>JARFJB010000400.1:785000-1175000 GCA_036346205.1 Vesta saturnalis
GGGTCTTTAAGATAGCATGAATAGACTTACAAAAAAATTTTACAAATTGGAAAAATTTAATTTAATTACCAAAGTAACCCCTCGGCGCATTCACCAAAACATAAATAGGCCTTCATTGTTTAGTTTAGATAGTTTAAAAAAAGCAGATTTTTAGAAAATGTCCGATTTATTAAAATATTAATAGTATTATTATTGTTGTTCAAAATGAGATCCACCGTTTCGAATACAATTTCGATCCAGTTTTCTTATTTCCCTCGTTGCAATACTTAATATTTTAATCTCTCTCTTCATTTGAATGAAAGCGTCGTTTATTCTTTCGATTAAGAATTTAGACTTTGTAAACTAATTGTTTTGCTCTTCCGCAAACATAATAACCAACGGGGGTTAGGTCAGGTGGCCTAGGTGGCCATAATATTGGACCATTTCTTGCTATCCAACGATTAGGGAGATTCTGTTCCAAAAATTCCCTTACTGCTACGGTATTGTGCGCGGGGCTTTGGAACACAATTCTATCCCTTAAATTTAGTGGTACGTCATCCAAAATATCGAAAAGATTATCTCTTAAAAACTGCAAATAATTCTGACCATTTAAAGTGTTCGGTAAAAAGAAAGGTCCAACTAATGTTTTGCCAATAATCGCGGCCCAAACGTTCACACTAAATTTGTACTGAAACCGTGATGGTTTTTTCATGTGGCGATTTTCATGACTGTTTGCCCAGAAATGCAAATTATAGAAATTAGTAATTCCCTCCCTTGTAAATTGTGATTCGTCTGTCCACAATATACTTTTCAAAAACAGTCCATCTTCGATGTCTGCGTTTAAAAGAAATCGACAAAAATTCAACCTCTGTAGAGGATCTCTGTCTTCTAAAGCATGTACTGATGTGTAATGGAAAGGATGTTGCTTCGCATTTTTAAAAACGGTCCAAATTTTCCAAACAGACAAGTTTAGTTGCTGCGCTACCTCTCTGATACTCCTTGTGGGATCAGCATTAAAAACTTCCAAAATTTGCTCATCAACATGGATCGCGTACTGATAATTATTAATTCCAGGTTCACGATGAGACAAATTTCCATGTTCGCGTACACAGCGATATACATTAGAAAAGACCCGGGTATCAGGACGTCGCCTACCTGGATATCTTTCCTGGCATAGCCTTTGAGCTTCCGATGCATTACCATTAGGTTTTTCCATACATAAACAAAATGTTCGCATATTCTTCGTTAAAAAATGATGCCATAATGACTGCAATTTGACAAGAATTTACGAATGTTTTACGTTTTGGCGAATGCGCCTAGGGGGTACTTAACTTAACCTTCACGCCATTCCCTTGCGGGGTAGGCAAAACAATCCCTGCGTCTTATTTATTTTTCATCCACAATCTTTCGCCATGCTTTCCTATCTCCGCATATCTCCCTAGCTTCCGCAAGATTCATACATAGTCTCTGACATGCCCTTTTGTTTTTAGAACTCCTTGTCTTTCTTTCCTTTATCATAGATTCTACTACATTCAGCCAAGTTTTACGCGGCCTACCAGCCCCGGCCTTTCCCCTAACCTGGCCCACATATATTCGTTTCGTTAATCTTGTGTTGTTCATTCTCTCAATGTGACCAAACCAACGTAATGTACAACTTTTATATCTATCCATCATCGTCTTTTCCTCACCACACTCCCTCATTATGCATTCATTTTTTATCTTGTCCCTTCTCGTTTTACCACATGTGCTTCTCAGAAATCTCATACCCACGGCATTTATTTTTCTTTCGTGCTTTTTTTGACATACCCATGTCTCACTTCCATATAGTACTGATGGGACGAATACGCCATTATAGATTGCTCGTTTCGCAGCTAGGCTCATGCTTTCATTTCTCATTATCGCCCACATACTTCCAATCACTTTCCTTCCAGCATTGACCCTTCGTCCAATCTCGCTCTCAATTGTACCATCTGCAGTAAACATTCTACCGAGATATACCAGCTCGTCCACTTGCTCCACAATTTCATCTTGCAGAGTAAATACTCTACTCTCCTTTCCACCTTCCCGATTGAACACCACAATCTTAGTTTTGTTCACGTTTACCTTTAGGTCCATGCTCTCACAGACTGTATCAAACTTCCTCAGAGCGGTTTGCAGCTCATACGCACTGTCACTTAATAAGACTGTGTCATCTGCATACACCAGGAGTCATACATTTACGTCGCCAACCATTACACCATTTGTATCGTTACATGCTTGTCTAAGACATTTATCCATGTATACATTGAACAACCACGGTGACATCACACAGGCTTGTCGCACTCCTTGCTCAATATTAAAGTATTCACTCACACCTCCTCTCACCCTAACACATACCCGACTACCGTTGTATACTGCCCTTATTCTATTTATTAGACCTTTATTTACGCCATATTGATTTAATATTTCCCACAGCTTCTCTCTATTCACTCTGTCATATGCTTTCTCCAGATCTACAAACGCACAGTACAACTTCCTTTTTACCTTTAAACACTTTTCGATCACCTGCTGGAAAGCAACCATCTGATCGACACATCCTCTCCCTGGCAGGAAGCCACCTTGCACATCCCACATCTTAGATTGTGTAGTTTCTCGTACTCTATCAATCAGTATTCTTCCAAATACTTTACCAGGTACGCTGAGCAAGCTTATTCCTCTGTAGTTCTTACAATCACTCTTGTTCCCCTTACCCTTATACAATGGTACAATGATCGCGCTCTTCCAATCACTCGGCACTTTTCCACACATAAGGCATACATTAAATAATTCGCGCAATGTTCGTATAAGCTTTGCACCACCATACTTGAGCATTTCCCCACTGATTTCATCTACGCCTGCTCCCTTGCCGTTTTTCAACCTCCCTACCGTTTTCTCTACCTCATTTATTCCAATATCCTTCTCAGTTTCATTCATCATTTCTTCTATATTCTCCTTATTTAACCCTTCAGTCTTACGTTCCTCACTACTATACAGCTTTCCGAAATACTCTTGCCAGCATTTCCTCACTTCACAATCGTCCCATACTATTTCCTTTTTATCATTCATCACTCCTGTAGCGTTCTGTTTTGGGCCACGTTTTGTATTTGGTAAGTAAATTAAATTTTTCTAATTTGTAAAAATTTTTTGTAAATCTATTCATGCTATCTTAAAGACCATTGCCCAAGGAAGTTTTACTGAAATTGGAAAAAAAATTAACGAAAGGTTTTGGGCTAAATCCACGTTTGAATTTTAGTGATTGCTTTTTTACAAATTAAAACTTTCATGTTTAAGAAGTTTTAGGCAAGAACCAAACAGATTTTAGGCTTTTCTGATAAAAGAATATGAACAATCACTTCATAAGGAATAAAAAAACTTAGTATAAGTTTGCGATAAGACGGCTTGTTACGCTTCGATATTTGCAGAAAAGCACGGTAAAATCAAGAAATATTAAAAGTGGCATTATCTCAAAAACGGTAACACATGGTATATAGGTATGTTTGCTTAAATCGACTCAAAATCACGTATTCTATCACCCCTTTAAATATTTGTATCGATGTAGCAAACACCCTGTATATACACGAGGGGTCGTTTTTATATTCTCGGAGTAGGCATGATAAGAGTAGATTAGAACAACAACAGAAATTTATTTTTCAATATAGGCCCCTTGCTTTTCAATACAAGTATTAATTACATCGTTTCAATAACATCTGTAACCCATTATAAAAATATTCTTTTGGTTTGCTCGCAAAATGGCTTTTAACAAGTTCATCATCGTCCCTAAAATTTCGTCCTTAGTGTTCTTTTGAGATCTGGAAATAAAAAATAGTCACTGGGGGCTAAATCTGGACTGTAAGGTGGATGATCAATTTCTACAAAGTCACATTTAGCAACGGCAGCTTTTGAAAGTCTTGACTTATGGGCATTATCATGAAGCATCAGGACACTTCGCGTTAGTTTTCCGCGTCTTTTCACTTTAATAATACCTCTGAGGCGATGCATTAAGCTTGCATAATACTCTCTTGTGATTGTACCACCCTTCTTCAGATAATCAATCATTAAAATTCCTTGGCAATCCCAAAAAACAGTTGCCGTTATTTTTCCTGCAGAAGGGGTGACTTTTCGGGAAGACTGGAACCCCTAATATGCCACTGCATCGACTCTTGTTTCGACTCAGGATCAAAATGATGGACCCAAGTTTCACCTCCGGTGATAAGTCGATTGATAATTAAATCTGGTTCGTCCCCACAAAGCGCCAAAAATTCTTCACACTTCTCCATTCAAGCAAGCATTTGAAAAGGCGTAAGTGATTCTCGGCCATGTTTAAACAATTTTGACCATTCACAAATACTCGACTTGGAAGGGCAATTATCCCCGTATACAATCAACATTTCTTCACGAATAACTTTTGCAGATTTTCCTTGTTTTGCAACAAACTTTATAACAGCTCGATATTCAAGTTTTTCCATTTTGACAACACAAACTGACAGATATTAGAACTAATAATACTGCAATTGTTTTGTAAATTGTCAAACACATTACCATGGCATATGTGATTTAAAAGCAATAAAATGAAAAATTACATTAACATTGTAAATTGCCTAGTCCGGGAATATAAAAACGACCCCTCGTACGTGTTGGACGCAACAAGTATAATAAAGAACACATCCGATCAAAAGTAATTAAATGTCACTATCGTTTACAAATATGCCAAATTGATTTGTATACGATCATTTACATCGAGATCATATTAAAGAGCTAACTATTATAAATGCTTAATCTGAATTAGTATTGTGCCGTTACTCCAGAAGATGGGTAACGTCGACGGTTGCAACAAAGAACGCAGACTCCAACTCTCGACAACCGCTTACTCCACGCGCTCAACCGTAGTAGAAAACCAGAAGAAGCTGTAGTAGCAGCAGATTATCTATACCATAGACCTTTCACAACTCCAAGACCATCCGGATAATCTCTAGACCCACAAAACATTCCACACCCTTGTCAGAATCCTTTCCTATTCCAAATCAACAATCGATCTTCCATTATACAATGGTGTCTACATATTTGGTAGACGCTATCAATGTGAGCCTCTACATAACCCTTTCTCCGCCCTAAAATACTGCCCCACCTATACAGGTAAGGTGGGTCACCTACAGAAGCATACCTTCTCCGATCCCTAAACTGCTCCATCTGTGACGGAAGCCACAAATCCCTAGCTTACCCATCTGTGAGATTATTTTGACGAACTGGGTATGCAGTCTTGTGTTGTGCGTACGACGTATTTTGATAATATATGAACGTGAGTTTGCTGGAGAATTTTTGTGTGTATGCAATGTAAGTTGTAGTAAAGCGTTGAGTATTGCGTAAAAGCATATTTAAATGTTGTATAAATATTTATTCGGGAGTATTAAATTTGAATGAAAAATAATGTTTTAGTAACACCCCTGTTGAGACGATAAAGAATATTACTGTATTTGGCTACTGTATTTTAAGGAATGCAGAGTTTTTAATTGCTCTAAATGTATAGCGTGTGAATTTAGGATATGTTGATATTTTATTAAAGTAGAGAGGAAGAATATATATATATATATATATATATATATATATATATATATATATATATATATATATATATATATATATATGTATGTATATTTTGCTTGTCTAATTAACATAATATTGTACTATTTTATGTATGCTCAAGGACGAATAGTGTTGAAGTTTATTGAAATTTGCGGAAGGAATGTTCGCACACATGTCTGACGGGACTTTCGGAAAAAAATTGGATCTAGATCTGGATGTTATGTGGAGTAAGCATGGATGTGAAATTTGGATGTTCTGAAGAATTATTAAGATTTTGATAAAAATTTGAAGATGGCTGATGGATTGGTTTCAAGTTAAGTTTTGCGCGGAAAAGACGCACGATAGAAACTCCTCTGGGATAGGCTGTTTTAGTTTGAGCGGGATAAATATTATGACACATTTAAGAGGGCGGTCGCGCGCGAGTACTTTTGAAAAAGCATAACGATCTATACTAGTTTTTACGTAAAAATCAGTAATCGGAAACCTGAAAACCAACATATATATATATATATATATATATATATATATATGTTGGTTTTCAGGTTTCCGCGATTACTGGATATGAAGTTATCCTTCCGGGTTCGGTCTCGCGTAGATTCTCCTCCAAGGTTCTTAAAAGAACTGGTGTTGAACTTACGACGTTTCGACAGAATCTTATCTGCCATTTTCAAGTCTCCGTGTTCTGCACCTTGTAACTCGAACTGAACTGAGGTCCTCGCTGGTGGTCGGCGATATTTGTATGCTGACTTTCTCCAAAACTCTGATACGTGGATGACACAATTGTGATTTGGACACACGGAATAGAAAAACTGACCGCATTCCTGGAACATCTCACCATGGAGGTGGAAAAAATAAGAAAATGCGATTCCTAGATGCACTGGTGTATAAAAAGGATAATGGAACGTTGGGACATACCTGAATTCCAAATCACACCACCACCCAGCACAACTACAATCAGTGGTAAAGACACTAATAACAAAATCGAAACAATTAACAAACGAGTATAACTTGCAACAAAAAACAGTTCACATCAGAACGGCGTTACGACAGAATGGATTCTCCAAACCGAACATATCGAGAGCAGAAAAACCAACACAACGAAAAGATGGCGACACAAACGTGCCAGTAGCCAAATCCTGTCTACCATATGTACAAGGCACGACAGACAGAATCGGAGAAATCCTTCGAAGACATAACATCAAAACCATCTTCACAACCAACAAAAAGTTATCCAACGTGCTGCAAATCCCGAAAACTAAAATAGAACTCGAAGATCAAGGAGTGTGTGAGATTCCATACTGGGATTGTTCACGGACACACGCATTAATGTGAGAAGGGAGGAACATGTAACGCAGTACAAAAAGACCAGAAAACATCTTTACTGGCCCAACATGTAAAGGAGACCTCACACGCGATAGATTTCGACAAAGCAAGGACAATAGCAAACATACAGTGCCTCTCACACCGGATTATCAGAGAAGCTATCGAGATCGAAAAACGACCACAAAATTTGAATTCACGAGACGACACTCAAAGATTGCCATCCACCTGGGAGCCTATTCTAAGAGACATGCAGTCACGAACAGAAGAGAAAGGAGAAATTAAAAGTGAAAGTGAAAGTATCAACACAACGACCAATAACCAGGGCATCGACCAAGAAAGTTAGCATACAAATACCGTCGACCATCAACGAGGACCTCAGTTCGGTTAGAGTTACAAGGAGCAGAACACGGAGACTTGAAAATGGCAAATGAGGTTTTGCCGTGTTCAGCACCTGTTCTTTTAAGAACCGTGGAGGAGAAGCAACGCGAGACTGAACCCGGAAGGACACCAACGTCATATATATATATATATATATATATATATATATATATATATATATATATATATATATATATATATATATATATATATATATATATATATGAAATGAAAACTCATTTTCGGATATACTCGTGTATTTTTAAAGTAAACTATATGTCTACGTTTCGGTAGCTTAACTTTGCTACCTTCATCAAGACAAACTGACTGTTTGACAAGATGTCATAAAATTAATAAAACATTGCATGCAATCTACTTATTTCATATATAATGGTAAATTTTATAAACAGGTTCGAGGTGCACCGATGGGCTCACCTCTCTCTCCCGCTATTGCTAATGTTTATACGGAAGATTTTGAAAATCTATCCATAGATTCATTCCCATTTAAACCAAAATGCAGATACGTTGATGATACTTTTATAATTTGGCCACATAGTTTAGAATGTTTAGAAAATTTCCTTAATCACCTCAACAGGATGCACCCTAATATAAAATTCACTATGGAAAAAGAGTCAAACAACTCATTACCATTCTTAGAAACTTTAATAACAAAATTACCAAATGGTATATTTAAACACCAATTACGTAGCAAACTCACCCACACTAATATATAATACGATGTCACATCATCATCCTACCCAACTACAAGATGTAATGAAATCATTAATATCTAGGTCATTTCGTTTAACTGATGAACATTTGCGAGAAATGGAAATTACTTCTATTTTAATTCAAAGTGGTTACGGCCAAAGAGAGATAAGCAAAATAATAAAAAGTCAAACGAGACAACATGACGACCTTAACATCTCTAATGAGGAAACAAAAATTCCAATTATCTTACCATATATAAAAGGTGTGACAGATCATATTCCAAAAAAATTTGCTGTAAGCCAATTCCGAAGAAATTTTAAACCCCATGTTACCCTTCAGCAACTAATACGAAACCCTAAAGACAAAATGTTTGGTGAATATTACGGAGTCTATGAAATACTTTGCAGTGATTGCAATAGGAGCTATATCGGACAAACTAACCGAAAAATATCTACTAGATCTCAAAAACACATATTAGGCATAACAAATTTTAACACCAGTTCTTCACTAGCCACTCACCATTTGGACACTGGCCATCGGATAGATACAAACAATATAAAATTATAGCACCAATATATCATTTATATGAAAGAGTTATACGAGAAGCTATTGAAATAGAGAAACGACCGAATTCTCTTAATAAGCGTGATGATGGTCTACGACTACAGCCCATTTGAAACATTTATTAAAGAAGACAAATACAACCCCCTTGACTAATGGTACATATAATATTGACAAGCTGTTCATATAACATCCACTAAAAACACCTACACAGGAACTACAACCCGTAACCGAACTTCAAACGCAAGATGATTGCTTCTTTTCTATTATCAAACCACTATTTCTGGAGGGTTGACCTGAATAGTTACTTGATATACGCGTTAAAATAATTAGACTTAGATTTCAGATTACTTCAGTTTAATTTATTTTTGTATTTATTTATATTAGTGTTTAATCAACCTATTCCGGTACATATGACATCTTGCCAAACAGTCAGTTTCTCTTGATAAAGGTAGCAATGTTAAGCCACCGAAACGTAGACATATAGTTTACTTTAAAATTACACGAATATATCCGAAAAATGAGTCTTTCAATTCATAATAACACTCCTGGAAACTTAAATGAATATATATATATATATATATATATATATATATATATATAGATATATATATATATATATATATATATATATATATATAGTAAAGTAATAGTTACAAGTTAGAAAAAAATTTTTTATAACTAATTGCTTAGTGTTATCAGGTTCTAATAGGGTCTTAATACGTTTAAAACTCTTTGATATTTCAATATTTCGGAATCTTTTATTTTGTTCCTTTATCAAGTTACAATAAAACAATGTTAAAACAAGTCAAGTTTCTTACAGATGTTCTTTCAAGATATTACGACCAAGTATGGACATACACCATATATCGATGTTAACAATGGGCAACAAACAAACAGAAACTTGAACATTGTTTTAAATTGTAGAATTGTAAGCACAAATAAAATATTTAAAATTACAAATATCAAAGAGTTTTAATTCATAATATACATCCTGAAACTAAATAATATATATAATATTATATATATATATATATATATATATACAGGGTGTCCCAATAGTGTGTATTCGGTCGATATCTCCTTAGCCATTAAACTTAGAAGATAAGTTTAAATACGAAAGTTGTCTATTTTTATAAGCTGCATAATCTAAAAATAGTTTGGTTTCTACAGGGTGTAATATAAAAGCGGTACAATATAGAACTTTTGATTTTTAAATAGTATATATATTATTTTATTTTTCGATTCTCCTTATAATTTTACATCTTCTTTATAAGAATTACTTACAAGCTAAATCTTACAGTTTTTGAGATATTTGCAAAGTTAACTAAAAACTAACATTTTTATGTAGTAATTCAAGTAGGCGTATCTCAGTTATTTTAAAGATAAAAAATAATCTTTGGTATAAAATTTATTCATACATGAGCTTACTTTAATCTATTGTCAAAATTGGATTTAATATACAGAGTGATCACAAAAATTAATTCAATAACAAATTTGAAAATGCTATATCTTCATTTTTTTAAATGGCACACCCTATATTTTTTTAATGTCTTGTCTTCGTCTATTAATCGGCTTTCATTTCTATTAAATATGTTCTATACCTATCTCTAATAGTTTCGGAGATATGTAAGTTTGTTCAATTTTTTTCGTTGATAACACTGAATTTCGTTGATAACGGTGAATGTGTGCCTTAGTTCGGTTTACCAAGTATTGTAAAAATAATTGTGGATATTTGAATGGTAGCAATTTGACTATCTTTAGATATGTTTATGATCTGAAAATTGTTTATTTTGGGTCAGATTGATAACAAAATTTAATTACTTTACCTTTATTAAGCGTCATTGAGTACACAGTAATGGTTACGATTTATTTATCAAGTAGAAGTTTCAGATTTAACTCATAGCGATTCATTAATACTTAGCACGTTTAAGCACATTTTAATGATATAAATTCAAATAGTATTAGAAAAGATATATATGAAAATGTAAACTTTCACCATTATCACACATAATTTTGAATGGTGTATTTTTTAACACTTACAGTTATCTTCGTCAGTAGTAATATCTGTTAAAATTGTTAAAGATGTTGTAAACAATTTTGTCAAAGTTGCAAAATTTTTCAACTTAGACAAAATTGTTTTTATTAGGAAAGATATATGATTCATAAAACACGCACTGATCGTGACGTTTTTCAATTTTTAAGATACGAATTGTTTTTCTGGTTAAAAACTAATAGACCTATAGACTGAATTATTTTTGGGTGAGCTTTATTTATTTCAGAATTTTTATGGCGGGTATCAATAGTGTCTCACATTTATAGAAGGGTAAATTTGAAAGTATCCACATAACGTCTCACTACCTTGATTTTATGAATACACTGGGAGTGATCAATAAGTTTACTACAACGTACGTTTCAAAATTTTCTTAAGCTTTGGACAGTTTTGTTTTCAATATTAATTGAACTTGAAGGTTTTCAAAATTGAATTGATGTGCTTGTGTTTGTTGGTTTGGGATTAAAATAGATTTATTAAGATTACTAACACGAAATTTAATGTGCTCTTTTAAAGTGAAAAGGTGTTGAACGAATTGTTGTTTGCACTTCAACTGCGTATGATTTTACCGAGTAGGCTACAATTTTATCTTCCACAGTCAAGTAGGATTAATTTAGCAAGTCGCCTAGGAGAAATTACAGATTGTGGTGGCCCCTAGAGACTATTTTTCTCGGATTCAATGTTGTTATTTGTTTTACGGTAAGTGTAAGGTGTTTGAACCTAAATTTTAACCATCTTACGTGGTATATCGAACCCGTCCATTTCCACTGTAATGAGCTTGACAACCCGCTTACCTCTGTAAGCCTTCACGACGCCTAGTACGGTTTGATCGTATAACAACATACATTGATTAATTAAAAGGGATTTATCAAGTACATCAGAATCGTTGATTAATACCTGAAATACCGGCAATTCCAGATACCCAATATAAAAGCGAAAGGGCTACCGTAGCAAAAAAAAATTGCAAGACCTAGCCATAAAGTATCAAATACGTAATTGTAACAAATATTGTTTGAGGGGCAACTGAAAGTGTAGTAAAGGATTAGCCAAAAAATTTTCTATTGAAACGATAATTTACGATAACAGGTCAACGGTGTACAGAAGATATTCTCCTGAAGGAGGTTCGCGCCATGATGTAGGTAACGAAAATATTATTACGAATGCCTATATCGTACAATACTTATTTATTACGGAGAGTGACGTTAAGCCATAAGTCTCGTACCATTGCGACAATTCTTATTGGAAGTGAAATGGTCCCAGGTTCGACAGAATTCTAGTTAGGTTGCCTATATGACCTCAGCAGTCGGTGCCATAGGGTACGAAGATACAGCATCCGATGTTTTGCCCACAAAAACAAACAAGCACAAAACTGACCTAATAGCAAACTAGTACAGACCACAGAACACATAAAATTTAACATTTTCGTTAACTGCCCGATATCATTTTTACCTTTTGAGTTTTGATCTTTACGAGTATTACACATTATAGGTGCTGTGTAGCATAAGTGGTGCCTACTAGCTGCTCGTAATGAATCTATTGATTTCATCTTTCATTGAAAAGTTTGTGTAAATACACATAAAAACGTCGCCTTTGCTAAAATCACGTTACGCTACTATTCATATTTCGTTAGTTATACTAGATATTTCCTACTTAATTTGTAATTGTCTGCTTAATCAAATATTTATTTACATACGTTAATTTGATTATTTCTACATTAAAAATTGCCAAATTATTGATTAATTAAATCCTGTTCAAATTCACTGCATTTGAGCCATCTCGCGGTATACGTAAAGACCATTTTGTGACAATTTTGACATTTTATTTTTGTAAAAATCAGAAGCACTGTCACGTGTTTAAGTGGGAAGTGGAGGAAAAGGGAAAGGGTTCTCTACTCACCTGTAAATATTTCAGAAAACCGTCTAGCTCAAACGGTTCGGGCGGGGTTTTAATTGTGGGCGCCAGAAGCCGCTTCCCAGAAGCAAAATCACCGCTATCCCGACTTCTGGATAAGCGATGTAAGAAGAGGTGAGCAGGGAGATTTAAAGGGAAGGAAAGCACAAAAGGGGAAATAAGAGGCTGTTGTAGCGTAACTCAAGAAATATAATATATTAAACAGAACAAAATGCGTGTGGATATACTCCACCCCAAAAGGTATGTCTAAGGGAAATCAGATTAATGTACTCAAACAAAAAATAGAAACAAAGAAATGGAAATTTGACTAAGTAAGTAAAATTTTGGTCAATACGATTACTACTCAAAATGAAAATAATGGTAACGTTCGCAAGTCGAACAGGTTCTTTAAATTTAAACCCGCAAAATAATTAATGTCTAAACTGAATTTAAAATCTAAGCGTTTCCCTTTCTAAAATGAAAGACCTTTAATTTGTGTCAAACTGAAAGAAAAACATATATTTAACGCTAACAAAGCGTTTCAAAATACCCAAACTGAAATAAATCTACTTGCTGTAGCCGTACAATACCCAAAGAAACCGTAGTATACTTAAAATATTCGTAATTCCTAAATTAGTTACAAAATGTTTATCAAAAGAAGGACAGTTCAGTTTGCCTCTACATTTATTAGGTAACGGGGTTTATTCATCACCGATATTGGACCAAAAAAAAAACGAAGGAAAAGCTAAACCGGCAAGTGAACGTTCCCCCCAAAATGGTTAAATATTGGCAGTAAAATGTTTAATTGAAAGTATCAATAAAAAACACAAATGAACTTTACTGAATTTCTTCCAACAATTCAGAAATAAAAACCCAATATGTGTTAAATAAAATTACAGGTACCACGTATCCAAGGGAGGTAAAAATTAAATGTATGTAACAGTTAAACCAAATCGCAGTTAGATCGCGTGCAAGTTAAATCAAAAGTAATGAATAGTTAATAGTACAGAAACCACTATTCCTATCGCGCGTCGAAATAATTGAAAGTGGTTTATGCGCAGCTGTGCTACTGTGCAGTAAAGAAATGGTAGTCAAAAGTTTATCAAACAGTATTATTAGCAATTATTATTATATAGTGAACGTTATAGAGAGCACTTAAATACAGATTCAACGATAGTTACATCAATTCATAAAGTATTAGTAAATATTAGCAGGTACAATTTTGATTAATCACGTTGACTCGCAAAGTGTGAAATTCATCTAAGGTACATGAGATAAGCCTATAATTATACTAGTTGATTCCATACTTATATTGTAGCGAATAGCACGTTAGTTAAATCATTATCTAGCGTTCCACGTACAGCGACGATATGGTAGGTAATTACGTTCACGCGATAAATAATATGAACACTCTGACCTTTTGTAGGGTGTAAAGGGTTACCCTAATGTAGCTACAGCAGTAAAATTAGTGTAGACGAATCCCCTCAGCGTGAAGGCATTGCTTCCCGGTCTGGTTACCAGTTCCGAGCAATCACGATCACAGAAGTATAGAACAGAACTCTAAAAATTGCCCTAAGATTGTAGACGGGCACATTGAAATGGTACGAATGTTTTCCAGTAGTCGATCGGAAGAATCAGTAGTTTGTTTATTGATTGTACGCCTTCAATCGCTAACAAAGAAAGTTATGATTTACTAACAAGAAAGAAAAATCTACGATAGATACCCAATATCTACAACAAAAAATTCCTTTAATTCCGCAAGGTCTTGCGAGTAACAAAAATTTGTACAGAAAGTTTAGAGACGTCCAAATATGTTTTTGTTGTAAAAGTTTCTTCCAAATTACATCCGATATATCATCGTTTGGAGAAATGTTTAGGAGAATTCAGAAATTTTTCTCACTTTACAAAAATGGCGATCATTAGAAAGAAAAACAAACGTAATAATTTCTTTACAACCAAAAAAGTATTATAGAATGCTTTAGTATCGATAGATAAATTAAATAAAATCAAAACTCTTGTAGTTTTCATGCCCTAATATGCCGCATCTAGAGAGAGTTCCATGAACCAACAGTAATCTGTCTTTGAGTAGATAATACCATTGCGAGATTAAGTCATTGGCGTTTAGAGGGCGTAACTATGTACTTTCGTATAAAGTCACTAAATAGAATAAAGTACCGCAAATGCATGTTCCAATGTGCTAGAGAGAACTACTTTTCTGGCCACAACATGGCTGCCTGACAAGAGAATATGACGTGCATTTGAAACGCGTCAAACGACCGAACACCAAGCTGTCAAACTGAACTGACTGGTTTTGGTTATTTTATTAGTCGTTCTGTTAGTCGCAAACGTGGAAAGCTTTGGAAGTTGGGAATTGTGTTGGAAAACAGTAAAGATGCCAAGTTTTTTGTCGCCGACGCGAAATGTTATTTCGCTTATTGAATTTGGATATTAATGTTTTTTTATTTTTGCCATGAAAAGACACGGAACCACGGGGTATCTGGATGCATCTAATAGGGAAACAAGATATAAATGATAACTCTGGAATAAGCGACGTAAGTTTTCAGAATACTTTATTTTAAAAATGAATACTATAAAAGTACTATTATGTTAGTTGCATTTTCATGAAGAAGCGTTTGAAACTAAAAAAATTGATGGAAAGAGAAAATTGAAGCATTAATGAGAAAAATCTGTTAGGCAATGCTATAGACAGACATGTGTTCTTAGATAAATTATATCAAGACAACTCTGCTTTGTTAAGTAACATTCCACAATGTCATAATATTATTTATAACTGTACAAAAATATTCGTTAAATGTAGGCGATTTTTCACTGAGAATGCAAAAAATAAAGTTGAACGATCCTTGTTCACTTCTGTTTGAAGTTGGCGCCCAATTTAGGCCACAAAATGGATGTCAATTGCGGTACTTTATTCTATCTAGCGACTTTACTTTCGTACAATAAAAATTCTTGATTTATTTTATTACGAATACTTAATACGACAACAAAAGACAATAAAGACGGAAATTATATTAATAATTTCTGACATTATGAAATCATTTAAACATACAATATTTAGCACGTTACAGCACTTTTTCTTAATTAAATGTTTAATACAATATTCGTGTACTTCATTAAACGTAATCAATTAGTTGTTAGATATATGGTTTCAGACACAATCTGTTGCATAAAGGATTTCACTTTTCCCTTTTAACGAGCTTAGCTCGAAAATAAAAAAACTTGATTAGTTAATTAGGCAGTGTTAGCCAGTTGTATAACGTCAAACTATTGCCGTTTAACGTGTGAAATTGTGTAGAACGTATGTTGAATACAGTTACCCTCTTTGAACTATCTGAGGTATTGGTGCCGGTTGCACGTTATCTAAGGTGTTGAAATTGGGTTTTTTCTATGTTCCTATTTTACATACAAATTTTCTTGCCTACTTATTCTACACCTACATATTATGTATTAAACTTATACGTACCACTATAGTACCCTTGGATACTACTTTTGTTTGCTTAACCCGCTCCAAAGAATAAGATTTGAGTTTTTTTAAACTTTTTTATAATTTCAACATTATTGAAGAAAATTTAATATTATTACTGTGAAACTGAAATGATTATTTTTTATTGCGTTTTATTAAAATTGAATGGGTTCAATGCATAAAGGTATCATTTACTAGTTAATTTTACTTCGCTTGCTAATTAATTTCGGTTTGCGTAAATGAACTTTAAGATTTACGTTTATGAATTCCTTTCTAAATTTGTTGCGACAGCTAGCTCAAGTTAAAATAAAGAAACGATTACTGTTATCATTGACCAAAGTTATGCTCATTTCGATTTTTTTGTTTATCTGGTTTCCTGTTGAGTTGACTTCTTTCTGCATTTATATATTCAATATTTGTATAAACCTTTTAAAAATCTTTAGCAATAAAAGTAAATCAAACGTTATACTCATCTAATTAAGTTCCAAATCTGAACGAAAATGCATCAATATGTTGTTTACAAACATATATAAAATCAAACCTATATCTACAATAACCTTCTTAAAACTAACATATAACAAATAAAATCTTTATCAGAATTAAACGATTAATTTTCGTTTAATCGTGATAGTCAAATGTAAATGTTCGAGAAATCAAACACAACAAAGTTTTATTTATTAACACAAACAAAAAAGGTTCTTACTTATTTTCGTTGCAAAACTGATGATGTCATGCTGGCGTTCCTTTTACCGGTAAAGGGGCCTCAAATAGGTTAGACTGCTCTTCCAATGATGTCACTTTGTCGGCATTCTGGAACCATTCTGTCCTTATCTTTTCTTATACTTTTGTTGTAGCTGATTACGCTTCTAATTTTCTTCCATCAATTAATGATTTTAGTAAAAAATTGTTCGATATATTTACACTATACAAGTTTTATTCAATTGTTCAGTTTTAATCACAAACGGCGTGCGTAACAAACTGCAATCGAGCTACGGAAAGCCATACTTTCATTATCAATGTTTTTTAGTTATTATACTTTATATATCGATCTATTCATTGGCTCGATTGTTTTATTGTACATTTATCAGTCGCTATCAAACCATCAACTTGGAACTCTTTCAACACGCACTTAAAACTCTATTGCAAATTAATACGCAATCTTTTTATTATCGCCAAATTGACAATATTTCACTTTCTATTATTCTAATAAGGATGGTAATTTTCTACCTCTTCCCTATCACCGTTAATTAATTCTTATTTGTAATTTTCACAATTTATAGGGCAGCGTGACTATACAATGTCACTTAGGCTGCGGCGTCAATCGACCGACCAATATCAACTCTGACCGCGTATTTGATGGGACTCTTGTTCGCTTTCTTAACGACTGTTTTAAAAACCGCACATCATTATTATGACAGCGTCATTCCCTTCTACCACATTAATGCACTTGCAAATGCCGCGTATTTAAATATTTTCAAATTGAATATATAGATAACTTATCGAAATAAACTCAAGCTTTTCATCTTAATATTAATTACATTCGAATACAAATAAACAATAACCATTTCTTTATCTATAAAGATTATATATATATATATATATATATATATATATATATATATATCTAATCCCATACAATTTAGCGCAAAATTTTGATTTTTCTAAAGCTCCCGTTACACCAGGTGTACCTTGACTCGATCGATGGTCAGAGCTTAATAGCGTATTCCTTGGACAGTTTTAAGTCGAAAGTGTCATACACTTTTGCCAAAAACTCAATAGTTACGGAATTATGGGCAATATTAAATGTAACAGAGTGTGTAGATTAAAGTCAATAGCATGGTGAATAAAGCATAGTAATGTAAGAATATGGAGAATATTTGGGTCGCCTCAAATGGATGCAGCTGCAGCCGTTATATTTTTAATTAGCTCATCTCTGGTTTGTGGTTTATTTGAATATACTAGACTTTTCATATATAGTAGTCAAGTGGCGTTAGGTTTGGTGAGCTCGAAGGCCAGTGAACTGGCCCTCCTCTTCCAATCCACCGGTTAGCAATATTTACATTTACAATCAAATGAGACGGTGCGCCATCATGCGGAAACCATTTGTAAATGCTGAACAGATTGTTGAGTAAAAACCAAAATTGCGTAATGTTCACCCTTTCATTCGCCATTTGATTTACTGTTAAATTTAATATTAGCTCTTTTGAGTTTTGATTAGTGTATAAGGACTTTCGACTTAAAACGATCCAAGGAGTACGCTCTTAAGCTGTGACCATGGAATCACCATTAGTTAGTTATTTTGTTGAAGTTGTCAATTTATATTACTATTTTTCATGTAACGCTAAATTTATCAGGTGACTAATTTGCAGTATTTATTTAAATGTTTTTGTACAAAATATTTTAATGTAGAGTTCATTCATCTTTATATTAACTTCCATTCAGGTAGATGCTTGTGTGCTACGAGCATTTATCCGTTATTTCACTTTAAATTTGAACTCAACGGTCTACCTGTGTTTCCTTACTTACATTTTATTTTATATTATTAAGAAACTGTAAACAGCACATATTGACAGTCTCTGTCACTGAACTGTACTTATACTGGAACACATGCTCCATTCGCCATCCCGACCCGAGAGAGAGGGCCGCAAGGGACATCTTTGTCCTACTCTCGAGCGTACGCGCATGGGTAGAGCAGTTGATTGTCATGTCACAACGTTTGAACAAGATTTGATATGTTTGTAATACTTTAATGATGAATTTTTCAATGATAATTGTTAATAACATGGACATTTACAAATATCCATTGAAACTCATTTTACCTACTGTTACACCCAGTCATTTTACAAAGATGATGAGCTATAAAAATAATTTCAAGGTATAATCAATGGTATATGTTAAACTTCGGATTTTTATTAACCATAAAAGGTGTAAAGTACATTTTATAAATTAAACATAGTTACACATGTTTGCATAATACATTCTACATTATCAGTATATATAAAAATTGTAATCAATTTGTAAAGATGTATAAAAAATATAATCGTAAGAAACAAACATGCTAACAATACTTATATAAGTCGGTATATAAATGCAACAAACAGTAACCAGTACCTAAGTAAAAATCATAATTAATAAGTAAATAATTTGAAGTTGCATTTTAGTTAGTTTGTTTTAGAGTGACCATGCTTTAATGCTGTTTGTTCTTTCGCGCAGCACATGCACAAAGCGTTACGAAAAGGACAGGAGTGACCCTTGCATGCAATCTCTCTCGACTCGTGACTTGTCTATGACAGAGACCCATTCCAGTATAAATACAGTTCAGTGGTCACTGTGATTAACACCAACTCATATAGCCATACTTCAAATTCAAGATTGCTGATGAATCCACATATAGCGAAAAATTCAATATTCTATTTTTCTTCAACACATAACAAAGTCAAAACAAAAATATATTATTATTTTATTAATAAATTAACAATAATTACATATAATATATACAATCTTAACATACATTGTCATATGACTACAGTTGTTCATGGGAAAATATAATTAAACTCAAAATCTAATTTATTTGGTTGTAGCGTGAAAACTTCAAACTGCATACAAAATTAATTCATAATATGGCAGTGTTCATGTGTAGCACAAAACTAAAACTAATATAAATTACTAAATCATACAATAAATAAATTTTTTGAAAGACTATTTTTATTTGTTGCCAAAGCATTGTAAAGACTAACAGTGATAATCACTATTTACGATTAATTTGTACCATCAACAAAAAAGAAACCAACAATAAGAGATAACAAGCATAGATTATTAATAATCTTAGGTAAAAAGGTACATTATGTAGTGGAATATAAATATACTTAACAAAAATTAAATATTTTCATAGTTTATGGTACGTCATAATTCTGGCCGTTGTTTCATTGTACGTGGATTTTTCATCCAAAATATGGCACAATATATTTTCTCAAAAATCCAATTAAATAAGCCACCTCCTTTGATCACTGTGCTAAATAGGTATTTTATGTAATCGGTAATTAAAGTTAAGGAAATTAACTTCACATAGAAACAGAAATGCTGTATAGATTCATGAACATGTTACCAAACAGACAACTGATAAATCGTTCAGCTTCAATTAATTAACACATGTAGTGCTTAAATATTAAAAACGTATCTAGTTTATAAAATGTTTTTTACTCAAGAAACCATTCAAAATAAAAAAAAATGCTGAATGAACTTATTAACATTATTAAACTAAGGTGTTTCATAGTATGTAATGATTCAGAATCAAAAATTATTATATTTTTATTAAACAACGTTTTCAAAATGGCATTCACGTACAGTGTGTTAATTTGAAAATATTTTGGAACTTGTATAAGCACATATATAAAAAGCTGTAATTCGGTACTTACATGCTATAGATAAAAGAAAGTAAAACAGTGCTAATAACTAATTGGTTTTAGTTTGAATTAATCCGTTAGTTCCACCTCCCGCCCCAACCAACTTACAAATTTGTGACACTTCAAATTAAAGTTTTAATTGGAGTTCTAATCATCTGCTCAAAATAAATTATTGTCCGCCCATTATGTTGAACTAAAAGCAACAATAACTAACCGATTTCTGGTTTCATTTTTACTGATTTTTGTAATTAAAAATGCTTAGCTTTTATGACAGTCGTGTGTGAAGAAAGACAGCTGTCGTCACTCTAATATCAGATTGTGGTAGACCTATGTCAATTATCGTTACATTGTTTTTCATTTGACTTTTGCAGTATCAAATTTTCTAGTATAACTGATTTATTTCCTTTTTTAGTTATTTTGTGATTTTGTCGTCTATAGTATGTTCGTTTCTCATTGCAAACACAGAGCAACGTAGATTGCCATATTTCCGATCACTTAACGGCACCGAGTTTAGTATTAACCATTCAAATGAATTAAAAGTGAAGATATTATCAATAAACATTTTTTAGCGTCTGTGGTAAATAAAAAACACAAACATTTATTTTGTTTTACTGATAATATTACTTACTAAGAAAAAAAATGTAAAAAAATATTTACATTAACTACTTATCCCTATATCCGACCACATTAAAAGATTTTTCCAAATACCGACCACACTATAACCTATTAACGACCTAGAGTTAACAGTGCAATGACAATGCTTCCGACCACTTGAGTGCACAGAGTTTATTATTTCTTTTAGTCAAAATCTGTAGTACAAATAAGTTAAAAAAATCACTTCAACATTATGTGATAAATACTTTGGTAATTGTAAAATATTGTCTAATCGGAGAAATAAAATTACAAAAATGATTCACTTCAACTAACTGTTTATCCCTATATCCGACCACATTCACACATATTTCCTAATACCGTCCGCACCATAACCTATTAACGACCTAGAGGTTGATAATGTAATTACAATGTTTCCTACCATTTCAGCATGTAGAATCTATTATGTTTTTGTCAAAATAAGAAGTAGAAATAAGTTAAAATAATCTTATTTTAATTTTAAAATTTTGTGATAAGCAAAGAATACGAATATTTACTTTGGTACTTGTAATGTAATATTTAAATTAGAGAAAAAAAATACAGAAATGGTTCACCTCAAATAATTGTAATTCTCTATATCTGACCACATTGTATTTGAATCGTTGAATATAGAAAGTAAAAATTAAAAAACAAACAGTTTTATTAAAGAAACAAAATACAATATTTAATTAGTTCTTAAGTTATTAATTTTAGGCACATTGAAAGTTCCACGGTTATTTATTTTTTCTGGTCGATCAAATTTGCAAATTATGTCCGTTTTTAAATATTCCAAAATATCATCCTCTCTGGGCCATTAGCAATAGTTACCACTCATCGTCATTGTTTTAATTTCAACCCCGCTTTCACCTTCTTTTATTACTGTACCTGGAAAAAATTCATTATCATATTGAACAATAACAAACTTTCCAGCAATATATTTCATTTCTTGATTATCCTTTATTCCTCTGTTTTTATTTTGTACTGCATCTTTATTCTCCGGTAATTTTATTGTTTTTTCTATACTTTTAATGCATTATTTTTTCGTTTTTCGGCCTTGGTTGTTTTCATTTCTTCTTTTTTTTGTCTTCATAGATTCTTCTTTGGTATTCTATAAATTCTTCATTTAAAGCAACCGTTGGCGTCACTGTTGTTTTTTTCTTAATTGAATTTGAGCTGTTGTTATCCTTTTTTGAATTGATTTGTTCTGGCCAGAAAAGGGCAGATTTGAAAGGGGTGGTATATTTTTCTGGATTGTTGGTATTAGTTATGCTATTTTTGATAGGAGTTTTTGAAGTCGCATTACTTGTAGGAGAAGGCGCTATTGACAATATTTCTTGTACGATATTAACCCAGATATGCCTACTATCCTTTTGCGAGGACAGCAATTTTCGTGTTCTAACTTGTCTATTTGTAACAAAGCAGACAAGATGCAGATGCTTGAGTGGCTCAGTTACACCTATTGCTGCATAGGAATAACATCACTGTTTCTTTTGTTTAAAACTTAGTGTAGTTGTGGACGTTTAAAAAATGTATAAATCAGCACCACTTGATTTGCGATTAACAGGGTAAGTATAAATTTTACATTCTACATTTTTAAAAGTTAATAACTATAAATTTATCTTAAGAAAGGTTAAGTTAAATTCTTTTAATCACTTGAAACGTTTGGAATTTTTCAATTATTGCAAAAACTAGGCTTAAAGATTACTGTCCTTTTTAAAGGACAGTAGGCATACAAGGCATGTTCTATAATATTACTGTTCTATGTAGGGGCCTAACTTTACATGAACTTTTGGAGGAGTTGGAAAACGCAGACGACATTCATAATCTTCCAGAAGTGATAGATATAAATATACTGCCATCTGATGACGAAAACATTACTGATGGGGATGCGGGAGAAGAAGATAACCCCGACATAAATCATTTACCAACATCGCTATTGAAGGCTAATGCAGAAGTAAATACAGTTTGGTCTGAAAGTGAGGATTCTGAAGACGATCTCCCATTGGCTACACTAAAAAAGAAAATAGTCATGTCTCAGCTTTCTACGAAGAAATTCTACCAGTGGAAAGATACGAGCGATGTTCTTCAAAAGGAGGTAGAGTGGCCTAATTTGAGTACAGTTTGTAATGTAAATACCCCTTTGGAACATTTCAACATATATTTTGATGATGAAGTTTTCGGAATACTGGTTGACAATTCAAATTTATATGCGTCAAGGAACAATAAGAAGAATGACATGACAGTGGAAGAAATGAAAAAATGTATCGGTATTCTTATTTTAAGCGGATATGTTAGCGTACCAAGACAACGCATGTATTGGGAAAATGCGAAAGACACTTAACATAAACTTGTTATCCATGCGATGTCACGAGATCGCTTCGATTTTATTTTTTCTAACATTCATTGTTGTGATAATGAAGCTTTGGACAAATCCGATCGTTTTGCTAAAATGCGTCCACTAATTGACGCTTTGAATCAAAAATTTCAAGAAAATATGATTCACTCAAAAAATCATTGTGTAGACGAAGCAATGATACCATACTACGGAAGGCACCTTTGTAAGCAGTTTATACGGGACAAACCTATCCGTTACGGTTATAAGTTTTGGATTGGTACTACATCAGCGGGATATGTTGTGTGGATGGAACCGTATCAGGGAGCCAAAAATGTTATCGATGAGAGGTATTGCTAGTATGGTTTGGGACCCTCCATTGCTTTGCAGTATGCTGAAGTGAGAAATTTTCCATATCATATTTTTTTTTATAATTTCTTTACAACATACCCCTTACTCCACACTCTTAGCTTACAGAACATAAGAGGAACGGGTACAATGAGAGAAAATCGAATGATTAAGTGTCCATTGAAATCAAAAGACGAAATGAAGAAAGATGACACCAAGATTGCTTCAGAGGCACCTATTGCGGTAGTTCGGTAGAATGACAATAGTGTTGTAAATATTGCATCAAATTATATGTCTGCGTTTCCCATAATGAAGGTATCCAGATATGATAGAAAGAAAAACAAGCGTATTATGGTTGATCAGCCACAAGTTATTTCAGTTTATAACTACAATATGGGAGGCATAGACAGAGGTGATGAGAATATAAGCCTATACCGAATTTCCATAAGAAGAAAAATAGTACATTCCAATTTTTAATCACCTTATCGATCTTGCAGTCCATAATGCCTGGCAGCTTCATCGTCAACAAAACGGCAAAATGGATCAAGTTACCTTTCGAAGACGGATTGCTATTGCAATATTGGAAAATTCTTCACGCAAAACATATGAAAGAAGTCGTCCCTCTAACTTGGAAAATGCTGATAGAAGATATGACCGTATGGATCATTGTATTGGATCACAAGAAAAACAAACTCGTTTCAGGGTTTGTCATAAGAAAGTGAAAACTAAGTGTCAAAAGTGTGACGTGCACTTCATGTTGACTGTTTTGTAAGCTATCATACGATTTAAAGAAATACAAATTATATATGCTCAGTTTTAAAAGTTTGTATACATTTGTCCACTGTTCTTTAAAAAGGACACCTCATTGTACAGTTATTGTATGTAATAAATTTTTTTTGCAATTTTTTTGTGGTTATTTAAACTTAGAATAGTAGAAATTAACTCAATAAACAGCAGTTTTCAAAAGTTTAAATTTCAGGCATATATGGGTTAACTTCAGTGTTAGTATCAGCAATACACTTTCATGTCACATTATTTGTCTGGGAAAGTGATGGTTGTTCTGAGATCATTTTTAAAGAAGAGTGATCAATAGGTATTTAGATTTATTAATAGGTGTTAAAGTTAATGGAGCTTCTTGAATAACTGTCATTGATGGCATCTCTAATAACCCATTACCACCAATCTCGACTTCAATAACGCCACTTTTTAGCCAAAAACTATCATCAATATTTACATCCCCTATTGAGTAGTCAAAATTTAAAGATTGATTGGGATCTGGCAAATTATGTTCTAATGTTATATCATGTTTACTTTCCTCTAACATCACATTATATCTGTTGGTTGACTTATTCCTTTCTAACATGTGCCATATTTTCAGCTTCACCATCCCAATCCCCTTGTACATTCTTAAATATTAAATCACGAAAGGTACTTCTCACAACTGGTTGAGTGATTTTAAAGATATCTCCAAAATATTTGCAATTTCTTCTCTTGTAAGTTTTTGACCAATGTGTTCCAAACGCCATTCACGAACCTTATTGAAATGAAAATTTCCAGTACCAACTAAGTACTATTATTCCCGGATTTATAAAATTATTATCATCAATTTTAGTTTATTAAGCAGTTTAAAAAACTTGGTCGGATTTAGGCAACCACACTTCCTAGAATACGACCTCCTGGTTGGAAAAACGTAAATCAACAGAAATTTATTTTGTAATCACCTACCGTCAATTTGCATGGATTTCTGTAAAAGCCTTTGACTTTTGTCAAACAATCATTGTGTTTACAATTTGTTAATTCAATAACTACTTCAGTTAAGTATAATTTAAATAGTAACTTCTACAATTATGATCAAAAACACAAGATTAACTCAATACGGATTTCTGAAAAAAGTTGTAACTCGAACACAATTGATGTATACATTCAGTTTATTTTCTGGCTTGTGAAATATTTTTTGATAGGTCGGAAGTAGGGTCGTAGGTATATAGAAATTATGACAAATTTAATTCGTTTTCGAAATTTGTTCGTCCTAAAACAAAATACCTTACATATAACAATTTAACGAAAGTGTTGCACACCAATGGTCGCAATAGAGAAAAATGTTATAAGGCCTGTGTCCTAATTCCGACCACCTTAATTTAGGAAATGTTACATAAATAACAATAAAATGATATTACTTGTTGATTTATTAATGTAGCAAATATAGTAATGTATATATAAAACACGACATACCTCGCAGCATGAATTAATTTCGAGTATATTAAGTATTTGTTGAACTGCACGATTTTAGTGTTTTGGCTTCGAAATCTAACTGGGAGATGGAGTTTCTAATCTAGAAACAATAAAAGGCGGGAAATCTATTTAGTGACCGTTTGGCGGTATGCAGAAGTATTTAAACGAGTGCGTTCGGCTAGGATTGAGTTTCTCAGGTGCGTAGATAAGGGAATAATTGAAATAATATAAAGTGGTCGGAAATACGGCAATTTACGTTATGGCAAAATCATTGCATAAATTAAACGAATCAAGAATGGTAATGAGGAAGTTATTATAGAAAGTATTTTATTTTATTGATATTCATGAGCCAGGTATTTAGCTGAAACACCACCGGGCATATATCAGTATAATTCGTATTTCAGTGTTTGCATGCAGTCTGAAGGTAGGACGTATTCTCAGCGACGCTTTTATTTGTTTAAATTTACAGTTCTCATACCGATCAAACGTGTTTATTAAACAAATTCATACATAGTGGTAATCAAGTCTATGAAAGGGTGATAAAGACCCATATAGGGCTCACTGTGGTCAATACATGATAAAACGTTAAAATGTAAAGAAGGTCCTCCACTTTGAATAAACAGTGTGGCTGACCAAGTGCACCAATCAGTAACAGTAGAGACCTTAGACTAGAATTAGTCATAAAGCGATCTGGTTTCAAGCTCGATCCGACACAACTTCCTAGATACAACGGCCTATCTGAACTTTCACTTCAGTCACATTATCCATGAATATTTTCTTATATCAACACTCAAAAAGGAAAGGAAAGCAACATGTTTCATTCCCTCTCCAAAGGGGAGGGTGGACTTTCCACACTCCTTCACTCAGCGATAGATTCCAAGCATACATATATACATTATATATATATATATATATATATATATATATATGTATGTATGTATATAAGAAAACTGCAGATTCTAGAGCTGATTTTATGTCGATTTAACGTAAATTACCTTAATACAAAAATACTTCTTAAGAGAGCTGGAGCTCTTGGAAGATGGCGCCCTAACATCGGTTTAATTCAAATATCTTCAAAATGGTTTCCCTTTAAATGATAGCGTTCTGTACATTTATTTAGTAGAATATGCACCATCGTATGGCGTAAATATGATTTTTTAGTTGTACTCACAAGCGGCTCGTTTGGGCAAGGCATTGTCATTCATAAGTTTTTTGTTGTTCAAAACTTCGCAGTTTTAACATAGAATTTAAAAAATTTCTATGTTTGCATAAAAGAATGATACTCTTGTCTGAAGTCGTTACGACGCACCGTTTTCGAAATAAATCGATTTGAACTTTTCATGTGTTAATCATACTTTTATAAAATTAACTAACGAATTCATTTACAATTATGAAAGATGGCTATGGAAAATAAACAAATTAACAAACATAGATATGACAACATGGGAAAGTTATATGAGGGAAACGACAAGAATAGAAGTAAACGAAGAGAGTGAAAGCGAGGGAAATAACGAAAAAATAGAAGAGCCAGCGGAGGAAGAAATTCATATCATGATTCAAGAGCTAGAACAAAGAAAAGCAGCAGGGCCAGATAATATATGTAGCGAACTGATAAAAAGCGGAGGAAGGGAACTTGAGAAAAGAATTTTTGAACTAATGAAACAAATATAGGAAAAGGAAGCAATGCCAGAGGAATGGAGAGTAGAAATAATAGTGCCGATACCGAAGAAAGGTAATCTAAGGACATGCGAAAACTATAGAAAGATAACTTTGCTGAATACAGTATACAAGATACTAACAGCATTAATTCTAAAAAGTATAAAAGCTGTAACGGAGGAAACAATTGGATAATGCCGGAATCGATATATACATGTGATGAAGCAAATAGTACAGAAGTGTTATGAACAGAATACAGAAATAGAAATAGTATTTATAGCTTTACGACAGGCTTTCGACACACTCAGTAGAAACATGATGAAGGCAGACGCAAGGAACTTAGGAATACCTGAAAAACTGATAAAGCTGATTGGAATGATGATGGAAGGCTCAAAAGCTGCTGTGATGACGCATGAAGGACTAACGCAAGAAATAGATATAAGAACAGGAGTTCGACAGGGAGACGGATTGTCAGCCACGCTATTTAACATTGTAATAGAGGGAATTATTAGGAAATGCAACGCTAAAGGAACGATAATCGAAAAGTCCGTACAAGTAATAGCTTATGCAGACGACATTACGGTAAAAGCAAGAGATAGGAAAAGTTTAGAAGAAACAATACAGATCGTTGAAAGAGAAGCACAAAAACGAGGACTGGAGATAAACCAAAGGAAAACCAAATATATGAAGCAAGAGATATAGAAATCGGAAACTACAGAATGAAAGAAGTAGATAATTTTAAATACCTTGGAACGATAATAACTAATAGAAATGATGGAAGGTAAGAGATAGATGAAAATGTACAAAACGGATATAATGTATACCATAGTTATAAGAACAGTCAAACGATAAGCAAAACAATGAAAGTCCCAATACGACCGTTAGTAACATATGCAGCAGAAAATATGTGCCTGACAAAGAGAGATGACGAAAAATAAAAATCCTCGAAAGAAAGATAATAATGAAGATATATGGGGGATATAAAATAAAGAAGAATAATACAGAAGATTAACAAATGACGAAGTAGATAAAATATTAGAACGGGAGAATATAGTAAGGGTAATGAAATCAAAACGAATTAGATGGTATAGACACATAAATAGAATGAGCGAGGAATCAATTGTTAAAAGAATAACGAAGTGGAAACCAGTAACACGGTCAAGAGGGAGGCCAAAACTGAGGTGGGAAAATCAAGTAATTGAGGACATAGGTAGCATGAGAGTTACAAGATAGACAGAGAAAATGAAGAACACTATAGCCTAATATATATGTACCAATTACAGAATCACCGTATAATTTTTTAAAAGAAAGTGCTAAAACTTTTATATCATATATAGAGGACTTGTCGGATTCCGATGGACAACCCACTTTATTGGGGAATGGTAAAACTGGATTCTTAGGAATTATTATTAATTTACTGAATGTATTTGAATTGTACAAGATGATACAACAGTACTGTGAACAAGAGTATTTATAAACTTTTAAATTAAGCCAGGACCCTATCAAAACTTTTTTTAACATGGTTCCAAGCCATGGATAACCCTAATGTCAAGTAGTTTGAGACTGCTTTTAAAAAAATACTTGTAAAAAATGAAATTTCTTCATCAATGTTCTCAAATTGCTTAACTGACGGGCTAGCTATTTTACATGTCACATCAAAAAAAATACATAAAAGATTTGCTTTTTGATTGTGACAATATTACGAAGGACATTGTTAACGGCCACGACTATTTAAAAACGAATTGGGCATTAACGCCTTATGTAGTTAATTATATTTCCGGTTTTATTGGGCATAAATTGCAAAAAAAATATTGTGCCATGTCCGTGCAAATCAAATGGGAGTTGGTAGTTTGTTGGCCTGTAGCTTGTAACTTAACTAAACCACAAAGCACCTTACCGGTCGTATAGCGCTGCGACGTGCAAAGGGACGAAATACGACTTGTGCTGTGCTTGCAATCTTGCATGAACTTGTTTTGTTCTTCACCAATATAAATACGAATGCCAAGGACAAACGTTACTCATTTGTTTTTCCGAAATTTTGAAAAGAAACGTGTGAGTGAATCGATGTCAGTGTTTGCCAGTGCCAGAAAAAGTAAGTACCTGTCTATTTGTTATACATACTTTTATTTTATATTGTAATAATATTATATGTTATGTTTGTATGTAGTAGGTACGTAATAAAAATTAAATACTGAACAGGGTCATTATTCTACACTTCTATAACATATTTCAGTGCCCTCTTAGTTGCTAATGTTAAATGGATAAAAATATTTGCATAAATTGCACGTTTATTGCTTTTAATAATTAAAATCGGTTATGCCGCGCACAGTTTGGATTTTTCATTGCAATAATTAATTAATCCTACAAGGAAACTCGTTATGATAACATTCAATTTACATCTGTAATTTTTATTGAAACTTATTCATATTCGGATGAATGGTGTAGTATGCATATGAGGGCCCCATCTGGAAGCTGATATTTCAAAATGTTTATGCCAGAAACCTACGCGGAAGTGTACTCAACAACTTCCCAAAGTTTCATGGCAATCGGATGAATGGTGTAGTATGGATGTGAGGAGCCCCCTGAGGAGCGGATATTTAAAAATTTTTTATGCCAGAATCTTTCGCGGGAGTGTACTCAACAACTTTCCAAAGTTTAATGGCGATCGGATGAATGGTGTAGTAATGCATAAAGGACAAACAGACATACATTCGTGTTTATATACAGGATGTGGTATTAGAATGACAAAGTGAATTTGCGGCGAAACTGTGCACAGTAGGAAAAAATGTTTTATACAAAAGTGGCTTGAATTCAAACACGCTATAACCTAAAATTGTTTTCGCATATACAGAGTGTTCCGTAACAGCGGTACATAATCCACCTTTCTTATTTTAACCCTTTAGTGCTCGACGGTACTCTCAAGTACCACTAATTTTAATCTAATACAAAATTGCATTAAATACAAACATAGCTTCTCCCGCCCGACGGTACATTCGAGTCTCATCTCTGGGCCAATCCTAGGTAAAGATTCGTTCCCCAGTCGTACAATAGACCTTTTCAATGTCAGTTAAATGTTGACGTCTCACGGAGCACATGCTAAGCTTGCCGCCCACTTTGATATCATTCATTTACTGTTGTTTTTTTACGTTTTGCTGTTGTTTTTTGACTTATAGAGGTGTAGAAGTTTATATTGAGTAAGTTTTTATAATATTTATGTATATTCGACAATTTTATTAACTATATAAATTCCGTTTTTTTACAGGACTGGAAAGTACCGTCAGGAATTATGGATGGTAAAAAAATAAAATGGCTGTCTAATAAACCGCTCCAAGAAAATGCGGACCAATAATAAAAAGACGAAAGTATAACTGTAGTATACCCGATGACGTGAGCCTTGGAAACCGAGGGTCCCACTGGGTTGTCTTCGAAATTAACCGAGGAAGATGTGAAATGTGCAGTTCAAGATCAATACAATCACGACCATACAGTAAATGTTGCACATGTGGTGTATTTTTGTGTTGTAATCAAAATAAAAACTGTTTTCTAAAATATCATGAAATGAACTAATCGTTATATCCTTTTTGAAAGTTTGTCATTGCTTTGTAGTTATTAAATGTTGCTAAATATGCGCAGTAAAACATAAATAATTTTGTACATAAACCTATATTACACCCAGTGAATTTGCTAATACTGTTCCTGAAGGTACTTTAAAGTCCATTTTTTGGATTTTTTTAAACTTAAAACAAAAATTGTTAAAAAAATTACAGAGCTTTCTAAACCCATTAGCAATCATATCAACAGAAAAAAAACACAAACTTTAAAATGTTTCAATATCTGGGCACTAAAGGGTTAAATGGGATAGTATAGTTTTTACTGCGGATTTCGTTTCTACTCAACCATTTTCTATTAAGCATGTCTTGTAGCTAAAATTGACCGTTTTTTAAATATTTGTACATTTAGATAAAAAATTCACATTCGTGGAAAATTAAGAATTAATTTTGACGTTACTATCAAATCTATTATTTTGTAACTTCGCATTGACCTTTTAAGAAATACCTTGACTTATTTCATTTTTATACAGGGTATACCACAAATATGAATTTATTTTTGTGTTTCAAATGTAAATAACTATCTTATCTTAAATACAACACCCTGTATATTACTACATTATTTGATAGAAAATTAAACGCCCTACAGTTTTTGTAATAAGAAAATTTTCTCTATCTGGAAATATTAGGTTTGGGAAAAAGTTTATACGCATTTTATATGAAAACTCAAGACATTTTTTTCAAAGTTTATTTACATTTAATTATAGTATATATGTGCCATTTTGTTCGATGATTTTTTGCAATCTTGTAGGTAGTGACATGATCCCGTAGCTGTAGAAATTTTGGGACTTCTGATAAAAAAAAACGCGACAAGTAGTTTTGGTAGTCCTCTCTTGATGTTACCCTGACACTGCCTAAAGAATTCTGAAGAGACCGAAACAGTTGGAAATATGAAGGTGCAAGGTCAGGGTTGTATGGCCTATTGATCAATTCCGGACGGTTTCTCTCAACTTCTTGTGTTAATCTCATCAGTTGTTGGCAGTAGAGATCCGAATCGATGGTTCTGCCCTGCGGTAAAAACTCATAATGAACAATGCTCCTCCAATCCCACCATACACACAGCACCACCTTATTGCGAGTTAATCCGGACTTTGCCACAGTCTGTGAAGTCTGACCGACCTTTGAACACGACCTTTTTCGCACGTTCTTGTTGTAGGTGATCCACTTTTCATCACCAGTTATCAATATCTTCAAAAACGATTCGGTTTCATTACATCTCCATAAAGAATCCCAAATGAGCATACGGTTCATTAGGTTTCTTTCAGTGAGCTCGTGTGGCACCCAAATATCGAGCTTTTTTGTGTACCCAGCTTTTTTCAAATGAAAAACTGTTTTGTGGTCAATTTCCAGCTCTTCAGCTACGTCGTAACTTGCTCTACTTTTTCAAAAATCGCGTCCATTTTATCCGTAACAGGGCGACTAGAGCGAGGTGCATCTTTGACATCAAAATTCTCGGATTGAAAACGCTTAAACCAACTTTGTGCTACTCTTACTGACACTGCATTAGGTCCATAAACGTCACATATATTTTTCGCGGCTTGCGTTGCATTTTTTTTCCTTTTTTGTTATAAAATTTTAAAATGTATCGAATTTCTTCATTAGATTCACTCATTTTGACAGAAAGAAAAACAAATGAAAAATAGCTGTAAACAACAGTTTACTAATTTGTTTCTTTTTTTAAAATTTCAAAATATTTTGCTGCAGATTTATCAACATTACTAAGCATTGGTCCAAATCGACCAATCCACTTACTCTCAAATCTTTCATCTAAATAACTCCTGGCAATATTGCTAGTGTGGATGGGGGCTCCATCTTGCTGAAACCCATAGCTTCTCTAACATTTTGAATAATATCTCTGGTAATGTAGTTTGCAATAAATTTAAGTAGTCGTTACTTTTTATAATGCCTTCAAAAAAAACAGGACCTATAAGATAATGTCCTGGTATTCCCGCCCATACTTGTAACGACCACGTATGTTGGCAATCTAAACGTCGGCTAAAATGGGGATGTAATTGACCATACGGATGCGTGTTGTGTCGATGACCCACAGAAGTGCTGTGAAACGTTGTCCGTTAACATTACATTCAGGAAAAATCTTCCGTTTTCCTGCAACTTTAACAACGCCCAGTTACAAAATTCTAATCAGTATTGCTAATCATCCTCACTAATTAATTGGTGCGTTGTTATGTGGTATGTGTGGTACCTATTTTTCCCTTAATATGCGCCCTACTGTGCGCGTACTACGCTCTAGCATGCCACCTAATGTTCTTTAACTTGTACGCGACTGCTTAATTACTCCTAATATAGTGTTTAGAGTTGTTTCTTCAATTCTAGCAGACGCCTGTCTTGCATGTTTCTCATACGGAATGCTACCAGTGCGAGTAAACCGCTTGATTACAGTTGTAAGAATTTTTACTGATGGGCGTCTTCTTTGAGGGTACCGCTCACAATTGTGCCAATTAAACATTACGATTGGCTTCGCCGAAAATAAATACTATACCTAATTCTCCTTTTTCAAAGTGTACCGGCATTTTAAATAGCATAAGATGTTCAAACGTTTGTTACTTATTAATTATGCGTTTAACTGAATTTGTTAAGTTTGATTTATGCGCTTCTTTTTTTTCATGGCTACTGCTATTATGATAAATTTTATTGCTGGAAAATGGTTTCAGGAAAATTAAAACAATTTCAGTTCAATTCATTCTAGACTAATACAACTTTTTACACAAATTGTTACGTAGTTACCTCACCAAATAAGGAAAAGTACATGTAATGTCCAATTTGTCATAAAAATTTTGCGACAGTATCATATTGAATTTATATTTTTATATCTATTAACAGTTTTTTTACGAAATTACATTCTCACTCACATACGTAATACAAAAGTCAATATATTTTACCATTTATTTAAGTATGATATTTTTTCTGGTCAATATACCTAATATTATACAGGGTGCTCATTGATTACACCACAAAGAATTAAAATAAAAATCTTAAAATTGTAAATATTACAAAAACCGTTGCAGATAGACAAAATTTGTTTATTACAAAAAATGTAGGTCTTTCAATTTTTTTTCGAATAATGTAATAATATACAGGGTGTTGTATTTCAGACATGATAGTTCTTTACATTTAAAACAAAAAAAAATTATAAATTCATACTTCTGGTACACCCTGTATAAAAATTAAATAAGTCATATTTCTTAAAATTCATAGATTTGGTAGTAACCTCAAAATAAATTTTGAACTACTATGAAAAATGATAATTTTTTATCTAAAAGTACAAATATTTCAAAAACGGTTAGGTTTAGATATATAATATGTTTAATAGAAAGTGGTTGCTTTTCAGAGTAGAAACGAAATCCCCAATAAAAATTATACCATTCCATTTAAAATAAGAAAGATAGGTTATGTACCGCTGTACGGAACACTCTATATGCGAAAATATTTTTAGGTTACAGCGTGCTTGAATTCAAGCCGCTTGTGTATAAAACATTTTTTCTACTGTACATAGTTTAGCCGCAAATTCGTTTTGAGGTACTAATGCCACACCCTGTATATAGATAGAGGATAGGGTGGTAGATGGTTATGGATGGTTACACAAAAAACCCAAATCTGCCAGGACATGTTTTTGAAAATTTGTAACCTTGTATATAATTAAAGAAAAAAAGTCAACTAAATCTCAGACACAATAAAAATCTGTATGAACATCTTCATATTATATGGGTAATTCTGATTTTTAATATTTCTGTAGTACACAATATTTGTAGTGCTCAAAATAAACAAGTATATATGTGGTCAAACGTGACAATAGAGCTAATTTTCACTTAGAAACGCTTTAAAAACAAGTGTTATACCGTTAAATGAGGCATATAATAAGGAATCGAACACAAAACCTCTAATCCAATATTTCTAAGATGTTAGACAGGTAAATAGGTAGCTTTATGACTAGCCTAGATAAATGTGAACAGCTTAGATACTGTTGACTTCTCTTTCAAGCTTACTTCATTACGGTCGATAGAAAGAAGCTACCGGTTTCTTCAATTTTCTGTAACTCTTTCACTTTCAAAATTAAAACAAAACTATTTTATCGTTATTTAGGCCATTTTTAACGTAGAATTTAATGCAGTAATTTTTGCTAGCCATTTCCATATCTGTGATGTAACTCGAAGTAATTTTTTAAATGAAAGTATATTTGACCATGGCTTTAAAAAACAGTTTTTTTACACGCTTTCCCAACGTACCGGGTGTTGCGCTAGGGTCGGTCAGCGTTAATAGATCATTGGCGAGCTTTGGCTGTGACAAATGTTTTAGTCAAATTAAAAATTGATTTTTGCTTGCTTTTCTTGGCCAACTTTGTGTAAGAAGTACCTCCTGAAAGTATTCAAGGTGTGTGCCCAGTTCCTGGACACAGCATGATGCCGATAGATTAAGACTTCGGTTTAATGAGAAGAAAAAGAAGGTGACAGGATTATCAAAATTAAAGATTTTGAGGGTTGGCTTACCCTACACCTTAAACCATCTGTTCATGGAATCTCCCAAGCCAGGCAGATAGCCATAAAGGAGATTGTCTGAAGCTAAAGTCAATTTATTGTAGCGGATCTATTGTTATCAAACTATATAAAGTTGGCCAAAGTCGTCTAATCGCAAGAGAACCAGCATTGGCATATGGCACACAATATTTATCAATAAAAAAAGCTTAGTATCAAAACATTATGCATCTGCTCCGTTTTGTAACATCAGGAAATATAGATTTTTTTTAAAAGAACTCTTATAGATAACAATCCTACAGCTCCGCGCTCTGCATACAAAATGAAGGTTTGGAGGAGGAAGTCGATTCGGAAACGGATATTTACGAATAATACTGTGCCTTTTAAATGTAATTTCACTATTTTAAGTTTATTCTAACGGTTTTTGTTTGTACTTTTTGTGCAAAATGGAATACACTTTTAAAAAATATAATTGATTATGCATTTTTATTATTTTGTGATAAAATGCAAAGGAAACGTGCTTAAGTCGATTAAAAAACAATTCTAAAAATAAGCCACTTTTATATACAGGGTGTCCCATAAGTGTTTCATTATATTTCAGGAGGTGATAGTACATCGAAAAATAATGTGGTTCTTCATATAAACCATATTCTAATAATACTTCGTTGGGAAGATGTAGGGTGTTAAAGTTTTATTAAAATATTCAATTTTTGTTGATATCTTTAAAACCGCATGAGATATGTAAATGAAATTTGACATGTTTTGAGAGTTAATGTAGTTGCATTTATTTATGTGAAAAGGTTATTTTTAATTTCACCAGTGTCGTGCGTATGGACGCATCTCAGCACATTTTTAATGGAAAAAATGGTACGCCACTACTTTTTATCAAAATAAAAATTATTTTTGGAAATTTCATTTAATTTAGAAGAAAAATGCTCACTTGACTATTTTTTATCCAACGCATCGTTGCCAGTAAAAAAATAAAAACCGTATACATGCATGATCATCTAAATGGTTTTATATATTAAATGTGTTCTAAATATTATTATTTCCTAAAAACTTACAGAAATTGTTCAAATTGGTGGCCATTTTGATCAAGACAGAATTGAGCTCACCTGTTCATTGATACCCTGACACATTGAAATAGTCCAGGTGTGTGTTGGATTTGTGTGCAGATGGCCATCATCCTTGCTAGCAACTCCTCTTCACTGGCAACCCGTCTTTCATACACCAAACTTTTTACATAGCCCCCCAAAGGCCAGAGGTTCAAATCAGAGAATCGCACCGGCCAATTTACTAGTCCTCCTTGGCCAATCCAGTGATTAGGAAAAACCTGATCAAGATATTGCCAAGCAAGCAAATAAAAATGCGCAGGTGCCCCATCGTGTTGAAACCACATTCTTTATCTAACATTCAGTGACACATCCTCCAAAAGGACTGGTAAAATGTTTCTTAAATGTTCATAAATGTGGCTAGTTAGACGAGGTGGGAGCAGATAAGGACCAATTAGATTATCAGGAAAAATGCCGGTCCAAATGTTTATGGAAAATTGTCGTTGGTTGTTGCGAAAAGCAATGGTTATCCAATTCCCATATGATTATTATGGCTATTAAAAAGGCTTTCTCGCATAAAGTATACCTCGTCCGAAAAGAGATCCTGTTGCCATAAATGCTTCTGTAACCACCATCGACAAAAGCGTCGTCGACATGGGTAATCTTCTGGGCTTAAAGTTTGTACTTTTTGAAGATGGTATAGAAAAATTTGTTGTTCGCGTAGAATACGCCAAACTGTGGATCCGTGCAGTATTGGTATTGTGTCCAATAGCCCGGATACTGGTGGAAGGATTTACCTGCAATTGTTGAAGCAGAGCTTGTTCAAGTTCAACGGTCCTCGCTGAAAATGTACGGGCTAAACCTCTCCGATGTAGTCTACCTGTTTCTCTAAGACGGCTATGAATCCTAGAGAAGATACTTACTCGTCTTGGAAATTTTTGTCCATACAATCGCGAAGCTCTTTTCCATTGCAATCTGCCTTTCCGTAAATAAGACGCATACCCGCATGTTCGGCTGATGTAAATTGAGCCATGAAAATTAATTCATTAATTTAAACAAATTAACACAATTCAACAAAAAATAACACATTCAACCAAATATTTATAAAAAAATTGTTACTTAATGACAATACATTAATTTTTAAGGTAGTCACAACGACGCAAATCATAATGCGTCAAATAGTTGACAGCAGCTATATGGAATGGAGTTATTATTAGTCAAACTTGCGGATACGCATACCATTTGTGCATGTAGACGGTTTTTATTTTTTACTAGGAAACAATGCGTTGGATAAAAATAGTCAAGTGAGCATTCTTCTTCTAAATTAAATAAAATTTCTAAAAATAATTTTTATTTTGATAAAAATCAGTGACGTACCATTTTTTTCCTTGAAAAATGTGCTGAGATGTGTCAGTACGCACGACGCTGGTGAAATTAAAAATAACCTTTTTACAGAAATGCGCCTACATTAACCCTTAAAACATACCAAATTTCATTTACATATCTCACGCGATTTTAAAGATATCAATAAAAATTGAATATTTTAATAAAACTTTAACAATGAAGCATTATTAGAATATGGCTTATATGAAGAACCACATTATTTTTCGATGTACTATCATCCCATGCAATATAATTAAACAAATATGGGACACCCTGTACATAGCAAATAAGTTTTTAATACAATTTAAAGAATATTGTCTAAAAACGGTAAAAAAATATTCTCAACAGTAATATTTGCAGACTCAAATGAAAACTTTTAAATTTTCTCCAAACCAGTAAAAAGTGACTTAAGCATCTTTTGCTTGCATTGTGAATTGTAAACTTTTGCAACTGTTCACAGAGCAAGCTTTGCTTGAGATTCTTTTATAAATTTCTTTAGTTTGAGAAAATAGAGAAATTTGCGGTTTTCACCAAATTGTTTAGTATTTACTCAAATTGAATAGATATGCCTTTGTCGTACCTTAACTTGAAACCTTTTATAGAAAAGTAGAAAATTTTCAACGTTTTGCCATAATTTTTTACCAAGATACGGTCTCTGGTTGACCTTAGTAGGACACCCGGTATAGAAAACCTGGTTCAAAGTACACAGGTGGTATCAAAACTTTTCAAAGATGATGTGATGTATCACACTTCCCTATTCTAAAACTTTAAGCCGTCAAATGGAATTGTCAAATAATTGCATTACAAATCAGATAAAACATTTCAGCACAATGACATTGAAATGATTTTTCCAAAAATTACTTACAAATATAAAACAACCAAATATACAATTTAAAATTAGTGAACCCATTGAAACTACGTCTTTTAATTATTTATAAATTAAAAATGCACTTTGATCATGTGTAATAAACTAATGGGAAAACCAGATCAAATTCTTTGTATGCTATAGTGGTCTCGAATGTTTCTATGCTGCCCAAATTAAACCATTTTGTTGTAGCCACAAAAACATAATCAAAAACTGTTCGATTTTGTACTATCCACATTGTCACATACTGTGGCATTGGCTCAGATATAGTCAACGGCACAAGGTAAACAACATTTTTTCTTAATATGAATGTTACACAACCCAAACAATATATTATTTAATCAAAATGCATCTCACAAATACATTATTTCATAGAAATGCATCTGATAAGGCTCTAATTTATACTGAAAACACCACTTAACCTCAATAAATACTTTTATGATAAATATTGTACTTTGAACATTTCGAATCTTTTTTTTATAACAAGTTTATTAATAATTTTTGATACAGAATCACTCGCTTTCTTAAAATTTGAAATCACCTTATAAAATGTCAATAAACTATAATATAGTGTATATGCAAACTAAAAGTACACTAAGCAAAAGTAATATTTGTAGACATAAAGCAAAATACACAGCCAACAATTATCGTTATTTTGTATTTAAACCAAATCAAAAAACCACCAATAGAATTATATACCATACCTCATTGACAATAAATTTAATAACCTTGGTACGTAATTAATTGAATCATTTAATTAATGACTACATAAAAAGGATATCATAAGCCCCAAGGTGGATGACCTCCATTAATATACAGAACATACGTAAATCCATCTTTACATCTACCATTAATAGAATAATAATAAGGCAAAAATTTGTGAAGCTGAAATCTAATCAAACAAATTAATTGTGCATATTAATATAATGCTTACTTTCTATGTTCATAAAACAAGATCGCAGCAGAATTTGTAGTTAGAACATGTAAAAAAATTGCTTTAACCTTCTTTTTTTCCATAGTTGTAAGTTGATTAATAAGAGAATCCAGTAACAACGTAGCAATACCATTTCTTCGAAATTGTTTAGATACACCTAATGATAAAATATACCCGACATCGGAAGTTTTTACAAAAGCTTTTGCCAAAATACCCGCGTCTTCTTCATTTAATATTTTATATGGCTTTATTTCAGCTACAATTAATCCTACTATCACTTGATTATAAACGGCAGCCAGTGCATAAAACCTAACGAGCAAAATGTTAAGGTGATGCCTGCTGCTTAAACACAAACCTTTGGCTTGAGGTAATTTCTTCGTACCAGGTAATTGGATATTCTATTGGAAACCATTCTTGACATAACGCACGCACTTCATCCAAATCGGTCGGACATAAAAAACGTAACTGAACATCAGCCAAGGAACATAAAGGAACCTGTACTTCTACCGAACAATTTTCATTACTTCTACTATTTGTACGGTACCTGAAATATAATATCAAAATCTTATGGAGGAATAATGAATGGTTTTAATACCAATTAATCCCAGCCATGTAACCCTATCCGGTACTTTAAAAAATAAGATTATAATCTATAATCTTTCTTAAAACCAAATTTTTGCCAATATCCAATTTAATAAATTTATAAATTTTCTGTCCACTTGGATCATCCATATTTAGTAATCAACTATAAAAAAAATAACACACTCTTATAAAATGAAGACTAAATTTTTATAAAGATACGTTTTCCACTTGTCATGCTATATTTAGTACCCCAGGACATTGTTAATTAAATTTTTTTATCTCTTTTTTGAACATCATTTTTATTTATTAAGAAATAATTTTAATTTAATTTTCCCAGGGATTTGTAACTCACGTACCTATGCTGGTAGCATTATAAGAAAATTGAATGTTAAGGTCATACTACACTTTCGGATTTTACACAACTAAAAATTTGTACTTTAAATGTCATTTTTGAAATATTAAAACACAATTGTTTATACACTAGGAGCCACTGAACTGTACTTATACTGGAACGCGTATTAGCTGTCTCTGCCAAAGAAAAGCTGCGAGGCGAGAGAGATAGTGTGCAAGGGTCACTCCTGTTCTTTTCGTAACGCTTTACGCATGCGCTGTGCGAGAGAGCAGACAGCGTCAAAGCACGTCACTCCAAAACAAACTAACCAAAATGTAACTTCAAATCGGAAATTATCATTTACTTATTAATTATTGATTTTAACTACACTGCTTATTGTATTAATTTTAATTTTTATCTAAAATGTCGAGAATTGGAAATTACACCATTATCGACCATTTACTACGTTTTATTAAAACATCAATTTTTAACCATGGTACAAATTCAATGGTATGTCAGGTCCGCGCTTCAGTCAGTCAGCAGTTTGTTGTCATGATGGTTCTCATGGTTGTTTGCGTTCGTTATTCTCATGTATCACGTACGCGTTTTGTCGATAATGTACGAAAGACACCTTGGTATTCTGTGTGTATCGGAGACAAAGCGCAAAGGAAAGGATGCTGTGGAGATGAAGGACGGCAGCCTAGCAATATGGCCTGGACGTGAGACTGAAGCGCATGGCGCGTAAGGAGTTGGGGTGATCGTAAGTGAAAGAGCGAAAAGATGTGTTAAACAGTACGAATTGGTATCTCCCCGAGTAATATGGGTTAGAATGAATGTGGAGTTTCGAATAATTTTTCTTATGGCATGCTATGCACCGGTGAATGAAGAAAGAGACCAGGAGTGTGAAAACTTCTGGAACGAAGTAGATAACGTGTTGAATGTATGTAATCCAAACGAAAGAGTGATGATAGTGGGGGATATGCACGGATGGTTAGATATACAGAGAGAACATACAGAACGCGTTCTAGGAAAGTTCGGAGACCAAAGAGTCAATGAGAATGGTGAACGCCTGGTGAACATCTGTGTGGAGAGAAGCCTGGTTGTATCCAATACGTGGTTTAAACATAAAATTGTACATATGTATACATGGCAAAGAGGTGAATCTAAATGTATGATAGACTTGATAGTGCATGATGAACGGCTCAGAAACCTGGTGGAAGACACAAAAGTAATGCGCGGATCGGACCACTTTTTGGTTATACCGAGAGCATGTTTAGGGCAAAAGTGGGTCTGGATAAGGAAAGTAAACGTATTGCGAACGCCCAGAATTAGGGAAGACAAACTAGTGGATAATGATGCGAGAATGAAATACGCAGGTTCTGTGAGTAAAGAGTAGAATGTGAATTAAACAGTGCGAACGAACAAATGAAAAACACTGACGTTGAAAGTGCATGGATAAGCTTGAAAAACTGTGTTGTCAATTGTGCCGGGCGGATATGTGGAAGAGCGACTGTAGGTAGACAGAAAAAATGTGCTTGGTGGAGGGTAAAAAAGGCAGTATGGACAAGCGAAGGAGGCAGTGAAAATACGCTAAGAGGACGTGATGACTGTGGAAGGAGGGAAAATGCAGCATAATTTTGAGGGAAACAAAAAAACTCTTCTGGAAATGGGTCAAAAATACAAAGCGTGGCCCAAAACGGAACGCTGTAGGAGTGATGAATATGAGCAAAGAAATAGTATGGGACGATTGTGAAGTAAGGAAATTCTGGCAAGAATATTTCGGAAAACTGTACAGTAGTGAGGAAAGTAAGACTGAAGGGTTAAATAAGGAGAATATAGAAGGAATGGTGAATGAAACTGAGAAGGATATTGGGATGAATGAGTTAGAGAAAACGTTAGGAAGGTTGAAAAACGGCAAGGGAGCAGGCGTAGATGAAATCACTGGAGAAATTCTAAAGTATGGGGGTGCAAAGCTTATACAAAGATTGTGTGAATTATTCAATGTATGCCTTATGTGTGGAAAAGTGCCGTGGAATTGGAAGAGCGCGATTATTTTACCACTGCATAAGGGTAAGGGGAACAAGAGTGATTGCAAGAACTACAGAGGAATAAGTTTGCTCAGCGTGTTTGGTAAAGTATTTGGAAGAATACTGATTGATAGAGCGCGAGAAACTACACAAGCTAAGATTTGGGATGTGCAGGGAGAAGATGTATCGATCATATGGTTGCTCTCCAGCAGGTGATCGAAAAGTGTTTAAGGGTAAAAAGGAAGTTGTGCTGTGCATTTGTAGATCTGGAGAAGCATACGACAGAGTGAATAGGGAGAATCTGTGGGAAATATTAAATGAATATGGCGTAAATAAAGGTCTAATAAATGGAGTAAGGGCAGTGTACAAAGGTAGTCGGGCATGTGTTAGGGTGAGATGAGGTGTGAGTGAATACTTTAATATTGATCAAGGAGTGCGACAAGGTTGTGTAATGTCACCTTGGTTGTTCAATGTATACATGGATAAATGTGTTAGACAAGCATGTACCGATACAAAGGGTGTAATGGTTGGTGACGTAAATGTGCGACTTCTGGTGTATGCAGAATACACAGTTTTATTAAGTGACAGTGGGGATGAGCTACAAACCGCTCTGAGGAAGTTTGATACAGGCTGTGAGAACATGGACCTAAAGATAAACGTGAACAAAACTAAGATTGTGGTGTTCAATCGGGAAAAGGAGAGTAGAGTATTTACCCTGCAAGATGGAATTATGGAGTAAGTGGACGAGCTGGTATATTTGGGTAAAATGTTTATGTTTATGTTGTATACACCGACTTATATAATTGTTGTCATCACGTTTGTTTTTTACGATTATATTTTTCATACAAATTTAGAAATTGACTACAATTTGTATAATGTAGAGTGAGTGTGTTATGCGAACATGTCTAACTACTTACATCTTTATATTTACAAACTTTACATCTTTTATGGTTAATAAAAGTCCGAAGTTTAATGCATACCATTGATTATACCTTGAAATTATTTTTATAGTTCATTATTTTTGTAAAATGACTGAGTATAAAACAGTAGGTGAAATGAGTTTCAATGGATATTTGTAAATGCCCATGTTATTAATAAATTATCATTGAAAAATACATCATGAAAGTATCCAGAACATATCAAATCCTTCTCAAACGTTGCAATCGAGTGCTCCATGTATGCGCGTACGTAGGACAGAGATGTAACTTGCGGTCCTCTCTCTCGAATAGGGCTGGCGGACGAAGCGCGCGTATAAGTACAGTTCGCGCTGGGAACGTCAAGAATCTGAATCCTATTAATTATCTGATATTCCTAGAAATAAATATTTGACGTTTGCAAAGGCTATACTTCTATCGATAGTTTGCACTCATTCTAGTCAAATCTTGCATTTTCGCATACCGTTTTTGAACTAAATAATAAAGGAACTTTGAGTAGCGTTTTTTTTTGTTCTAGGTAAGGCAAGGTGGGGTAGGTGGGCCCCAGTTTTACAACATTTGAAAATAAATGTTACATATCAACGAAGGTTTAGAGATTTGTTTCTAATAGTTTGCAGCTATTCAGTTTACAATGTGTTTAGTACCTATATTTAATAAAAATAGTTACGCTATACTCCGTTTAACGAACAAATTCACTAAATGCTCCTCCTACAAATTTGTAGGTGCGTGCTACTAACTGCGCATAGGCCTTGTTTACAACCATAAAATAATTACTTTCCAGGTAATATAGTGGTTGAACTACATTCAACGGTTCTTTAATGTATGCATATGAATTATTGTAGTCACTAAAATGTATAATTATGTAGTGTTAATAGTAATCAAATAATACACGTATTTAGAAATATAAATATTTTAAAATCACACATTTTTACGAATCAAAATTCTCTGTCAGCAATGAATCGGTTTTAATACGGTTTGAAAACAAGCATCTTTAGTCTATGGGAATGTTGACATGCTGTAGATAACTCGTTAATGTTTACCAATCTGTCAAATCTCACATGAAGTCAAGTCAAATTGTCAGGGCACATATTTTGGAAATCGAAAAATAACATTAATTTATTTGTTTGTAAAAGGCCATAAGTCAGGCAGGTAAATAGTAAATGAATAGAACTTTTTACATTTTATTTTTATAGGAATTTACAAGTCAACTCCTTGTTGATGTCACAAGTATTTGTTTATTTAAACAAACTGCAAAATGCAATTATTATAATTATTATAAGTATTTTGTTATGAACGAATAAGTTCAAAGGTAAATAGGTAATTACATATAAAATGCAATTATGTTACAGTTGAGAAAAGCCCCTTTGTTTTTTAATAATTGCCACAAAAACTCATAAGTAGTGCCTCAATTCACAATTCTTCCTGTAGCTGCATTTGTATTTTTTACTAAGTCTGTAAATAAAGCACAACAGGTCAGTCTTGTTCGGAGTCTGATGAAGAAGAGTCATCGCCCAACTGGATGATCAACGGCTCCACTGGAACTTCTATAGTGATTTCCAATTGCCACATATTTTCTTCCATACTTTGCACGTGTCTAATAGCATTTTTCCAATTATCTGAAGTTACGTTTGCAACAGCTGTGCAAAACAATTGGTGCACATCTGCTATTTTAAATGTTTTATTGTTCCTCGCAACTTCACCCTTGATTTGCGCCCATATCAGTTCGATTGGGTTTAATTCGCAATGATATGGAGGTAAACGCAATACAGTATGATTCTGTAATTTTTGCTATCTAACTAATTTAGGAGCAATAGCAGCGTTTCTGACAAGATCTAGAAGTTTGTCTTTGATCATATCTGATTCCTAATCAATGGATTTGCTGGTTAGCCATACCTGAATGTCATTTTTTTTATCCTGAATTTGGATTTTGTCGATCTTTCTGCTATGACAGGAAGCGTTATCTAACACTATAACAGTGTTTTTGTCTAAATTTCCAAGAACGTTGCGAAGCCATTCTTCAAAAACGGCCGCTGTCATTTCTTCATGATAATCGCCAGATTTCTTGGACTCGAACAACTGCAAACCATCATCAACAAAACCGTCCTCGGAACCAATGTGGAGAAGGATAAGGCGTTTTGCTTTTCCCGATGGATCCGGTAACCCCGTTGTTAATCCATTAACAAACGCTTGCCTCGGAGTCAAGATGGTTGTATCTTTCCATACTTTGCTTACTGTATAGCCAGCATTAATCCAAGTCTCGTCTAAGGTCCTTTGGTCCTTCTCTGTATTTTCTAATTTGTCGTAGATAACATCGACCCCACGCAACTATCTCGGATGTTTCTTTAAGGAAACTATTTCTTGTCCTCTTAGAAGACCTATATTTCAAAATAAAGTATAATTTATATTAGAGATAATTTATTCCTTTAGTCACTTAAAGCCAATTTCATTCAACAAGCTGCTTTTGCTGTAAATGTAGCATTTTCAGTCTTGTTGTTGTTCGGGGTTTCTTCAACACAAACTTTAAAAATGTTTAAGATTCGCTCCTTTTCGTCAACGGAAAAATGCCGGGCCGGGCGTTTTTTCGGGGGCGAAAAACACTGTTTTTGAAAATGAAAAGTATTAGAGCAAAAGCTTTAACCAAAATAAAGAATGAAAACACAAATGCTAAATGAAAAATTAGTTTGACATTTATAGGTTAATATAATACAAAATTTTTCGTGGTTGTGTAAACCCGGCTAACCAATAAAAATGTGCCATTTAGATTTGGCGCTAACTCGTGGGAGGAGCACTTACTGAATCTGTTCGTTAAACGGAGAATAGTAAAAAAACTACTATTTTAAATAGCTCAATTTTTTTTGTACCTGGGAGCCAATTGCCCCGGATTTCCAGATCAATGGACCACCCTTGTTATTTTCACTTTAGGTGCACTATAAAAGCAAACTGGGCCCTTACTTAAACTTTCTACTTTTTTTTCGTTTTTGTTTCATAAAAATATCTCTGTTAGTTTTCTTTTAAGCGAATTTGTACAATAATAAGTTAAGAACAGAAGAAAACCCCAATTTTTTTAAAAAATTATACAATTATCATTTATGACAGTAAACATTATTGATGTTGAACCAACAAATCCATTTTCAAGGGACATCATACTGTTTACGGCTGCGGTAGTGGATATATTTTCGATCCCTCTTTTCTCTTCATGGAGCTTGTGGTGTATCACAAATGGTGCATTTTTATATATTTTAATTTATAAATTAGAAGGCGGGTGTAATGGAAGCCATTTAGTAAATATGGGCGAATGTTGCATATTTGCTAGTAAAGGATTATAATTTATGTTTTTGACTATAAAATAAATTCTTCCAGAACATGTTTATAATGTTATTATCTTCAATAAAAGGTAAATTAATTATAATATTATAAATTTGAAGACAGAACGTTCTCTTACAAATTGAAGTAAATAATAACTGAAATTTATATAAGAATTATATCACAATAACATCTAATTTAAATTAATATCAATGATAATTTGAAAGTTAATATTACATCACAATCTTGTTATTTAATGTAGAGAGCTCTCTTGATTTCATTTTTGATGTAAGTAGGGGAGAGCGGGACACAGTAGCCATATGGGCACGGTGGTCATATTTTAAAATAAAAATCAGTTACCAGCATCAAGGCGCCATCTATCGCAAAACGTGCCTAACGTTGAGACCAACAGATCTATAGGTAGTTCATATCATACGTACAATCTTGATAGTTTAATTTTAGTGCGTCAAAACATTGATAATTAGTGATTATTTAAGAGGTAAGTTATCTTTTCAAGATTTACTTCTAATCTTTAGAGTTTTCAGAACATTTCTATCAAGTTTGTAAACTGTGTAACATTATTTTGAATTAGTTGAAACATATTTCTTTGGTAAACGCACTGGAGGCACAATGGTCACCAATGCTTGGGGTACAGTGGTCACTAGTTACTAAAGAATGGAAGGGGTGACTACTGTGCCCCCATTGTTTTTGAGAATATATTAGATACTATTATTGTGGTTTGTTTATGTTATAGCAATAAACAATGGTCCGTAATAAGAACAGAAAAACCACAATTGGTCTAACAGATCAGAACACAATGTTGTCAGCTGTCCGAAGCCATTTAGGTGGTGGGCTTTCGGTTAAACAGGTAGCTATCCGCTACAAAATATCCAGAACATCTTTGACAAGGTATATCAAAAAATACAAACACCTAGACATTGAGTGGGAAAATGTAACCTTGGCTGACGTTCCAGGAATGTCGCCAAACTATAATGTTCGTCAAGTGTTTAGCAAAAACGAAGAAGCCTTGTTAGCCGATTCTTTGCGACAGTGTTCACGACTGCATCATGGTTTACCACCCTAAGAGGCTCGTGAATTTGAGTACGAATTTTCTGTAGCCAACAACAAGGTTTTTCCAATAGGTTGGAAAGAAAACAAAAGCGCAGGCAGAGATTGGTTCACTTTTGACTCTGCCTCCACACACCAGTCATCGTTTGCAGCCATTGGATAGGTGCTTATAAGGACCATTGAAACGGTATTACAATAATACCTGCAAATCTTGGCTTCTAGCTAAACCCGGTAAAACGATTAGTATTTATGAAATCGCTGAAATATTTGGTGAAGCCCATACGCTGGCATTCACAGCAAAAAAAATATAATTTCCGGTTTCAAAGCAACTGGCATTTTTCCATTTAATCGCCATGTCTTTGGTGGTTCCGAGTTTTTGGCCGCTTACATCACTGATACTGATAATCCAATAGTAGAGGCTAGCCAAGATACTATACCCTCAGGTACCAAGCACCAGTAATGATGTATCAAGCACCAATCATGATGTACCAAGCACCGCTCATGATATACCAAACACCACTCATGGTGTACCAAGCACCAGTCATGATGTACCAAGAATAAATCAATCCTTTTTGATTGGTGAATTAAACACCAGTCATGGAAGCACCAGTCAAGAATCTGACCATGAACGTGAGTGTAAAACTTCTACAGATACCATAATGAACGCTGTTGTAACCCCAGCCATAATTAGGCCTTACCCAAAATCTTCAGGTTTGTCAAAAAACCGTCAAAGTAGAAAGAAAAAGACTACGTCAATTTTGACAGACCTCCATATGTCAAACAACTTGAAGTAGACTTTGATAGAAAAAATAAATCACAAGTTGAACAAACAAAAATTCTCGATGACACAGTCAAAATAGCTAAGAGAAAGAGAATGAAAAACATTGTCAACGACAGTAGCAGTGAAAGTGCAGGAACTATGGATTTATCGACTCAGAGGATGATATAAATCCCGAAGAGGAACACAATGATTTATATTTAGATTTAGAAACAATTGATGAAGGCAGTTTCATATTAGTGAAGTTTACAGGAAAAAAGAATATAAAACATTTCGTTCGAAAAGTGTTGTCAATCCGAAGCACTGATGAGTTTGTTGTCACATTTTTGAGACAAAAACAAAATCATTTTGTTTTTCCACCTCTTGACGACGTAACAGTTGATCAAAAGTCCAACATTGTTTGTCACCTAAACACACCCATGCATTCTGGTGTAACCAGCCGTACTCATAATATGTTTACTTTTGACATTAACTTGTCAAATTTCATCATGGGATAAGGCTTGGTCATCAATAACAGCAAAACCTGATTCTCTTGTTCCTGAAATGTATTTTTGTAAACATGAATGAGTTTTTGTATCTACCTTTTGATTAAAATAGCAATACCTTCCACATGAAATTCATTTATTTTTATTATCTGAGCAGTGACCAGTGAACCCCACCAACGTGACCAGTGTGCCCCAATTTGGGGACACACTGGTCATATTTCCTAAGAAAATATATTCTCTTATCATATGTAGTAGGTTTGATTCAGTGAAGTGGTATTCTAGAAATTAAGTACCAATGCATGATACTTTGCGCCTGCAGTACAAAACTGGGGAAATGCTTAGTTTCTAAAAAAAAATTAAAAATGAAAAAAGTGACCACTGTGTCCCGCTCTCCCCTATTTTATTTTGACATTTCACACCTATAATAATCTAGCATATTGTAAGATGGATGTTCACCTGTAACTGTAGTGGAGGCTCTCGGGTAGAGAGCTATAATGGGCACCTTGGGAAGAGAACCGCGGTAACACTAAAGTATCTGTGTCTGCTTTAAAATATGTTACCTTTTGGTTCATTAAATGTAAATGCAGACCTTTAACGTATTGTGATGTATTTACTTATATTACTGTTAGTTAACTGTATAACAGGGTGATTACGATTTATCAGCCTGTATTAAATATTACAATGTTACCACATTAATTTATTAACATGAAAGTAATTTAGATCTTTTAATAACATTAGAATATAAATACGAATCGATCTAGGTATTTATAACTAATATTTATATTTTATTTATATTGTTATTCTTGTTGTAGTATGCGGTAAGGTTTTTCAGCAAAACTACATTGCACTTGCTTATAAATGTATACACTGTGTTTTATTGATACCATTATTTTATCCTCACTTACATATCCCGTAACAACTCTTTCACACAACGTAAGTGGTCCTACCTGGGTTTTGATAACGATCGTTTGGCGTATGTAAGTTCGCGTATTAACTTTGTTTTTCCATTCGAGTTGCGCATTCGCTAGACTGGCCTGGATACATTACAAGCTTGAGATCTTCAGGTTTAAAGGTGGATTTTTTATTTAGTTTGGATTTACAGGATGTAACTTAAGAATTGCTCTTACATCATCATAAGTAAACTTTGTTGTGAAGTTCAACAAAGTCTTTTTTGGGAATTCTCTTTTTCGGGTTCATTCTTTGCCACTTCACGAGCCGTTGGTCCCAGGAAGCCTTAAATGGCCCAAATATTGCAACATCCAGTGACTGAAGTACATGGGTTGTATGGGGAGGAAGCTTCAAGATCGTAATATCATTTTCACTGGCAGTTTACAAAGTTCTGGACTTATATGTATTGTGACCATCACAAATGAGTAAGATAGGACGTTCCTGAGGAACGTTAGGCAGTAAAATTTTTTTAAACCAATTTAAAGAGCGATACTTTCAATCCACCCCATTTTTGCTGCTGCAAGGGGCCCATTCCCTCGTGTACGTGGGACCTACAAAATTATCCTAGCAACTGGGTCCCCACTTGTATGACCTACAAATTGTATATTTCACAAAAACAACAACAATTCCCAAGAAAAATATTACTTTAACTATTACTAACTTTGTTTTGGGATATCCCACTCCCCCCAGGTACCCACTTATCCTACCCTGTCTTATCATATTGGGTATATGATATCCGTTCCTAAGCATTTGGTCGTCTGCGTCAAAAAATGAATTTGCCGCCCCTTTAATCAAAATTTATTTTAATGCACCATTTACAAAGTAACTACTAATCAAACGTGTTACAAAAAGGTATTAACATTAACATGCAAACCAAAAAAAAATATCCTAAACTAAAATTTTGTTCTTCTTACTTTAATACCAGCAAATGTTAACACCATTTCTTTTAAATTTATGTTACTAACTAAATCTTTCGTTCTTGAGTCATTGACGATCGCAAATAATTTTTAATATGTTTCAGTTTCGAAAAGGAACGTTTCCCTGTAGCGGCCGAAATGGGCAATGTTAACAGTATTCGTAGGCCAATCGCAGTATTAGGAGATATTGTCAGTAGATTATTTTTAATTAAATTAGTGTTTGTACAGGTTCTGGATTGCATTGAAAATAAAATTTAAGATTTATTAATTCTTCGCTTAATTCTAGTGGGTTTACATCAGATTCTTTTTTCGAATTGCCGGTTAGTGGTTCGAGTAAACGTAGACAATTTTTTAACTAATATTTATAACTGCAAAATTATTTACACGATTTTGCAATTGACCATATGGTTCTTTTAAATTTTGATTTAAGCTTAATATCGTTTGATCAATTATAAAAAAAATTAACCTTAAAATGAATTTTCGCGTCTAATATTAGTAGTAAGAGAAGCACTTCAACTTTCACTGTTGACCTTGGGGATTTCCAATGACGCCACAAGGCCACCCACGTGGGGTCATGATTTGACCTTGGGGTGAACTCGGGGTTTGTCATTGGAGTTGGCCTTGGTCCTTCACTTGGAGTTGGCCTTGGGGTAGCCAAGGTCAGAACCAAATCTGTTCAGCGGGAAATTTGAATTTGAATAACTTCTAAGACAGTTATAGGAACTTGTTCTCGGGCGTTCGCCCCCCTTGCCGTGACCACCATGACTGTAAATAGTATTCTAATAAGAGGGCCCTGATGGTATCTCATAAGGCAGGTATAGCAAGTTGTGTTAGGGTCTGCGCCCCCACTGCCGTGGCCCCCATAACTGAAAATAGTATTCTAAAAAGGGGACCCTAATACTAACTTATAAGACTGGTATAGGAACTTGTGTTAGGGTCCGCGCCCTCCTGTCGTGACCTTCTTGACGCGAAATTTGAATTTGTTTGTAACGCCATCTAGTTATGTGTATGGACTAATGAATATTTTCTGTAATAAAGGTGGCTCGGCTCCACCTATGGTATATTTTAACAGTACATATATGTCTACAACCGTTATGGAGAGAAATTTGAATTTGCCTGTGTCACTATGTAGTGGTGTATTTTTAAACTAGCGAGTGTTTTCTGTAATAGAAGTTGACCGTACTCGTCTCCCTCTCTCTCGCTTCTCCCGTCTCTCTCGGCACTTTCTCAAACAACAAATCAATTAATCAAATCACGCTGGATCAAATCAAACAATCAGATCAATCTCAATCAACCAAATCAATCTCAATCAATCAAATCATAACTTACAGCTTGCGAAAACCAGCTTACATTTCAATAATACTGATTTGGTTGCTAAAACCAACCACAATTGAAAAATAACCAAATTGGTCTAACTGACATCTTGTAAAGCCAGCTCTCAATTCAAAAATAACAGCCTGATTTAACTTACGGCGTGCAAAAAACCAGTCTTCAAAAAATGACATCAAATTAGCGGGTAACATTATTGCTATGTTTTTTCATACAATGATAAAAATATATTTTGCATTTAAATTAGTAAAACGCCAATACAATAAGAAGTAAATATTCTCAAGGTGAAAATGATTTTAAAGTGTGTGAAAATAAAAATTAATATAAGCAGGAAAGGTCGGACTAACGATGCTACAGTTAATGCGAAAGGACAGTTATATTGGAAATTACAATAAGTATGAGAGAGATAGTTAGGGTTTTGCTATACGGATCTAATTTCAAGGTTAGTTATATTTTTTTTTGTATAGGTATTTAGGTGGTTGAGTATTTTCTATAACGACTTAGGACGCTCAGTCTTGTTTATAAATCTAGAGCCGTTTATGTGAAAGGTATTTCCGTTAAGACAGTGCCTGCAGGTAAAATAATATAGCGATCTGACCTCGAGTTTGGTAATATTTGTTATGTTTACATTTTACTAATGCAAATGTAAAACATTTTTATCATCGTATGCAATAGCTAATTGGAGGTCGTTTTTGAAGACTGGTTTTTTGCACATTGCAAGTTAAATCAGGCTGTTATTTTTGAATTGAAAGTTGGCTTTGCAAGATGTAAGTTAAATCAATTTGGTATTTTTGAATGTGTTGGTTTAGTAAGCTGTGTTTAAGCCAAATCAGTATTTTGGAACTGTCAAGGTCCGCAAACTGAAGTTATGATTTCATTGATTGAGATTGACGTTGTTGAGGCTTGATCATGATCCTGATTAAATGATCGAGCGTGATTTGATAATTATGTTGTGAAAGTCAGAGAGATAAACGCAAGAGAGAGAGACGAAAACGGGAGACATCGATCAATTTCTATTACAGAAAAATTCAGTTTAAAATAAGCATCTAGATCGACAATAAATTCAAATTTCCTATAACGATTTACCTGTATAGACGTATTACACAAAATTTAGTCCATACACAACTAGATGGCGTTACAAACAAATTCAAATTTCGTAGAGAGTCACGACAGGAGGACGCGGACACTAATACAAGTTATACCTGTCTTACAAGTAATCATTAGGCCTTATTAAATATTTCAAGCCATTAGGAGCAAAGCGAAGGCCTAGAACAAATTCTATACTATCTTACAAGCTAGCATTGAGCTATTCAAATTTCCAGCTGAACAGATTTCTGACCAAGTCAAAGTCCAACAATGCCAAGTCACGAGGTCATCTCAAAGTTAATTCGTCATCAGAAATCATGGTCAAAAGTGAAGGTTATGCTCTCTTACTACTAATATTCGTTCGTCTGGTGCCTCGTAGTTAAACTGTTCTTCTACCGACGAATTCCGTTCAAATGCAGAAGCGTAAAATCTGGCGAAATGTCTCATTTCTCTTTTGCATAAAATTCAGCACTTTGAATAATAAAATCTTCGAAACTTTCATTGTTTCGTTTACTTTCAAAGTATTCTACTAAATTTTCTAAAACGTTGCTGCAAGTGTTTAAATTCGTATGAGAATCTTAAAACATTGCACTGATAAAATTAATTTTAGATAATATATCGTGCCAAATCACGATGGAGCAAACAAATTTAACAGTATTTATTATGTTCTCCCTTTGAGTGGCACTAACGGATTTTAAAGTAAAATTTTAAATATTGTTTTAATATGCTCCAACAGTAAGGCGAAGAATGGTTATAATTCTCGGATAGTATTGAAAAATTCAACTGATTGATATTCGCTGCATCACATAGTACCAAAATCAAAGCATGTGCAGCACATGGCTCAAGCAATATTTTTCCCTCGCATGTTTGCGCCATTATCATAACTCTGTCCGCGCATGTTATAAATATTAGTGTTTAATTCTCCTAACCTTTTAATGACAAAATCGTACAAGCTTTCCCCCGTTACATCCTGAATAGAATACTGAAGTAAATCGGTTATTTTTCTCGAAATTCTTTTGCAATTGAGGATAATACTTCATTCTGGAGATTGTTTCCTAAATAATAAGGCATGTGTGTTGAAGACATCTTGCTAAGTTCAATTTTTTTTAATGACAAGAAAGGAGAGAATCATATTTAGAAATTGTTCCAGCAACAATTTCTATTGTTTTTTTCTCATATAGTTTGTTTGATGTTTCTCGTAGAGTTAAACTCACACCTACTTAAGAAGCAATAATTCTTCCTAAAACGTCACACCAATCTGGCTTCTTCAATTCGAAAATTATTAGTTCTTTTCGCCGCCATTACATGCACTGGACCCCTTATAACTAAAATCTTAATCATAGAATTTCTAAGAATTACTGGCCAAAAAACCTGGATCATTTATACGTCAATGCATTCTTCTACCGATTCTTCTTCAGATATTTTGTTGTCGCAAAATACGTCAAATGATTTTGCTTGCACCTGAATAGGGTCCTGGACACAACGTCCACTGGTCACAACGCCCACCGCCATCTTGGTCACCACGTCCACTTTTAAATTTGGCCATAACGTCCACTTTGGACATAACTCCCACCGCATATCATGTCACGCTGGTCACAACGCCCACTTTGAAGTTTGGTCATAACCTCCACTCTGGTTACAACCTTCACCGACGCCTTCTGGTCATGTCGCCTATCGACGTTGGTCGTAACGTCCATTTTTCTTTTTCCGGTCACTATCCCTACCGACTTGCACTGGCCACAACGACCACTTCTAGAAATGATCTAAAATCTATTTTAGGTAAAATTACCAGGTGAGCAAAGATAATCCGAACCCAAAGGATTACTTTCAGTTTTGACGAATCTTCTCTGTTTGAGTCAGCTAAAAGGGGAAGATAAAAGTCTCTGGAAAAAATTGGAAACTGGCTTGTAACATTATGTATCATATGTTAAGTGAAAAACAATAATAAAGTTCAGTTATATCGGAGTTCTTAAATATCGATAAGAGTGACTTAGTGTCCAAATGAGGCTGTTTTTCCGCCTTGTGGAAATTCGTGATGCACGAGACAACCTATCAAAATAAATTAGAGTCGTCTCAATGTCCAGGATGTTTCATTTATTGCTTCTTCACCCTTAAAAGGTTTAGTATGCATCCTTCAGCGTTCTTTAATGTATACTATAAAGCTTATACATTTTTGTTGACATCAGTGACTCAAGTAAAATGTGAAACCAATTTTTCACTATTAAAACATAAAAACTAGAGTTAGTTTCACTATATTACAAGACATTCTTGGAGCATTACTCCTCATGACCGTGGAAAGCGACATCGCTAATTGGATAGATAATGATAATATAACTAACGCCTTTACAAATCGTTCTAAAAATTTGCCTTAATGAGTGACATGTTTTTTTAAGTGAAAATGTTGGTATCATTGTTTTGAAAAGAAACCTTGTGTTTGTTTAATTGACGTTTTAAAATACTTAATCCATGAGTTTTCAAACGAAATCCTTCGACGTTCTCAGAAAAGATAAAGCATGGTCCTCTTTCAACCGCATCCCCGCACGTTGTTTCGATTCGGAGATATTGAAACTTTCGAGTGGAAGCCACAATCATATCTTTTCTTGAAAATTATGAGTTAGCACCCAAAGGTCACTCTTAAACACAATAGGGAATTCAAAATGCAAAAAAAAGAAATGCCACACTAAATGGGACACTGTATAGTTAAAAGTATGAACAATTTGATTCGGTGAAACTTTCATTCCAATCATTTTTTAGATTTTTGGAGATAGGAGAGCTATAGAGCAATTCGTCTTAGGCACCTATGCAATTGTTCAGTGGACGATGTGACCCTAGAGCATTGGTGGACGTTGTGACCAAGTAGATCTAATGGTCCGGTTGTGACCGGAAAATAAAAGTAGATGTTACGGTCTACGTGGGTGGGCGATATGACCAGTACATGTCGGTGGAGGTTGTGACCAAATCTAAGGTGGGCGTTGTGACCAGCAAAAGAAAAATGGACGTTACGACCAACGTCGGTGGGCGATAAGACCACACGGCGTCGGTGGACATTGTGACCAGAGTGGAGGTTATAACCAAATTTAAAAGTGGACGTTGTGACCAGCGTGGCATAGTGTGCGGTGAGCGTTATGACCAAAGTGGACGTTATGACCAAATTTAAGGGAGGTGCGGGTAATGCCGATCACTTAAGAAAATGTGCCTGAAATTTAGGGAAAATAACAAAACAAAATTATTTGTGATATAGGTATTAGAATAAACTTAATTGTTTAACAACTGGCTAAATATAATAACCGTCAAATTAATCTTAGTGTGCAATTTTATTGCTTTGCTATAATGTACAATTGACCGATATAACCTGTAGTATCGGTCAGTAAGTGGTTTGTACCGATCATAAACTGTTTTTAAGATAATTTTGATAAGAATGTTAATAGTTGTGAGTGAAATAATAGTTTTATTTATAAAGATATTATAACATACAAGTTGAATATATAGGTAGTATTTTTATTATTTATGTAGAAAAATCACATAATTATATAAGTTTTATAATCGCTATGACCACTACATTCTTTATAGGCCCACTTTTTACACACTTCGCACCTAAACCACGTTTCTGCGCCTTTCCAAATTCCCCGCGTATTATACATATTCCGTCAATTTCTTCTTCATATTCTAACCTATCATCATGCATAGTACTGCTTCATCTCCATCGGTATCACTGCTGCTTGCATTTTTGTTTGGTTCTAATCTTGGCAGTTTCTTTTTTTGTTTTCCTTTAAATACACTACGTTTCAAATGAAATGCACCATTTAGAAACAATAATGCTATGATCTTGAAAGTATGGTAAAATAATGCTTTATTAACATGTATAAGATGATGAAATTTTGAAGGCAAAATATTAACAGCTAACAAGAAAATGTTAATAGTGTGTAGCATCACAACGCACAGCAATGCAGGCGTTCACTCTCCGAGGCATGCTTTCTATGAGATGGTCTATATCCTCCTGAGGCACTTCATCCCAGGCTACCTGGAGATGGTGTCGTAATTCATCCAAGTTGTTTGGGGCCTTGGTAGTTTCCTTAGTCTTCGACCCATCATGTTCAATAGGCGAAAGATCTGGCGATCGCGCAGGCCACGGCAATACTGGTGGCTGCACTTGATCCAGAAACCTTCTTGTAACATATGCGGTATGTGGTCTAGCATTATCTTGTTGCAAAATACCATTTGGCAACGTCTGCATTTACGATACTACCACTGGCTCCAAAATATTATCAATGTAACGCTGAGCACTTAATGTGCCTAGAATGAACACAAGAGGAGATCTTCCACCAACACGAATGGCGCCCCAAACCATGACTCCAGGTGTTATCTTCTCCTTGAAACCGCCGCACCTTCTGATGACCATCGTTTCGCCACAAACAAAAACGCGATTCGTCGCTGAAGACGATGTTATTCCATTGAAGGCCTCAATCCCGTCGCTCTTGACAGCATGCCAATCTATCAGTCTTGTGCTCTTGAGTTAACTGGGGTCGTTGGTACGGACGATACGAATGTAAGCCATAAGACTTAATTCTCCTGTATATTGTTAACATTGATAGGTGACGACCAATAGCTCCTGTCCAGCTCACCGCAACAGACCTTCTTGACTGAAACCGATCTCTTGTGGCCATCCGCCTAAAAAGTCGTTCTTCACGATCATTGGTGCTGCGTGGTGATCTTCCACTGGGACGAGGTCGTTGAATGCCTTCTTCAGACTAAGAAGACCAAACGCGGGCCACCGTGGTGTGGTCGCGATTAAGTCTTCTGCCGATTTCTCGAAATGACAAACCTGCTTCTTTCATGCCGATAATTCTACTCCAGTCAAAATCTGAAACTTGGGCAAAGTTTCATCGTTGTCTTACATTCAGAATAAATGTGTCAGTTAAACAACAAAAAATTGACACTAAGCGACTAGATTTCTTAAAATGTATAAATAAAAATTGTTGATGATAATTGATGTTAACAGTGGTGCAAAGTACATAATGACTTGTTCTTTTTCGTTGAAACTTCCATCTTTTTCTATATGATACTGAAACATTATTTTGCCAAAATTTCAAAATCATTATTATTTCTAAGTGGTGCATTTCATTTGAAACGTAGTGTAGTTTGCTTGTTGTAGGGTAGATAAACATTGGAAGTGCGTATGCTCCAGTAGCACTAACTGCTAGTACAACAGTTATATTCCGACCTCTCTCCCCACTTGCGGCTTTACCCAACTGTTTAATGCCTTTGGGACAAGTACCTTTTTTTTAGTACGTGAACAGTCGTTATACCTATTTCATCCACGTTAAAAATACAATCTGGTTGGGAAACGTACACTGTCAAAATTTTAAGTTATCGTAAAACTTGTTGGCACTAGCTTTATTAAATCCAGTAATTCTTGCTTGACTTGTTGATTCTGGTTTTCGGATACTTAATCGTGGCTATCGTTTCAGAAAAGTTTGGTATCTGATTTTGCCAGACTATAACACTTTCGCCAACTTCATGCAGTGCTATTTCAAATTGTCGTAAAAGTACAAGACCTTCCAATTTGAGGACAACCTACGTTACCAGTTTTTAACCGATCACATAGTGTACCATAAGGTATCCCTAAAACAGTAACTGTATAAAATAACTGTTATAAACAATAATAGTGAAAAACCACTTACCGTATTTTCTAGCACTTTCAAAACATTGCTTCACATTTGTTTCATTAAATCCGGAGACTGTTGCCATACTGATATTTTTTGCCTTCCTTAGTGACAAAATTGGATACCCCTTCATTAATAATTTCATCTAATCTTTTCCAACGGATAAGTTATTCCAGGTCGGCGGATACTTTTTTTTACATTTAGTTTTTTGGCATAATCGTATGTCAGTTTTTGAGCTTGTGTATGTATGAGACCATAATTCATTTTCGAACTTTGGATAAAATATTTGGCTAGTTGTTCTTCTTAGGCAGATGTGAAAATTTGTTGAGACGAATACTTTGACTGGAATGGTGATGAAAATGCTACTTGTACATCTGGATCTTGTCTGTCAAAATCGTCAGGGTCTTCCAGACGTCGTCTTTTTATTTTCTTCACTCTGTTACCCACGGTCGATCTTGTCAAGTTGTAGGTTGTGGCTGCAGTTCTTATTGAAAGTCTTCCTTGCAAGACATCTTCAATAGCGGCAATTATATTCTCCTCCGATATAGCAGAACGATTGGTCTTCCTCTTGTAAGTCCTTACCATGTTAACGCCTGAAAAATATGATCAGTAATTTTCCACATTCTTCTCTAGGGCAGATTGGAAAAGTGTCCATATGTGGCCCCAACTAGATGTCCCAATCATGCTTATAAACAAATTGAAGTTATGTAAATAACTAAAATAAACAATTACTTCAGCATATACCGACATAGTAAGGGTAAACAAGTCCACTTACCTCTAAAATTACAACCGAGTTAATTCTAGCATCCACATGGAAAATGTTCGATCTCAAACGATTTCCGATTTGTTTACAACGCCGAACACGTGCATATAGCAAAGTGTAATTAGCTAAAATTTGAAATGTCTATATGTGCCCCGTCGGGTGATTGTTTTAGAAATTTCACCATAGCACCAGATAACTTGGCTTTTGCCTGTTCTTTCGCAATTCTCATTTTTCTATAGTTTGACCCAAAAAGCCTCATGGTTTTTCTTTCTGAGAACATCTAACTGCACAAAAGATAAAGCGTATGCGAATAACCGTACCTACCAGAGTAGGTGTCAATAGTTAAAAATGCGTTAACTTTTCATTAATATGTGTAATTATATAATGTACCTATATAGTAAGTACAACATTACGACGAATATTGTAATTATAGGACTGTCCGAACCTCCAGTGCAGTACCGGCTCTTATGAACTAAAGGTCTCTTTTACTGTTAGTCATCTGCAAATAAAGCAATCCTTTTCTTTCATGACAATGTTGTCAAACGTATTATGTAATTTAGGAAATACATAATCTCTGTAGTCTTTATACATTCATATTATTGTTCGATTGCACCCACTGAACAAAGTGAGTGTTCTGTGAACTGAACTATATATAAGTACAGTTCAGTGTTTGTACTACATTATTTTTCAAAGTAAACCAACTCCATTTATTAAAAATTGTTCTTTTCAGAACGCTTAAACTTGATACAAGCATCTTTTAAGGTAATGACAGGTGTTTTCTATCACTCTCTTATTGAACTTAAATTTGTATAAATTTCCTTAATTCTTCGATATGGAAGTTCAAGCTGACCCTTCAAAATGACGTAGTGGACAATATTTCACCCATAAGGAGAAACGTCTCATTCTTAACATACTAAATTATTTCTCGACCAGACTGAACATTAGTCCAGCCGTTAAAAAAGCAAGCAACATTTTATTTACTTTACATAAAAACTATTAAAAATGATATGTGAATGCAGGTAATCTACAAGATAATATTGAACAGTTGATAATCAGCATTACATAATCTTCTTACGAGGAGCTCCAGCGATTAAACCAAATTGGCTGGAATATCTGATTTATACGAGAAATATTATATTATGTTGAAAGTAAATGATGTATCTATAATAAAATTATTCTGTTTACACACAAGTTCCTGCTATAGGCAACGTTTCAATTTAAATTATAAAATTTACAATCAACGTTTTAAAATTTTGATTTATATAGTGTTTATTTAGTGCTGATAAATTACAATAACTTTATTGCTGTTAAAATGCACAAAAACAACACTTACAGCAACCCAAATAACTAAAAATTAATAAGTTAACGTTCAATTAAACTTAAATGACTGTGCTTAAAGTCATACATGCATTTGCACCAGTCAAAGAAGATACTGGAAAAAAAATGTATAATAAGAGGATTTGATACATTTAAAACAGTTTTCACAAGCTGCATCTAAAAATTATTGTTGTAATTAAGGTATTCATTATAGTTATAGAAAGTTGATCCTTAATATCTAATTTGAATGTGGCCATAAGTGATTTTGTTTCCAAGTCAGTTCCATGTCAAGACCACATCTCATGTGAAGTTCATGTATAATCCCATGTTTAAATGTATTTAATTAAGATTGTAAACATTCATGAAAACAAATCTTGTAAGCATGAGCACCTGAAATAAAATTAATTCACAGCAAAAATGAAATTTAATAAAGTAAGTTTTACTGTTATCTCGGTGCTCGCATTTAGCTTCTAATATGACCAACTCCTTATGAATCAAACTTCTATTCAGTAGGTATATTTACAACTCGATATTAGTTCATTTAAAATTTATATTCGTCTTTTATTTTAGGTTAGAAACTGTGTCTCTTACACCGTAGCTACCGGGCAGTAATTACGGTGTAGTATCTATCGGTATAATAAGTTTGGCAGCCAGCCCTGCCTTCAATAGGCCCCATACTGCACTTGGAGGTTTGGACGGTCAATTATTACTGCCATCACTAATGATTACATTACTTAAATCGCTAATCCCATATACAAATAAAATTTTATAAAAAATGCAAATGTCGAGATCAAGTATAGAGGCACTTACCGTTGGTTTTAATACAAAAATCGGAAAATCTTCAGCACTGTTCAATTTCAATCTCACCTACACTTAATCACAAAACGCCCGTGTTTGCGAATTATTTTACTCAGGGTCTGTTGCCTCCTTGACTTCCAATGCAAATGAATGATAGCGGATTTATTAAAAGTTGAAAAAGAGCGCCAGTGTTCAACGTCGTCTGTCGCCTATTTGCAATTCTTGGTATTATGAATTATGGCATCCGCGTTACACGAAATACAATAATTTTGGAATTCTGCTTCTTACTTGATAGCTGATGTTTCATTTGAAATTATATACCGTATACAGTATTCATGGGCCGGTACGCCGGCGGTATGTTTGTATTTTAAGCGAAAACGAAAATTTACGACAGTTATATTTGTGTAATTATATAAAAATAAAATATTTGCCGCCCTTGAAGTCGGCCGCCTGCGTAATTTGTATGATTCGCCCTATCGGTACCCTCTAGGTAACAAATTTCATGCAAATGCTGTTATTATTAAAACATATATTTAAAAAAAAGTTTAAAAAAATAATAACTTTGACACCCTGTATTTCAGACTTTTGGACTAAGGTAAATTCGGCTAGATCCTCATATTTTAGTCTCAGGAATTGGTCATATTTTGTACAGACCTCTTAGAGATACCCTGTATACAATGGTTAATGTTTCAAACAAAGCTTTATATCGCTGAGTACGGTTTAAACGTAAACACTCTTTAAATCTTTAAAAGTTTTGTTATGAACGAATAAGTTCAAAAGTAAATATATAATTAAAAATTATTATTACACAATCCCCTTGTATTTAAATTTAACTATTTAATTATACCTCATGAACAAATAACCACAAATCGAATAAACATGACGTCATCAGTGCTTATCATTAAACAAAAAATTTAATATATCCAAATAGACGTAAATAACTGACTAATTTTGTAAATATTTCTTTAACAAATTCACAAGTGGCTTTTAAAATACTAAAATACTGGTGACGCGTAAATTATAGTACGTCATAAAACAAACGTTATATTTGTTGTAGGCCAAAGTATCAATAAACCTTTGAATGTTGTTACCTTGCGTTTTCAGGTCACTAAGGCAGGAACGGTAAAGGATGCTCCGGGTTTCAAATTCGCCTTTCCGATCGTTTCAATACTAGTCGTTCTCCACCACTGAATTTTTCACGACACGAAATATTCTACAAAAGAATAGAGTGTTTATTCTTTGATTCTACTGTATACGCTGAAGTCTGGATTCATTCGCCGGCAGCAAGGCTCTACACTCCTTCTTGGAACATTAACGTTACCTCCAAAATAACAAACAGCACGTGTGTTCAGCTAGTACCCCTCGACATACGTGTTCGTTAACCAACCCTACAAGATTACTAAAGTCTTTAATAGAGCCGTTCACGAGTATTCACCCTTTGGTGGTATTAATGCACCGGGAAAACAAAATTACTAGAACAAGGTGTGTTTTGAAAAACTGTATAAAATACGCATCGCAAAACGGAATAGCAATCTCCTATAACTTAACCACTCAACACGTTCCTCAGAAATACACTTCAACAGGTGAACTTGATGCAGTCACTCCTCCAGGTAATTGCCTACGCACGCCTTACTCAACTCTACTCTAGACGTTTAATTAATGCTCGACTCTCTCGATTCTTCCAAACTACACCCTCTTAAACTTTTCGATAAATAAGCTATCATAAAGTAAGATTCCTTCAAACTATACGTGCGGTGAAACTAAAAAAATTTCGTAAACACGATCTGGAAAATACGTCATAGAAAACATATGGCAACATTTATCTGAACGCAATTTCCCTTCTAAACCATAAATTTAAAAAACAGAATACCCGATCTTTATTACAGTAAAATCTACTTTGCTTAATTCTCTTACAATTATTAAACGTACCCAACTGGACTTAAATTTTACGACAACATATTTCGCAATTTAACACTTCAATCTACCTAAATTGTTAAGTTATAAATAAATAATAAACGTTATTACATCAGCAAATTTATTTTTGTAATTACCATTTAATGTCACGTAAGAAATGTTAAATGTGGCAACACGGTTGACAGTGTGAACAGTTATCTTATAATGTTCCCGTTGTAGGTGTATTAAACATTTTATTGTAAATTCCAATCTATTTTAATTAATTTATATAACAAAATGACATGACATGATTCTATTTGTATGTAATGTAAGAAGTATATTCAAGGAAATATTGCAAAAAATTTGAAAAAATTGCGAAAGAAAGGTCAACGTAATTGTAATTGCGTAGTAGCCATTACGGTGCAGACGTTCTGACGTCATCAGTAAATGTTTGGGTATCTATTATTGTATTTTACAGTTGTCGGTAAATCAAAGATAATAGCAGTTGTATAAAAAAAATGGATACAGCTCTACGAGAGCAAGTTATGATAAACCAATTCGTGGTAGCCGCTGGATGTGCCAGAGAACAAGCAAAACAGCTGCTACAAGCAGCCCATTGGCAATTTGAGGTAAGTAAACATTTGTTCATTTGTAAACAAAAGATCTAAAACATGGCGGTCATTTTTTATTGCTTATTATGGTTTTTTTATTTGGGATGCTGAAGAGTTCTAACAAGTTTATACTTCATTTAATATGTTTTTCGCAAAATTTATGAATACCTGATCTTGATATAGTTTATAAAATTGAATGACAACTCATAATCAGCTGATAATCAAGATTTCTAGGTGAATTTTTATTAAAAAGCAAAATAATTGCATCGACATACACTCTCTTTTGTTTTTCTGTAACTGTAAATAAATTATTGAGCAATCTCTGCATGTCTTATTTTCTCACATTACTTGTAAAACTCAAAAAGCCTTATTGCTGCATGTATAATTGTAGCTATTGATAAGATCATGCAAATTTTAGGGTATTGGAAATTCTATATTTTTCTGATTTGAGAAAATTTGATAGATTCACATTAAAAAAAAAAATTTTAATGGCATTTCGAAATGGTTATATAAGTTGTTGTGATCTATTTACTCAAATTATTGCTAGTTTGGAAAATTTCTGGAATATTTTTTTCAAGGAATTACTGAAATATGGTGTATTTATAATGTATTTAGTTCCATCTTAATAACTCATAAATTATTCATTAATGAGGGTAATGTCCTCAAAGCCAATTATGTAAAATGTACAGTTTATCAACAAAATTATCTAAAAATAGATATTTATTGATGTTTTTATATTTATGTTTTCAGACTGCATTAAGCATATTCTTTCAAGAAGCCGCAATTCCTTCCTGTCAAACAGGAGCTTCAGCGCACTTTGGACAGGTAATATTCTCTTTGGAACCCATTCTATTTATTAATATTTAACAATAGACAAGTATAATAAGTATTTAAAAAGTTATTTTTTAACATTGATCCTGTTATATGAACGAATATATGTGACTGTAATAAATGAAAAATTAAGACTTATTTACACAATGTAACGAAGCAACAAACAGTTTTAGTTTGTTACCTGTTGTACAGATATAGATCGTTACTGTAAATAACTCAGAGCATTATTATAAAAAAAATGCGCTTGACTACTATGTTATGCAAATGCACATTTTCCCAATGTAAGGTCATGTCAGATCTTTACGATATGGAATCTCTTGAAGAAAAAGTAACACTGAATGATCATGAACATGTTTAAATTCATCACTACGGCAAGCATCTGTGTGGTCTGTTACGACTATTGACCAAATGTTGTATCACACATGGAAGAGGATTTATTGATAGCGTATGAAACATGAAAATGTATACGAAGATATTGAAAAACACTACATAATAAAATAACAGTAGCAACTAACGTATTTGAGTGATGAGATTTAAAAGTAATGAAGGGGATTGAAAAAAATTCCTATGGTTAAGGCATTATTTTCGAAAACTTTATATCATTATCAGATTGTTTTATTAGGCATTGTTGATGTCCATCTGAACCAAAAGATTGTCAACTGTTTGTTTTTTATATTAACATGTCTGCTAAATGCTGTTACAGTAATTTGATGCGTTTAACAATAATATTGCATAAATGGCATTCAACATGCATTGAAATCTTGTAGAAAATATGAAAATGTAAGTTTTCACAATCATTACAAATAATTAAAATACTTACCTTTTGAGTATTAAATTGTATATTTTTTATTTATCACACAAATGTAAACATTTCTCTCCAAAGGGGAGGGTGGGTTGCTCGAGCTTCCCACTCTCCTTCAGCCACAGCGATGAATTCCCAGTATACAAATATACATTATGTATCTATATATGCATGGTGGAATTAAGGATGGGTCTGGTTAGGATATCATCGGAAGAAATGGAGTTACGGTTCTTAAGGGGAAGGATACTACCCCAGCATTCGCTTCAATAGCTGCACATGATGTATATGCTGTTGTATGTGTAAAAGGAAAACCTCCTGAAAAAACCTCTTATAAGATAGACTGTAACGAGGATGGAACCCATTACTTCCCAAATGCTAAGCAGGCTGTGTTACTACAGATTCAACTCGGTATTACAGTTATCATCCTTAATAAATGATTATAGTTTTAAAAAGTTAATTAAAGTTATCAAATAAATATATGAAATATTAAAACACAAACATCAGCTTTATATCATGTAAATTAATTTTTATAGCTATTATCATTTACTGGGGAGGATTGTTAACGAAACGTTTAAATTTGTATAAAAGATTAAAAAAAATGCATGATTTAATATCCAAAAGATAAGTATTTTAATTATAATGTAGATGAATATGTGAGCATGCAAAAAAATTGTTTAAGGTATTTCGTAATATGATGTATGAATTAAAATGGTGAATGATAGTATTTCAATTCAGAGTGTATAATTTATTCATGCACAGATTGCATTATTTAATAAATTTCTTTACTTAAAACAAGCTTTAGTAGTATGGAATTTTACGGTCGATGAAGGTCAAGATGACATCATGTGTGAATTGAATGTGCAAAATTAAAGGGATCATTTTTAAAATCAGAATGAAAATAACAAACAAAATACACTCACATACCACGTAAAATTAAGAAACACTGAACACGTTTCAATAGCTGAGCTATCATCATCAATGACTAGGACGAACTAACTTATCTGGTGAAAGTTATGAAAGTTTAATCCTTAAGTCCTTGATCGTAATTATTCATTAGAATTTGTTTGTTTTTAGAGTCCTCTAAACTTTTATAGCAATCCAGTTGGTACTTATTATTAACATGTTTGATTAAATATATCTTATCTACTACATGATTTTTATCAAACTTATGTAGGGGTACGCAGATTTGTCCCATCGTTCGCATTTTATATGAGCTATATGTTCGTTAAAGCGAATTTTGATCGGTCGTTTAGTTTACTCTACAAATATTTGTTCACAATTTTTACAACTATTTTTATAAATTTCTGATCTATCCTACTTATCCACTTGATTCTTTGGATTGCCTATCTGAAATAGCGATTGTTTTCAAATTAACATTGGAAAGGATTTTAGTTAAATTTTTTTGTATGAGTAGAATAGTTTGGAAATTTTTCATACTTCGTTTCTATTTGTTTTCTCACCTACCTACATCCGATGTGTTTTTTTTTCCTAACTATATTCATAACCTGAAAATGCTGCAATTTCTTTAATAGTGTGTAATCCTTTATTATACTTTTGAACTGAAAAAAGAAAATTAAGCAATTTATGAACAAAAAAAATTAAAATCCGCGTGGTTATGCTACAGTGATTGGAGCCATTGGTTATGAATTTCAGTTCAACATTATAATAAAGAATTATGTATAAGGGAGTTGATTGCTTGACACTAATTTCGTTGGTAAAACTGTAAACAGCATTGCCTGGATGGACAAGAATTAAATTTGATGGCTTTGCATGAGTGATCATAAGTTGAGAGAAAAGATACCCAAGAACTTTATTTATTTTAAAATTTGCGAAAGAACACAGCCAAAAAATCTTGATGGTTTTTGGCAGTTGGTCACCGCTTTATAATTTTATTTATACATCAGTAAGAAAACTGATCAAACGCATTGCCTCGATAGGTAAGAAAATACATTTTTGTTTTTATGGCGTCTTTTGAGGTCAAAAACTTTATACACCAATTTAGTTGGTAAAACTTTATAGTGTCCCCAGGTATCCTATCTTAAAAAGTGTAATTTCAACAATAATGCAAATTTAAGAACAAAACAATCGCTAAGGGATGTATCTTGACTTTCTGGCAATTACTCAATTTAATTGCTTTCCTTAGATTGACTTTCCTGGCAATAATTAAAACATTAGAATTTATTTACAAATCTGATGTTTAACTCGCAAACCTCAAATCTGATCAAAAGAATTGCCCGTCTAGTGGTAGCTACGCCGTGTTATGCGAATGAGATAGGCTTGGATGAAGTTAAGCGTTGAATCATGTGGGACAGGTAAACAGTGATCAAATTTGATTTGCGCAATGATGGTTCAACCCGATAATTTACTAAGTTGGGAAAAAACCCCACCAAGAAAACCCACTTTATTCGTAAATAAGTAATTGCACAAGTACATTAATAAATCAACTAACAAAAAAAAACAATGAAAGGGTTCAATGTATAACAAAACACCATTAGATCAGGTTACACATACACAATTGTGTGGTTAATAACAGCACAAAATACATACGTAAAATTACAATAAATTACATATAAAGACAAATTAGTTCGTAGATAAACAATTCTAAATAAGCCAACTGAATCAAAGACACAAAAAAAACTCATTAAACAATGCCTTGTAAGGGTAAGGTGTAAATAAATCATAACAAAGTGACCTACTCGCGAGTTTGAGTGACTGCGTTAAAAAATACAGCATCCCTTTCTCAGTTTACACTCATCTATACAAAACAATAAGTTTAACAATAAAGGTGGAATTTTAGGAGTTTCTAAGGTCATCTGGACCCGTATCTGTAAACCACAGTATTGTTTATTACAATTTATTTGTGATCTATCGTGCCACGTTTGTCCACGCCCCACTGTTTCTCACAAATATTAATAAACAATGCCAAGTCATACTAACAATGAGGTACTGTCTAAAGCGGACTCCTTTTATTTTAACAAGATTTCAACTTAATGAGACTGCGTGCGTAATTAGATACTTCTTGCAAGGCAATGATTGGGTTTAATACGTTACATAGGTTTGTTGAATTGTCCACATTAAAATACCTACTTAAATAATTTATCACCAATACGAGTTTAGATGCGCGGTTTAGACTCGACGCGATGGCGATTATTTATAGATTAATTTTTGAAAAAAAACTTACATATTTATAGACAGAATGTTTTACAATGAGGGTTTGTACTTAAAACAATCAGATCGGTCCGGCTGAATCAAAACTCCAACCGCAACTGCCGTTTTTACTCCACAAACCCACGCCCGTTTTTTAAAATTATAAAAAAAAGAAGAATTACTACGTGGGAATATTGTAAATATTTATTACTACAAGAAGTATTAATTTTTAAAATATGCATTCGTCCGTAACAAACCTTATCGGTCTCGAACGTACCAAACAAAGATGCCTTTTGATGACGTAGTTAATTATTAAACTAGTGACGTTTTACACCAAGAATATGCGTATAAAAATTTTCAACGATTCATTACACTCCTTCAGTAAAGGCAGTTTTGAACGGACACCTGCTTTCTACCCTAATATATGTTTTTCTTTTTTTTTTCAACCCTTACTCAAATATCAGTTTCACACATTTAAATATTTCTTACATAAAATAAAATATCACGAAAAACATTATCAAATCACGACTTATTATCAAGATATTAAAAACCCATTAATTATCTTTTCTTTCGCGGTAACAATTGCGATTTGAAAATGTTTATTATAATATTAAAATTTTTTCGGTCCGCTACCTACAACTTCCAAACGAATTGCCAGAATGGATAAGAACTAAATGTTATGGTTTTACTGTGTTGCGTTTTTTTGATGGGCAAAACACAACTTTATGGTTTTGGAGAGTTGGTCATTCTTTTGGACTAAATCTGTCCACGTCATTTTCATTGGGGAAGCTGCGAAATGCATTTTATCGATAAACAAGGACAGACTTTAAGGGTTTTAGGGGGTTTGTCATAATTTTTCGTACATGGCCCTAGTAAAATGTGAATCTTTCTTAAAAATTCGAGATTTGTTCAAACTGTTCATACACTTATCGCGATGTAATAGCTTACTTACTGTAGATTAGTCGAGATCAAGCATTATTTAAAAATTTTGGAAAAAATCGGGTCGTAAAGGATGAAAATTAAATTTTCCATTTATATTTATTTAAACTGCATTTTAGATGCAAGTACGAAATTTTAAGGTTTTAGGAAGTTGGTCATCATTTGGACCAAAGATGCCCAAAAACCTTACTTATAGGTACGTCAATTTTGTTGGAGAAACAAACGAAACGCATAACTGGACAATATGCCAATTGTGATTTAAATTATATAAATAGTAGATGGAACATACTTGATAATGCATTATATGCTTTTGTTGCAATTGAAGATATGTTATTTAGTAAATAAAGAATAGGTTATTGCATAATATCTTTGGATATGCTTGAATCTAGTATCAATCTTTATGCTACATAGTAGAAGCTTCAACCAGAGATTGCACAATATGAAGATGTGATTTAGCCGATAACTTCAGTTATTTTGAAAACTATGTACCTAAATATGTAAATCTACATACTTTTGGTGCACTAATCATTCATAATGGTGTTTATTATATATCGTTTTTGCAACTTTTTATTTTATTAATTGAACTAAAACTAGATATATTAATAACTTCATACTACATTCAGCTAAAATGAAGACGTACCATCGTTTCTTTTTTTTTTAATTATAAGATCAATAGCTTCACGTTGTAAACGATCATAATGATTGTGTTAGATCTGACTAGATCTTTAATTGGTATGTCAAGTTTTTATTTCTGAATGCTTTCATCAGATCTTTATTTTAGCCTTTGTCCGTTCGTTTATATTTGCGTTTTCATGTTTTAGACATTTGTTTTGACACCTCGATTAATTCTTAAAGCTATTACGAGGACGATAACTGTAATTGTTATCGAAACATTTAAATTTATGAAAGATAAATAAAAAATACATGATTTAATATCCAAAAGATAAGTCTTTTAGTTAAGGTATTCATTACATTTAAGTTATTTTAACTTGTGCTACCGTTCCAATCGATCCAGGTGGTCATCAGCCGACCTTTAAAGCACATGACGTTTAATAAAGCCACAACTGCCACTACAATTTAGTACATAGAACCTATTGAAAGCAGTGAATCTGAACAGTGTACTATTTATGACAGGGATTTCATCAACACCAAAACCCACATAGTCTATTATTGTAAACTGCAAACATTTTTCAATAAATTTCAATAGTTCGGAATACAAAAATTTACCAGTGCTACCTTTAATTCAGTTTTTTGTATTGTTATTTCAGTTTAACGTTACTTTAGAACATTACCTCTGTTAATAAAATAAAGTCTCATTAATCGTACATAAAGTAGGCTTAATCTGCTTGAGATAATTAACAAAACCATTAGCGTCACTAGTTAATTATTTGTTTGAATTTTAGCTCTAACTTTTATAGTGGGAATTGAAATTAACCGTAAAATCCTGTAATATATTTATACAGTAATTTATTTTTATAGGATCCTTCTTTACAACATTAGTCAGGTGTATAAAACGTTTAATGGTCATAAAAATGTACCTAGTGGTATTTACGTATTCCTCATACGTCACTCTTTGTGTACTCTATAGGAGTAGAAAAAGTATAGTACACAACTGGGGTAGTAATACCTATTATGCACTCGTTTAAATTACGACACTCACTGCTCTTGATCCTAATAATTCACTCATGTTTAATAGGCTACTTACCACCCTTGTTACGTAATAAACTATTATTTCTTTTTAGCCCTCCTATTGTGTTATTTTGGTTTCATTTATTGTGTTCGAGTCATTATGACTCGGGAACCTATAGTTGTCGTTATATTGATATAACAGTAAATAATAATAAGAAATAAGTATTTATTATTACGTTATTTTATTTTTATTACATATTATAATAAATGTTATGTAAAGAACATCTGAAAAACGTAGTACTTAGGCATATACATTTATTTGTTACAGTCTTGACAGCACTAATATAAATGAGCTTTGCATAGGTATTTTGAGCAATTACAACATACCATATTAGTTGTACTATCATTTGAAGATTGACAAAGATTACATCTTTTACGCTTGGTTGTGGTTGATTGTTCCCTTACTTCGGCATTACTGGTTGAAGAACGTGACTTTATAACTATTTCAGTTGCAGGAATACTTCAAGCGTGACGTTTTGTTTCTTGCAATAATGGAGTGGTCAAGGAATTACCCAATTCTTCAAGAAATAGTCGCAGTTTTGTAAGTTTTCCAGCATTCCAGGTTGGAGTTAGTTCGCACCACAGAACATATGCGTTGTAAGCTGAAACGTCCATGATATTGAAAAAGATAGTCATTGGCCATCTTTTAGTTTCCCGTCTGCATGTGTATGTTATTAACTTGTCGAACGTGTCTACAGCACCTTTAGTTTTGTTGTAATTTAAAATCATAAACGGCTTTTTATGATCTTGGTTACACACTCCGTTATTGTGGTGCATGGTGCTCATGAGTGTAACATTTTTATTTCGTTTCGGAATATAGCAGACTATCGACGTGCCCTTGGTAAAGTAAAATTTTGAAGAAAGATCTTCTTTCCTGTTGTAGACTAATGCGACTGGCAATTCAAGCTTATTTTTGCGAATAGTGCAAAGCTTGGTTATTTTTATTTTCAATAGCATCTGTTTTACCTTGACCTCTCTCTGGAGGTTCACCTTCTTTTTTCCCGAGGTAAACTTGCATGTTATATGCGTTAGCAGTTACAGACTAGCATAAAGTCCAATTCCAAATCAGTTTCGGACAAATGGCCTTCTTCTTCAGAAGCATTATAATCACTATCAGAAACGCACAAAAGTTTCTCAAGGTCACTATCCGTAAGCACTCTCTCACTACACATTTTCAATAATAAATTTCAATTGTTAGGTATTTCTTATTAGCCTATAGCATTAAGTTTGATATTTACTACGAAACTAACACACAGATGCTCAGTGGATGCAATTATACGCGGAGCCACAGACAAGTCTCAACAAAAATAAACTTCTTTACCGGTACGCAAATAACGCATGCAATATGCGCAATAATGTGGCAAAATTATGTAAGTTATTTATATTTATGAAAATAAAACTAATAAAATACATTCATCTATGATAATAATCTTGTTCTCGTTCTTCTAATTTGAACCACACAAATCACCGGGTCATGTAGACCCAAACACAGTGAGTGTAACAAATGCATTAAAAAGAACTAATTATAATTTTCTAATATCAATCTAGGTACACCGTTATTAGAGTAATGAAATAAAAGTCATGCAGTGGCAACAAAATATGTAAATAAATTAACGAATTATGCACATTAGAAGAATGCGATTGGGTCGTATTGACCCGAACTCAATGGGAGGGTTAAAGCTGTTGATATGATATAACGGATCAGTGTCAAAATAAATTGTTAAGGGGGGTCTCGATATATAGTTAGGGAACACATCAAACCCCCATAAGAGCAATGTTAAAAACGTTCTAACTTTTCATATTATTATGAAGTTATCTGAAACTTTAGGGAAACGCGTAAGACGTCAAAATAGTCCCGAAACCTTCCTAAATGTTTGAATATACGGTATTTTTTTAAATTTTAACTTCTATATTTTTTTTCCCAATTGTGATTAAATTGGAATATTTTTATAACTGATAATATTTTTAACAAAAAGCATATATTCAGACATAGGTTTTTCAAAATACGAACTGTTAAAATTTTGAAAAAATTGTAGATTTATAATTTACTATTTAAAACATTATAAAAACGATAAATGGTCTGCTCATAAAATGACTCGGGGGCACAAAGATCTTCAGGTATTTCTTATCAAGTACCTATTTCTATTGAAACACAAATGTAATCTGATTAACTTTGAATCCTTCAAACTATTATTTAAATTAAATAATGAAAATGGTATGTACTTTATGTATGGTCCTTATTAAATTTAATGCATTCGTATCATTAAAAAATAAAATAAAACAATTAATTATTCTATTTATTTATGTTGTATCAAGGAAAAAAACAAAGTTTGTTGCTACAAGGTTCATCTTTTGAACAAGGGTGGATGCAAGCTTCTGTTGAAATCTTACCCAATTTCCTATAAAAGGGATTTATCATTAAAAAAAATCTACCGTATAATTTTTTTACATATTCTGTCATTTGAAAACTAACAAAAAAGAATTTCGGGTCACTTGCATGAATTTGCTAATAGTGAATCGTACATAATTTTTTTAGTTATGATAATTACAGGACATTTTAATAAATTATAACAAAGGGAATATTTCAATAAAATAAGATTGTATATAGGTACTTACGCTTCTCTCGCCCTATTTAGTATCACACTCCTACTTCTTCTTGGAACATTCACACTTTTCCTTGCTTTAGGCATTTTTAGACACAATCACAAATTCACAACTGGTGTTTGATTGATGAGTATCGTTTGCAAAATGCTAGCACACTGATAGCAATCCCGTAATTTTACATTTTATTCGAATATTTGAGGAATACCAATAACCAATATGTAATTATGCGATATACTTAAGATTAATTAAACGGAAAGTTGTTTAGCCATTTTCTACACCTAATTATATTACCTATATCTCTTTAAATTTAATATTGGGTAATGAACTAATTAGAAAATAATAGGAATTTGTTGTTATACAATTTATTTAAATAACACTTTATGTTGATTACATGTATTTAAAGAAAAGGATGGAGTTGAGGTACCTATATAATAAAATAAAAGTGACATTAGTTTTAAAAATTTAAAAAATTCAATTTTATTGCAAGTTACTTTAGTGTTCATGTCTGTAAATTACTGAAAAAGGGGATTTGCATAAATTATTCTGAATATCGATTGAATCCCTCATCTTGCTTTTGGCAGATAAGTATTCAGGTAAAACTGTGAAAAACTTTCACTCAGCTACACTAGGGTGCGCTGCGATAGATTTTTATTTCGTCAAGCTATCTAGAGGGGCCTTAAATGTCTTTTGACTTACTATTAACATGTACTTTTACAAAGTAAGTTTATTAATCTTATAAAACCAACAAGCTCTAAAATTTTGTTTTTTATGGTTGTTTGACTAATTAATTCAAATTCTAAATATGAACTTAATAATGAAATACTAATTTTAATTTTGTTTTAGATTATGACTCCATGTAATACACCTGCAACTCCTCCAAATTTTCCAGATACTCTAATAGCGTTTTCTAAAATGTCAACTAACAGTGGAAATTCTCAGTCTCAGAATGTAAACGGTAGCACACAACCGCAGACCATCACTCAAGTACCTTCAGCTGCACAACGATAAAAAATTAGGAACCGTTGTAATGTGAAAATTAGATATATTATGGACTAAAACTGTAAAAAATTTACCTAAGTAATGTAGCATTCAGGTCGAAGGTAAGCGGAGTGATTTCTTACGACCCATACGTAATATTGAAAATGTGATTTCCTTCATTTTTTTTTATAGTGTAATATTTATATTGATAATAATGTAATCATAAAGCGTAAAGCAGGTCGAGATATTATAGATATATAAAACTGGGATGGTTAGAATTATTTTGCTACCTTTTTTTAATCAATTTCTTTTTAACTAACAGTATTGGCATGTACACAAATGAAACCTTTTGTTTTCTCTACAATTACAATATTAAATGTATATAAACATTATGTAATTACAAAATGTTTAAGCTCAATTTGCTATTACGAATTATGTATTTGTTATAATAGCTTGGGAAAAAGTGTCAATGTTTTGTAAATAGTAGAGTTAAGTTGTTCTTTTGAGAACGTTATAATCCTTTAAATTACGTACAACACTTCATATGTGAACAAATTTATGATAAACTGATGTACATCACCATAACATTAAAAATACAATATTTTTAAGTAAACTAGTTTTATTCGTAATCTTAATTTTATTGTACTATTAAAAAAATATTAGTCATTTTGGTAATGTATGATTTATGTGATTAACATTAGTCTGGTTATTCTACTTTGGACTGTTTTCGATAAGCTGAGAAAATTTGCAGTGGATGCTGAATCCGATTTCATACTGAAAAATGTAAAATTGTGGAGAACCGAAAATGAAATTTTTTCTAGTTTTTTACATTCCTGTATACTATAGAAAGTATAGTAAAGGGAAGGTATCATGATGAGGAAAAAATCCTGAATGGAGGGCGGCTGTCAAAATAAAATCCTGATCTTGTAATACAGTAGAAAATCGTCTGTTTATACCATCCAATAAACATTGTATCAATGGGTAACAAAAATCCAGAGAGTCTGTTAAATTTTGTAATTTTCTGCGAAGAACGTATAAAGTTGGTAACAAATAACCTGCATACGAATTCTTTTCGCCCTTAAATTAAAATAGTAAAAGTGGAATCATTAACTTTTAATATTTTGATACAAAATGTAAATTTACAAGCTTCAGTTACCTACTTGAAGCGTGTCCAAAGCACAAGCAACTGGCTTCATAACTTCATTTCATACTCTTTAATTCGTGACAATCCACAATGATCAAAAAAATATCAAACAAATTGTTTAGTTGGTTTTTTAATATATGATCAATGCACTGCACAGAATCGTATAATCAATTCCATCGTGTTGCATTAGGTACAATTAAATATTTTCTCAATGCGTTATTAATAAAATCAGCGTGAACAGTAGATTGATTTCGCCAAAGTTTTTTATATATTATGTCTGCTTCAGCCTTTTCTGCATCCTTTGTTGAAATCAAATTTAATACATGAGCACAACAGCGGTGGTGTTGGCGTAAGAATATGAGATCATTGCCCTGAGCATCATTTAATACTGAAGTTAGATCTACTGCTTCCATTTCTTCATCCTGGTCATCTTCCGATGGTGTATTAGCATAAATTCGAAATGCCTTCACAAAATTGCTACCATTGTCTGTTGTTGTTTTGGTACCTTTATTTTGTATTGTAAACTCTTTATGGATGTCATAAATCATAGTTGTCTATACATCATAAGTTACTGATCCTAAAAATTTTAATGAATGTGTTTATGCAAATATACCAAAATCTACAATTGACTTTTTTTAGTTTATTTGTACGATTTAATAACGAGTTTTTCACTAACGTTTGTACTGAATACTTAGATAAATGGGGTAAATTTACCTTCGATCCTTCTGCAAACAAGTGGAGCCATCTTTCGTAATAATGTTTCCGGATCAATCCAATGAATGGTCATACCTAAACAGTGTTTCCTAAAACCTGAAATTTAAACATTAATTTGTGAAATAGATCAGGTAAACCAATTAATAAACATTACCTTTCCAACAACCACACGTCGTGGAGACATATTTTACTTCAGTTAGTTGCAAAATTAATTTTTTTAAAAATAATTCTGCTCTTGAACCAATTTTAGAGGTCAATGTCTTTTTACACATCACCGTGATACCTGGCTGTAAACCCTCTACCAGATTTCTAAATGCTGGTGTTTCCACATTGCAGAAAGGTACAAAATTTTGAATGTGATAATCAACAATTAGATCGTCAATTCCCGCTTGGTTAACTACAATAAAAAAGTTTAATTTTTAAGCTTTAATTTTATTTCAATTTGAACCTTTAAAATCAAGCTTAATTTGCTTAGTAGGAAGCACGTCCTTCTATTTCATATTCTTTCGTTTTCTGTATTCTGCTATTAATTCCACAGTTTTAGTTGGATGTACTAGCTGGAAATTGGAACGCAGTGTAAATGTTCATATGTATAACGCAAAAATTTTTAATTCACAAATTAAATAAATAGTAATGTCACTGAAATAAATTTAATATTGGTTTGATTTATTTAATAAACAAATTAAATTCTTACCCTTAAATGCTTTCTTAAATTTGATGACGATGAAGAATTGGTGGATATGTATTTATTTGTGATGCACAAGTTCCACTTTACTTTAAACTTAAAGTTCGTAGAAAAGTCCTTTTCAGAAATATAAAAATAGTTTGATAAATTCACCCACGGTAAAAAAATTATCTCTTCCATTGTTACGTATTCTTAAAATAATAAATAATTACTTCTTTACTCACCTAAATTAGTAAAGAAACTTGCCAAAAACGTTTTAAAGTAAATTACATCACAGTATATATTCCTGTGATTGGTTGAATCATCAATCAGTTGAATGAAATCTGTCCAATGGGGTAAAGTAAAATATGTAGGTATAACCATTGACTTTAACACTTATAAAATTGTACTGCTTATTATTTAACTATAGGTACTATATTGAAATCATTTTGTTAAAATTCGCAAAAAGGTGAATCATCACCGTTTTAAATCGCTTTCCTGTAATCTGCTTAATGGCGTTTATTTTTACACAGTAGCCAATTTTTACAGACTTGGAACGAAGTTTTAAAAGGGATGTGAACCCATTATTTTTTTAAGAACTTTGGTTTTTTCTTTTTTTATTTTGTAAGAACGTGAATTTTTTTGCGAAATTTTCCCAATTACAACGTTTTTCTACAATTACATCATTTTTGAATAATAATATTTTTTATATATAAATATTCATTTTGTGTCCCTAAAAACTAAACACTATTGTAAAGATGGACATAGATAATAAAATAAATAACGGGAAATTAAATTATTGCATGACAATATAAGTACATTGCTGGTATTTATTATGACAGCCTTGCAGCGGCTTTGTTAAAATCTCAAAAATATACAACTTGTAATTTTAATCTCTTTGCGGAATCTGTATTAGATATTCAATTTTATTACAGACCAAAGGTATTACGTACTTCCTACTATAACAGGTATTTACCTGATTAAATTGTAGTAGGCATACATTTATTATTAAAATTTATAAACGAATATGTTTTCAACATTCGGTACCTTACAAAGTATGATTTATTTGACTCAGACATTACGTGCTGTACAATACCAACTTGTATTTAGGGCTAATAACTAATACCTATTTATTTAATGTACCTACCTACGCACGAATTAACTTCTGCAAATTAGTACAAAAAGGTCCATGCCCTTTTAAGAATTCTTAAGCCGGCGACAGCAAGTGTCGGCATTTTTGTAGAGGAACTAAAAAGCAATAAACAAATTTTTAAAACTTGATTTGCAAATTACAAAAGATTTTAGATATTCCGTCAAATACTGCAATAAACAAAAACACGTGGATGAAGTAGAATCTAGGTAGAATAAATGCTACTTTAATTGAAGATTAGGTAACGTGGATGATTTCATTCAATACCGTGACACTTCCTTAGATTATTTATTCAACCTATATAAATGTACAATACAAGAGAACAAAGTAAGCTTAACGCAGCGGGTGACAGTGCAGCGAAATAAACGTACGATGTTCACTAAAATTTTAAATCAATACATTCCAGTTTTCAAACATTTTTTTCTTTAATGGTATCTTTAAAAATTCAATAAGATACATAAAAAAGTATCGAAAGTAAGATATCGATACAATTTCAAAAATGTATCTTATTCCTAGCTATTTTCATAAAAAAGTATCTCGATACCGGTATCGAGATACTTTAAAGTAAGATACTTCCCACCTCTGGTGTAAACACCATAGCAGTCAGACCGTTTAAGCTGGAATGATTGAAATTTGGCGTACGGCTATTATGGCAAAATCATAGATCCATATCAACTTTTGGGATATTTAGGACCACCGGAAGTACCAGTTAACCTACACAATTTTTGAAATGAACTAATAGAAGGAGCTATTAAATTGAAACTTCTCGCACGCATGGAAGATATTAAAAACTATTAGATATGAAATTTCAAGCTGATCGAAACACTAGAAATGGTATTTAAAGTAAAAATTATTTTTATATAAAAGAAGACTAAACCAAGATTTTCGACTGGGATGCTACAGAATCAATATAAATCGTGAAAAACATATACAGTGACAGATAAAATCCGCATCATATGGGAAAGTTTTTTTAACCCATTATGTACTGGTCTCGTATATACAGGGTGAATCTTATCTAATCCGCCAAAATTAAAGGAGCACTAGAACTCATCATTATAAGCAAAAAAGTTCATATATACATGGGTCCGGAAATGCTTCGTTTCCGAGATACAGGGTGTCAAAGTTGAAAAAAGAAATCGCGATTTCTTCAATATTTTTTGGCTGTTTCGAAATAATTTCATGAAATTTCGTATACGGGGTTTTTTTTTTGGAACAGTTGTTATCAAAAGAACATGTTTACTTTTAATATTAATTTCTTTTCTTGTTTTTTAATATTGGATATTTAGTGCTTCTTACAAGTTTTAAATAAATAAACATTGTGAGTTTTAAATGTGTTTTTCTCAGAAACGGTTGCTCCTAGCGACATCACTAAAATATACCTTTTTTCGGCAGAAAAGATAGGAGAATCGATTTTTCTAGTCCAAAATGGTATACAGTGTAGCACAAAAAAATTGCAACGATTTAAAGGGGTCGAAATGGTTGCCGCTGGCGCCCTCTAGAGACCACAACTAAATGGACCACAAATTTGAATATTTCATTTCAAAAAACCATCGTATACGAAATTTCATGAAATTATTTCCAAACAGTCGAAAGATATTGAAGAAAACGCGATTTCTTTTTTCAACTTTGACACCCTGTATCTCGGAAACGAAGCATTTCCGGACCCATGTACATATGAACTTTTTTGCTTATAATGAAGAGTTCTAGTAGTCCTTTAATTTTGGGGGATTAGATAAGATTCACCCTGTATAGGACAGCAAAAATAGCTATTTTTATTTCTTGGTTGTAATTCAAAAATGTATTTTTTCTTCAGACGTCAATAAAAGATGACATTTTAAACTTCACCTGACAACGTTAAAGTTTGACATTTTCACCGGCGGCTGCATAAGTCTTGCATCCCCTCGCAGCGGATGCAAAAGTAATTTAAATTAATAACTCAAACACCCAATTTGGAAAACAACGAAAACAAATTTATTGTTTAGAGTTATAAAGATTAAAAGTACAATGATTAAAACTAACATTTTCTCCAAAATAAAATTCGCCAGAGGTTAACAGTGGAGGTCTCACTGCGTTCTAAGGAAGTGGTCTTTAATTCTTCCTCTTCTACATGAACTTCTGTACTCGTAGCGCTTGCACTAGGTGCAAAAATTTTCAAGGCTACCTCTTGTTTTGTTGCTAGAGAGTCTTCAATATAACGCTCAGGTACAGTGCTGGTTTCCAGCCACCATGGCTCTTCAAGCACATTCAATCTGCGACGCGTCCAGAAACACTGTAGCTGAGGTTCTTCTTAGACAATGCCCTGTGTATTCTATATAGTTCTTTAATTTTAAGGAAAAAGCTACCTCCCTAGGAACACTACTTATTTTATGGATTCCCATCACCGCTCTTGAGCATTTTCCATTTCCATATTTAAAAAAAAATCGGCGATCATTCATATCTCGTGGGCGCAAAGCAACATATTTGTTATATAAGGAAAGATTCCCCTACAACTGTAAATGATTTAATTTTTTTTGTTTTGCTATCTGGAATTTTAATATGTAGCAGAGTTTTCACGTTCTCAATGCCATCTACCTTCATCTTCACCAATTCATCGCAACGACATGCCCCTAAGATACCAATAATCAAAACTATCTAAAAAAAATATAAAGACTTGTTTTTATTGTATTTCTAAAACTTACCTTCATTGTCAAGTATTTTTCGTCCGACGTTTCCGATAAAAATTGGTTAAATTCATTTTCATTTTTGTTGCTAATTCGGCAAAATAAGCTAACATTACGGTTTCAGAGTAGCTTTTAATATTTTTTTCAAAGTACCATTTTATATATTGCTGAAAAGCGCGTTCATAGATTTTTCTTGATCTTGTAGGTGATAGATCATTTATTGCTGTATTAGCCGCTTCCGTAATTTCTGATGGCGTGTAGTTCTCCAAATCCATCATACTCCTAACAATGTAATATTTTAATTTACACAAATAGGAACAAAAAGTTTCATAAAATACAATAACACGGAGAATCTTCACAATTTTCAACTTGTTTAGTGCATTGTTTTCAACGAAATCTAGCAACGTCTACTACTGCTTGCCAGAGCACGCTAAGTAAATCTAACTATTCCTCATTTTCACAACCTAATTATTTTTCCTTATTTCACATTTAAGTGTAAAAAACGTCTGAAAAAAAAATAGTATATTTTATGCGGAGCAAAGTGACCTTTTGTGGCTCATCTGTATTTGCCGGACTCACTACGTTCGTCCGTCAAACCTACAGATTCGCCACAAAAAGTGTCACTTTAGCTCAAAATAATATACTATTTTTAAAATTTTATATTACTTTGTCATCTTTAAGATGACAAGATTGTACCTTTACTTTTATAAGAAATTAGTAATTATAAACAGAAAAATAATTTAGGTTGTTTTTTCTTCGCTTGTCACACATTTAGTTTTCCTTAGTTTTTTTTGAAAATTCAATAAACTATGTAACTTTTCTGTTCCGAATTCATAAATAGAAAGTTTGTTTGCATAATTATTTCCAACGTTGATCTTATCATAAACAAGCACAAAATATGATGTCATATTTATAGGACACTGGTCCAATTCATATACGTTTATACCTTGAATTTACACGTCCAGACTAGATGATTCTTGCAGAGATGTTGAAATGTATCTAAAAATTGGTAATATAGGTAGAGAATAAATATTTAGGGTAAAGTTAATAAAAATGTCATATTGCTAAGTACGCTACTACATTCAACTTTGGCTATAGATGATGGCAAAAAGAAGAAACCTGAGACAGTACTGTATTACAATGAAACAAAGTTTGGGGTAGATGTGTAGGACCAAATGGCTAGAAAATATTCTATGAAAGCTGGTTACGTAGATGGCCAGTTCATGTGTTTTACAATGTTTTAGATCTTGCCACAATCAACGCCTGGATAAGGAAGTCGTAGGCAGTAAAATAAAAAGAAGAGACTCTAGCTGAGTCGATTCGAAACAAGATTCTGGTGCAAGTACCAGCACATCTGATACAATGAAACCCAAAAACGTCATCAGTGCCAAATTAAACTAGGTGAATGCTAATGCTTTACAGGACTTCCTTGCAAAATACTAAAAATATATGGGGTATTTTTATACCTTTGAAATAAGCAGCTGTTTTAGAATTATTTAATAAAAACCAAAAACTGGCGCTTATAAATCCCGCCTCTCTGAAACTCTGAAGCATCATGGCCGATCTTGATGAAACTTGGCCAAAAGTCGTAAAATGAGCTAATAAGTCGATTGAGCGATAGTGGAAAAAAGTCAATTGCATAATCTGCTATACCTACATATTATGTATATGTAGGTTGGAAGGTAAACACAGATATCTTATCTTATCTTTCCAGACAACTATGGGCTGTTTCATATCATTTTAAAGCAAATTTCGCTCCCTTTCAAATATTATAAGAGTATGTGTATGTTATACCAACAATACGATATATCAATATTAAATATTTGAAAATTCATATCTCCTATACTAGTAGCTTTAGAAAAAGCAGGTTAGTTGTATTCATGAATTTTGAATAAATCAATTTCGAATAATTGTTTAAGTTTGACCCCTTGAATGTAGGAAAATTTATACCGTAATGTATTACGTAAAGAAATCTCTTTAAAGAACCTGTAACAACCTTTTTTGTGGTTGTATTAAAAAATACATTAATTTAAGATCGTTCATTTATTTGGCGTAATATTAGAAAAGTTTTTAATTATTAATATGTAGAATTGAGAAAGGCAACTTAATTTGCATTTCCTAGAACATATCTTTTGGGTGTAATATTACATAAATAGTTATAGTTCCCTTTCTTAAAAAATTGGATTCATATTATTGTATCCGCGCAACGCGTGAAAACTTTTAGGGGGATACTCACTTGAGTTATTCTGAAAGCCTTTTTTAATTCACTTGATGCTAAATGTTACAGCAGAAAGCATGATTTTTACCTAATTTTTTTATATTTTGTGCCATCAGATTTTGATGGTAAGTTATTTTCTAATTCATTATATTTTAAAACTAAAACCTTTGCTTTTTTTAGGCACTCCTATTTTACTCATGTTTCACTCATATTTGACTTATATTTTACTCATATTTTTTAATGCGTACTTTTATATATATGGCACTTTTATAATAATTTTTTTATGGCACGTATAAGTCACTTATTTACTATTCTATCATTTTTCAAATTTAAATGGAAATTTTTACTTGAATTACATTTTACAACGCAAGTTCTACAAACTTAAACTTCAAAGAAATTCAATAAAATTATGGTCACAATATATTAAGGATAAATAAGCAAGACATTGACCTCACCAAGTTCACCATTCTGCTTCATAGTTACCAGTTACAGTTTATGTACAGAACCGTTCAAAGGTAATGTTTTTTTATATAATTTTAGAATAGTATTAGACTTCTGATTTTTTAACCGTTTCAATCAGATATCGAATAAACTTAAGTATATCATGTTATTTTATTTTCATTTTGATAAACTGTTTATTATTATTCATTAACTAGGTTTTGTTGTTCCTATAAAAAGAAAGACAACATGGCGCCCGAGATTTTATCATTTTTTCATAATTTTTTTATATAACATTTTTTTGTGAATTAAGTGAAGTGAAAATAATTAAGCAGAGGGGAAGCAAGCAGTATTTCAGGTATGTTATTAAACTCAGTATATTAGAACTCTCCCTATCTTAATTTACCGATTGAGCAGACGGCAGTAGCGATTGTTATTTGCAATTTTTTATATTAATTCAAATTATTCGATCAATTACAAATTGTTTATTATATCATCGCTTTTGTTTTAATATTATAAGTTGACCCAGTTTTAGTGTTTATACTTTGGCAGCCGTTTTTAATGTTATAAACCTTTATTTAACTACGCAATTTCTAATTCTTTTATATCTTGAACGGTATCAGAAATATATACTTCTACAAAAAAATGTATATATGACTGTAACTGGGGCCATATTCAATTTTTAGTTTTCAAAAATTGCAAAAAACTGCATTTCATGCAAGTTTGGATAATCTGAATTTCAATCTTCTGTTAAAATTTGCCGCCAAAATAACACCCTTATTTTCAGCCCCTGTATACCTATTACATTTAAAGGCTTGTTTTATCGACATAATTGTCTCGTAGGTCTTCATCGTCCGTATAATTTCAGCTGGCGGATGACCACAGACAGACATTTTGAAAAATTTTGTTTTTCGGGTTCAGGGAGTTGCAAAACATTAAAATAACGCAACTTATTTTTTTCGATCGCAGTACTTTCTTGTTTAGCAAGAAAGTAAAATGTGACAAAAATAAAACTGCTGACGTTTGTTCACTGTGTAACAAATATATTTGTGGAAAATGTGGAAGTGTTATTTGTTTGAACTGTAGAGCGTAATACAGCATATAAAACTGTACCGAATTCTAAATGTATTAGAATCAATTTGATTTTTACTTAATTAAAATGAATATTACCTAAAATGTGTTTTTTTGTTTCTTTCTTAAGTGTAAAATATATAAAGAATACGTCTCAAAATTACCTTTCTTGTCCAGAGGTAAAATCACAGCAGTTTTAGGTATTTACAATAGCCAGCAGTGCTAGTGTTAATACAATTACATATAATTCATTAATTATTTTTTTTCTGCTTAAACTAATTCACAAATATTGACAAAACTAATATGAATTTGTTTAAAATATCCAACAAAAGAAGCAGAATAGAACGTAACATGCCATTAAAAAAAGTGCAACAAGATATGTATCTTCTGTTCTTTACTAATAGACGCATCTCTCCTAAGTTTGTTAGAGTAAAATCAACATCGGAAGACACCAAGCTGCGCAAAAAAAGTGACGTCAGAGTGTAAAGCTCAACAAAAAAATATACGTTTGAAAAAATAAAAGTTTAGGTTATGTTACTTCGCGTTTGTTGTTCAAGAATACAATTTTAGATGTAAAATTTTTGAAATAATCATAAAGTAAAATCATATTTTATTGTCATAGTTACAAAATCTAGTTTTTTTAAAATACATTTGCCAATAACAATTAATCTCCTGATTTTTAGCCAGATTTAAACATTAGCAAAGCATTATTTATAAAGCCCATTTCACCACCTAAAATAATGATAAATAGCAACATATTTACGTTATAAAATTAAATAAACATGTGTATATAACTGGTCATGCTGCTTTCCGATAATTAGTGATCGAACGTATATATGCACAATGCAAAGAACGTATTTCATGTCGTTCTATTATAATCTTACGACGATCGGATGTTTTTTTCCACCTACACAAAACCCAAGATAAGATATGATTAAAAATTAATCAGTAAACTTACCTGAAGCTCATTTTTAAAAGTAAACTTCTAAATGACGTTTTCTTTCCCGAATAGTTTCGTCATCTTTAATGAGGTTATAAATTCCTTGGAATATTACAAAATAAAACGTTTATCCAACTGCTTTTTACCTGAATTGATACTTTTAAAGTTTTTGTAATTGTTCCACACAATCTTGCGAGCGTCTTCAGATAACACATGGCGTTTTCTTGCTTGAGGTGCTTGAGCGTTATGAGATATACTTGCGTCGCACATTATATAAAGAACTAGATTTGGTTACATTAATATAACATGAAATTAATAATTAAAGTAACTTACTTATAAATTCAATACAGGCAGCGGATAGTTTTAAAATAAACTGTTTTGTAGAATAAGTAATAAACAAATTTGATACGCCGGAAAAACAAAGAGGTTATAAACAAAAGTTGGCAAACGATCAGCTGGAAAGTAACGTTTTTAGAGCGCACAGTACTAATATCTGTGTCATTTTCCAATCATTACTGCATCTTTATCTAATTTAAAAATGCGTTTCTGCACTGGTGTCTTCCGATTTTGATTTTACTCTAGCATGAATTTTTATTCATTTAGAAATAAAAACTGAAAATAAGTCGTTATATTTTCTCATCTATCTAGCGTCCAATGATTACAAAACAAAAAGTGAAGAAACAAAAACAATGTTAGAGTTTAAGGTAAATCATAATAAAGGTAAAGTAACAAATGAGTTTTCTATATTTGTAATGATTATTACACATACATATTAGGATACTATTTGATCAACAGAATAATGCTAGCATGAAATGTTAACCTTACTATTAATTACATTATACGTGTATCAAAAATATTTATTTTCCACAAAAAACCTGCCATTAATTTAGTTTTATTAAACAATTTTTTTTTCTTTCAAATGCTGATTATCCTAAATTAAGAATAAAAAAACTAATTGGTGGTTTGCGTACAGAATAAAATAATGTAGGAAAATTATCTAATGGCATTTATTTCTTATATAAAATTATATCAATACTTATATGATTATACATTCATACGATTACCCAAAAATCAGTCCAAGCTGCTTACATGCTTTAATATCACACCATATAGTTTATATCTTTAGAATTTTCTTATTTAGCAAAAACCTTCAACAGTAACTATTGATTAGATGATAGGAAAACTGTTAAATATAATTAGCATAAACTAATATTGTTATCGATATGTTAAGTATGTATAATGTGTAACTAGTTCAGCGAAAAAGTTTAGATCGAGACACTTCAGAATAGATTTTCACTTAGTCTATATTACAAATATATAACAATAAATTGAAACAATATAACAAAAATTACAAATAGGACTAGTCACTTTTCGGCAACTCTTTTTTTATGACTGTACAAAAACATCAAAACTTTACATATTCGGGTTATCACTTTCTACTCACAAAGCAGCTTATAGCACAACAAAATCAAAAGTTCAATTGTATATCACACACATGCTCTGTTTAGTATTTTAAAACAACTTTGGATAAAGTATAATTATTGTAAGTACTGTTGATGATATGTGAAGCAAATAATATGCAACACATTCGAATATGCGAGTATTTATTCTAGGAAACTTACTTTACTAGAATAAAAAATTTAATAATTTTCAAAATAGGTCACCTTTTGGTAAAATTAAAAAACGCTAACACAGTTTAACAAATAGATCCAACCCCAATCTTAACACTAGAAATTATAACATTCAAGATTTTATACAATTGTCAAGATTGTAACTTAAAATTAATAACAAATATTAAACTCCTTTACGGTAGTGACACTAGATGTTTCATTCTAATATTTGGTTCCTACAATACACGCATATTTACATTATGTACAAAATTAGTTCCTTCAGGCGATGCTAGCCGGGATGTTCAGGGCATGAACGATTTATACCAAACCATTGATCTATGCACCTGTAATTAACGATATTAAGTATTTTGTAATATTAATTATAAGTATTACCTTTTGTGATATATGCATAGGCATGGTAGACGTGCTATTATATCACCTTGAGCAAGATCTTCCAGGCATATTACACATTCTCCTTTATCATCAGTCAATACGTCTTCTGAAAAGCATTAAAAATTAGCTGACCAGAATAAAAGTAAATAATCTTAACTTTTGTTTATCTTATTCCTGTTATCTAAACAATTTCCTTCCTTGGTTGAGTTTATAAATATATCCTTCAAGTATAAAGTTTATGTATTTGATTACCAAACATACTGTATATGTCATATTCATCAGAAAGATCAATGTATAAGGTTGACTTATTAGTATGGTTTAAAATTAATAAGATGAAATTAAGTCGTGTACATACCGTTGTACGAAATCCGTGGTTTGGAGAGGCACATTGTTAGGTGATATTCAATATCATCAGGAATGAGAAATTTACTGCATGCTGGACATTTTATACCTGCAATTATAATTGTATTATTTTCTACAAAAATAGGTGGCCTTTGAATTTACAATTAAATTAAGTACAATTGGGCATCATAAGTTTTGTTAAAAGTAGTGTCTAAAAACAATAGGAGTATCATCAAAATATGGTGATGTTGGATTTTACAATAACAAAGTAATGAAAACGCAAAACATGTGAAGTGACTTATGGAATACACTAATAATCTTACGTTATGGTAAGTAATTTTCGGTGATATTATAATGGATGCAAAACATTAACATTTTTTTGTAAATTGTTAATTGCGGCTTGTAAATGTTAAAATGTCTACAAATATCCTGAAAGTTTTATTTCATTAACAGTTCGTAGATACCCCAACATGGTAAGTTGTATTAATTAAGAATATTTCTGAATCACGTTCGCAAATTAATACAAGCCGTTTCAGATTACACAAAATTTTTAAAATGTTTAGTTTGGTAATTGTCTAAGAGATATGATTTTACTGAGATATTGTTTTAATTGTGAAACAATTATATTAAACTGTTTGCACTTTGCATGATTCTGCTGATTGACCCACCCTCTCCACATTGGATTCTGTGGATTGGAACCTCAACTGTTTTTATTGCACATAAATTACGACATAGTACATAAAAATTGAGCCTTTGAAGGGGAGTAGGGCAATCAACACAACCATACAAGATTTTATGTACTGTAGCAACATCTTCACTCATGGGAAACACACTTAGAAGCAACATAACAAAGAATTTTTTTTGCACTGATTGCAATTTGTTTATACAGGGTGTCCCGTAAATATTGCAACAAACGTCAGGAGGTGAAAGTATACCTCTAAATATGAAAAAAGTTCCCATAAACGTACCCTTGAAGATGAGTCGTTTATTAAATACAGGTCGTTAAAGAGAATTTTTTTTTTCGTTTTCTGTCCGTAACTCCTAAAATATCAAAGGTACATGAATGAGATTCAGTTGACTTATAACACATAAAAAATGACGTGTTGTGCAACGTAGAGGTATTTTTTTAAATATGTCAGAGGCATAGATACAGGGGTCATTTGAATGATTTAACCCTGTAACTTCTACGTCACTGGGATAAAATGCATTTCAGTGGCAGTTTTTGAATATCTAAAGTCTTTTAAACAAAACATGTTTACCTAAGTAAGTAGTTTTCGGGAAAATTGGAATATTATGAGAAGATACATAGCTTGTTTCCGGCATTTATTAGTTGCAAATTAACAATCCAGTAGGTAACTAGAATTCACAATATTTCAGAAGCGAATTTCAAAAATACTGTCGTTATTTAAATGACAGTTTAATTTGAAACTTTTCAGATAAACATGAATAATTTTGAAAAGTTAGCCGATATGCATCTCATTTACGGTGAAGCTAATTGCAATGGCCATGAAGCTGTGAGTTTGTATACAGAAGTCAGAACGGTTTCCTAATCGTCAACCTTCGTACCATTCATCTTTTGAAAAAATTCATTGTCGATTAATAGAATATGGTTCGTTGAAACGTCCTGGTGGTGCTGGTCGTTCAAGAACAATTCGCCCGATAGCTCTTGAAGATGCAATTTTGAACCGAATTAATAATCAGTCCGATACCAGCATTCGCACATTGGCTAATTTCGTGAATGCTAGCAAATTAACTGTCTGGAGAGCTGTGAGTCAGGAAATACATTTTTTTTAATTTTCTTTGTTTTTTTTAAAAATAGATAGTACATGTGCTATATCATTGTAAAGAGGATAAAAAAACACGATCAATTATTTCAAAGCCGACTTGTCGTTCCATAAGAAAAATTTAATTTAGGGGTTGAAACTAAAAATAGAAAGTGCAAAAAATCCAAATTGATATTTAAATTCTGCATAAAAATATCTTAAGAAAGTGCAAATAAAATTTATATGTCTAATATAACAAAAGATATTACAAGAAAAAGAAATTTGACATTTTCTTTTTCTTGCCATAAGTCTTAAAATACATGGAAATTTGGAAATTGGAGAGTGTCCTATAATTTCACTAATCCTTAGGAGTAATTCATCTAATTTAACCAAATCTGTATCTTTTATAATAAGCGAGATCCCCATGGTGGAAATGTTATCTGGGACACGTTGTATATATATATATATATATATATATATATATATATATATATATATATATATATATATATTGAGATGGTTAGAAATAAGATTAATACAGGGGCTAGAGTTAACAAGCTGATATTCTTTATTGTGGGCAAAGTTAAATAGATTTGAGGATGTAAACACTTCATTTTAATAAGAAAATTAGTAACGAGAGAGAAAATATGGGTTTGATTTAACAAAACAGGCTTTGTGGAATTTGCACAAGTTTGTTTTATTTATAAAAGCAATGAGCTATACCAGTAGCATGTGAGGAAGGTCAGAACGATTGATATTTGTGAGTACGATTAGTTTCGTAATATATATTTCAGTGATTTTACAGTTTAATCAAATTATTTAAGCAGTTTAGAAACTTTACAGATATTAATCACATGTAGAACATGTATAGATTTAGGTACAATGCAGGAACTATATAAACTTTAAGAAAGGGTTATGATACGAACACTGTATATTTATATTTCACAAACAAAGTGTATAAAAAGTGCAGGAGCAGTGGTAGTGCGTTAGAAACATTAACTAGAACACGAACAACAGTTCCAGAATGTGATATTTAGTATAAAATTACATTTTGTGTACAAAATTTACATAAATGTGTTAAACAATATGGATTTCTGAATTGACAAAGTTTTAGACTATAGAGTGAAACTAAACAGTATCGATGTTAAAGACAGTTATAAAATAACATTTCAAGTGATTTAGACGTTTTAAACACAAGTTATGAGTAAAAATTGTAAAAAGTTAGGTTAAGTATTATATTTAAGAATTTAGCAAATTTATAGTTTTTTAGAATAATTTAAGCTTAAAATAAATTATAAAAGCATATAATAGGAGGTTTCCCTCATTTTCATAAAGAAATTTACAATGTACAAGGAATATGAACATAAAATTAGAAAAGTTGGGTTAACTACCTAAAATTCTAATATGAAAAAGGAATTTCTGTTAAAATTAAGTTAAATGATTTAAAGTAAATGTATTCTGATACAGTTTTTCATGTAGATTCCGAATATGTAATTAGTTTAGGTGTAAAATATAGAATTTCTTAGATATAAGTAAAATTAGATTATAAATTGTCAAACTGCAGAGTTTCGAAGCAAAATAAGGCTTGTGAGGTATCTGTTTATGCTGAATTTTGCCCTGATTCCAAATCGGTTTGAAAAAGTAAATCCGACTTATTTTAAAAAAGTTATAGCATAATTTGTATTTTACAATTTTATTTAGACCAATCAGATGCTTGGATCCTTTGTGTGTAATGTACAGAAAAAGTTGAAAATTTTTATGACTAACAAGTCAAAGTGTTAATAATGTTGGTGTTAACATGTAAGTTTCAAGTTACGTTTATATTATCGGTTTTGAAACGCGAGCAACTTAGAGTCGAGACCTCAGAAACAGTTGTTTTAACCTATAACTAAATTTTAAAAGTTAGGTTACCCATAAAATAGTCGATTATAATAAAATTGTTTCGATTTGTATTCGTGTTCAAATATCGGTTAATGTGTTTTTTTTCCTGTTAATAAAATTATTCAGTTATCTGGATTTGTTGTTTATTTATTTGAAAGCGACGCATAGTGTTAAATAAACTATATACCATAACGGGATCTAAAATAAAAGTGAAATTAGTTAAAATTTATATGAAAATAAAATATACATTTAAATTCGAACATTTTTGTAAACATTTAAACCAACATCTAAACAAACAATTTAAAATAAAGTGCTTATTTAAAAATATATGAGCAATATTACGTTACATTACATTTACCACATTGAAAAGCCGTTCATCAATAAATTAGATTTGGATGAAGTATGGAAATTTATGCAGCACCATTGTAAACAGCAAAGCAGTACCATCGTCTACTTATAGGAAGAAGTCTACGTCCAATAGTTTAATATGGACCAACCAAATGAAAACATCCTTGGAAAAGTGCAGTAACACATGTGAGTGAAATTTTATTATCATAACCCATTTATAGCTTTGATTATTCGTTTGATTTCCTGTATTTACGTTTTATTGTTTATGTATAAATCTTTGTGCGACAACATGGTATAAATATCTGTAAGGTCAATGAAGAGGTGTAATCATTAACATTATAATTTTATTTTTAAACAAAACAAAATTGAACTCACATATTTAGATTATTTGTTGACGTTTTTGACAGGCTGCATTAATTTGATTCAGTCAGGACGCTACGCATGCGTTATTGTGCAGATTCAACTAAAGTCTGTTTCATACACAAACCAATTATCATAATTTACAATTTATTTGAAGAAAAACATTTCCATGTGTGAAATAAAATTTTCCATAATTTCACATTTACATTTTAACGCAATTATAATAATTTCAAAGATTAAATTATTTTTATTTTATTTGCCAACAATAAGCGTTAAGGCTATTGAACCCTATCCCCAATTGAGTTAGTATCGGTGCAAATATAATTATTGTTTATAAAGCATTATTAATATATATATATATATATATATATATATATATATATATATATATATATATATATATATATATATATATATATATATATTTAAGGCTACGTGAATTTCCCGAAGGAATATAGCCGCTTCTTATGAAGTTCATCAATCCACTTATTGAGGCGGATTAGTCCTCTTATCCCTGATTCTTCTTCCTTTTCGCTTTATATTTCTATAGTTCTGGGTGTGTTTATGCATCGTTTACAATTTCTTTCCATTGCTATCTATCGGTCACCTTATTTTTCCAGTTCTTAATCTTCATTTTCTTTAAGTCCCTCATCAACCATCTCTTTCTCGGTCTGCCTCGTGGTCTGCTTCCATTCCATAATTTGCTTTTATTATTTTCTCCCCATCGCTCCTCATTACGTGTCCTATCCATCGTATTCGTTGTGCCTTAATAAACTTCACTAGATCTTCTCAATATTCCTCATAGAGTTCGTGTTTGGTTTTTGGTCTTGTATCTCCGTTCTCTGTCTTTTTTGGCCCATAGATTTTTCTTAATATCCTCCTCTCGAAAACTATTAACTGTTCCTCTTCTTTTTTTGTAAGTTTAATTACAGGTCTTATCACGGCTTTGTATAATCTAATTTTGGCTTGTCTACTTATCGCCTTATTTTGCAGTATCGATATGTTACTGTAATATGCACTGTTCCCCGCCAATCATCGTTCTTTAATATTTAGGTCGTTCTCGTCTTTACTACTTAGTGCTACTCCCAGGTATCTAAATGTCCTCACCTCTTCAATCTCAAAATTGTCCACTTTAATATATCTTCTAGTACTTTCTTTTCTTTGCAATCTCATTATTTTAGTTTTGATTTGGTTTATTAAGAATCCCATGATTTTTGCTTCTGTCTTTAGTTTTTGAAAAGTTTCTTTTAATCCTGCCATAATCAGTACGTCCTCAGCGTATGCGATAATTTGCACTTCTTTATTTATTATTGCTCCCTTTTTGTCGGTTCTCCTAATTATTTTTTCTATTGCGTAATTAAATAGTGTTGTTGAGAGTGTCGCACGCCGGTCTTAATTGTGAATTCATCTGTAATGCCTTCGTTTGTTTTTATTACTGCTTTTGTATTAGTTATGGCCATCTTGATTAGCCTTATTATTTTTTTTTTTGGTATTTTAGATCGCTCTAATTCTTTCAAGAGCTCTGTTCGATTTACTTTGTCAAAGGCATGCCTAAAATCAACAAATAATAAAAGTAGATCGATTTCATGCTCACAGCATTTTTCCATTATCTGCTCGACTAGGAACAAAGCGTTGGTAGTTGATCTCCCAGCACGAAAACCGAATTGGTATTCTCCTATTTCCATCTCGCTATATATTGAGCAGCTCTTTTTTGTAATATGTTAGTAAATATGTTGTATTCTGCGTTCAGCAAGGAGATGCCTCTCATGTCGCCTTTTTTCGGTATCGGTACTATCATCGATTTTTCCCAATCTTCTGGCATTCTTCATGTGTCCCAAATCTCTGTTATTAACTTAAAAATTCTTTTATGGAACGCCTCGCCTCCCATTCTTATTAATTCTGAGCAAATTTCATTTGTTCGTGCCGCTTTCCCGTTCTGTAACTTGTTAATTGCGTCAATTACCTCTTCGTAGGTTGGCCTCTGCACTTCTTGTTCTTTCTTACTTATTGCTTCTTCTTCATCTGCTACTTTCATGCAGCCATCTTGGTTTAAGAGGCCTAGGGAAAATTGTTTTCATATTTCTTTGATTCTATGCTCGTTGTGCTCTATTTCTCCTTTATTGTTTTTTATTCCTCTTCTACGGATAATTGGTTTTCTATGTTCCTCTTGTATTCTTTGGAAGAACATTTTTGAGTTATGTTTATTGTAGTTATTCTCGATTTCTACCATTTTGGTTTTGAGCCATTCGTTCTCTTTATTTCTGCACATTTTTACTGCGACTGTGATTAGGTATTTTGCTCTCGCTTTTCTTTTCCTCCCTATATCCTATCACTTTTTTTCCCGTTTCTTTGATACATGGCTTAATATTTCTCCATTCCTCTTCCACGTCTTTAGCTACTTTATTTTGCTCCAGTTTCCTTTGTAATTCTTTTTCATACTTTGATGTGACCTCGATTCTATTAAGACTTAGTCTGTCCCATTGATTCTTTGTTTGCCGCCGGTAATTACTGCTGTGTATCGTGTTTCATTTTTGCCATTACCATGAAGTGATTACTGTCCGCGTTCGCCCCTCTGTATGATCGCACGTCATTAACGGTGTTTGCCATTGTTTTTGAAACTACTATGTGATCAATCTGATTTCCTTCAGTGCTCCCTGGTCTTATCCATGTCTCCTTGTGCGTTCGCTTATGTTAGAACTTGCTGCTTGAAATAATCATATTCAATGCTGCAGCAAGCCTACACAGCCTATCGCCGTTGTCGTTGGATCTATCATGGATCGTACGTTTCCCTGCCACCAGTTTATTATGGCTTTCCTTGCTTATTTGGGCATTAAAGTCACTGATAATAATTGTTCTGTCGCTCCTAGGTATCTTTACGCCGATTTCCAGTAACATATCATATAGTTCCTGTTTTTCAGCCTGTTCCGACACTTCCGTTGGGGCATATACGTTTATTATCGATAGGTTTCTATCTTTCCCCTTTACTCGCAGGTATACAAGTCTTCCATCTACCGGTTCGAAGCACATGATGTTCTTTACTATTTTGTTTGCTACCATAAATCCTACCCCATTTCTTCCCTGTTTCTTTTCTCCTGAAAACATAAGCGTATACTGCTCTTTTTTTATTTCTCCGCTGCTTTTCCACCTTATTTCCTGTACTCGGGCTATATCTATTTTATATCTTATTAATTCGTTCATTACTTCTTGCGTTTTTTCAGGTATTAATAACGTCCTTACATTCCAGGTCGCTACCCTTAGTACGTTCTTCTTCTTTTTCCTTTTCCTTGTTTTTTTACTAATTTTTTTGTTTTTAGTCCGATATTTATCGATCTTATAGTCCTTCAACCTGCATACGGTTGCTTCTGATGGTGTTACTATTTTCCTTGTGTTTAGCGTTTTGAACTCTTCTATTGTGTATTTGTTTTTACCAGGTTTGTCTAGTTCATTTCCAGTTTGACGCATATTTTCGTCGCGATTATGTTTCTGTCCTACTTCACAGCTTGTCGTCAACGTTCTTTCCATCCAGTTTCTTGCTTTTACTAGTTTTTTGACGTTTGTTGCTGTTGTCGTTTGGTATTTATGTTCGTTCTCGTTTCCTTCGTTAAGGCATCTTCTTCCTCTATCAGTTTGCTCGTTCTTCCTTGGTCTAATGCTTTTTCATTTCTTTCTTCTTTATTCCTGAAAGGGGCTAATGCCGTCTGTGCAGTTCTTGTTTCTTTTTGGTACTGCTCCTGTGGACTCTTTTTCACTGTAGGTAATTCCGCTTTCCTCATCTGTTGATCCCTCGTTGCCTTCTGGTGTATTGTCCTTTCCTTCCTCATCTGATTCGTCCTCCCCCTGCTTCTGTTATGTAGCGTGTTGTTTCGCGTAAAGATATTGTTGTTTTAGGTTTGGGTCTCCTATCATTTTATTTGTTAATTCTTGTTCTGTAAGCTGTACCCTAGTATACTCTTCGCCATATATGATGAGTTTATCATATGCTAAGTTTGCCGTGTATCCCTCTTCTATAGCCTGCTTCATATGTTTAAGTAATACCCTACGTTCTTCCAAGATTGCTTTGGGGAAGTCGTCCGTGATCCATACTTTCGTGTTCTTTAAACTTTTAGGGACCCATATTCTAATACAAGTCTGTATCCTCTTTGGCTTCTTTCTTTTCTTCCTAATCTTCTTACTTCCTCGGTGTCTTGTTCCATGTTAATGTTGATACCCATTTCTCTCAGCAAAGTTCTGGTCTTCTCGTTCAATTTTATACTTGTTTCGTCTTCTTTCTCTGTAATTCCCTGTATCACGATCTTTCTTTTTCCTGTCTCCCTTTCCAATTCTGTTATGTACTTCTCCTGCTGTCTAAGCTTCGTTTCCAAAACCTTGTTTTGGTCCTTTAATTCATGATGTTCACGCCTCGTCTCTGCTATTTCTGCATGCACCTTATCTATTTTTATTTCTATATTTTCGATTCTGTTCTGTTCTCGTATACATTCTGTTCAGTTTAACCTGTATGTCCTCTAATATTTTACCCATTTTACCGCACTGCCCTTAATAATTAAGCTGGTTTTTTGTTTGCTGGATTGCCTGTATCTTTTTGTGTGACAAGTTCCTCTTGTCAGCTACTTGCATCTTTATGTCTTAATATGTAAAGTTCTTATATTGGGTTATTGCTTGTTGTTAGCTGTGGTTCCCTCAATCGATAATATGTGAAATTTTTGTATTGGGTAATTGCTTGTTATCATGTATAGTTCCCTCTATTGAACCCGACTCTTGCGTTTATCTGTTCTTCCTTTATTGTGCTAGTAGAGCCGTATGGTTTTGTTACTACAACTTCTCCTTAACGTTTGTCTTAAATACCTTTTTTCTTTTGTGGTGCCTATCGTAAACGCTTTATCGCTTGTGGCTTTTTATTTGCACGCAATTTGTGGTTCTTCCTTTTTGTGTAAGTTTCAAAATTCCCGGTTGTTTTAGCCTTTACCAGTTGGTACCAACTATACTTTCCCGTCTTAATGTCCCGTTATCTTTACTCACTAGATTCGAAAATCGCCTTTATGCTATCTACCGCTTCTGTTTTTCCTTCTGAATTTATCCGTTCATATCCTTCTCTGTCTCAATTTGTTTTTACAGGGATTTAGATTACTCACAGTTTTACTATGCTCTGTAGTTTTTTCTTCTTTTTTGTCGCAAATTCTCGTTCATTCCGCTTTTCACAACACAACACCTTGTCACTATTTTCATCAATATATACGTGAGTAATTACTTTACCTATATCACATACACAAGGTTCAAGCAATGACTCCAACAGATTATCCTCATCGTCTGGATTTTCCCAATTGGTATATTCAACAAAATCGAAATGAACCTTATTTTCTTCGAAGCATTTTGTTTACAGATGAGGCATGTTTTACGAAAGATGGTTATTTCAATAGTCGCAATAGCCACATTTGGGATTATGAGAATTCCCACGCTATAGCTTTAAGAAAAGATCAACACAATTTTTCCATTAATATTTGGGGTGGTATAATATCGACAATACTATATTAGGGCCATATTTGTTACCTCCAAGACTAAATGGTGACTATTATTTGCATTTTCTAAGAACAATTTTGCCTGAGTAATTTGACGATTTACCTTCAAACGTTCGCAACAATATGTGGTTTCAACATGATGGGGCACCTGCTCATTTTTATAGGAATGTTTGTGACCATTTGGACCAATTCTTTCCAAATCGATGGATAGGTAGAGGAGGTTTTGTGGCTTGGCTTGATCGGTCTCCAGATTTCAATCCTCTTGACTTCTTTTTATATGAAATACCAGTACTAAACCAAGAAGATCTTCTGGCAAGGGTGATAGCAGCATTTGGAGAAATTAGAGATAACCCTGGTATGCTTCGAAGAGTGCACTAATCCATGATTTGTCGAGCTAATTTATGCATTGAGCAAAATGGAGGGCATTTTGAGAATTTATTGTAATAATTTTTTTTTAAATAATAATTATTACTCATTGTATCTTAAGTTACTATTGTGCATCAAAAAGAGATTGACTCTTTAGGTGCATCATCTCATAATATTCCAATTTTCCCGAAAACTACTTACTTTAGAGCTTTACACAAGGTAAACATGTTTTTTTAAAAGACTTTAGATATTCAAAAACTGTCACTGAAATTCATTTTATGCTAGTGACGTAGAAGTTACAGGGTTAAATACTTCAAATAACCCCTATATCTACGCCTCTGACGTATTTAAAAATTACCTCATACGTTGCACAACACGTCATTCCTTGATGTGTTATAAGTCAACCGAATCTCATTTATGTACCAATATTTTAGGAGTTACGGGCAAAAAACGAAATTTTTTTTTTCTTTAACGACCTGTATCTAATAAACGACACATCTTCAAGGGTCCGTTTATGGGAACTTTTTTCATATTTAGAGGTATACTTTCACCTTCCGACGTTTGTTGCAAATATTTACGGGACACTCTGTACAAATTAGGAAATGTAGAGACCAAACTATAGCATTAACCTCTAATAAGGGCCTCACCAAAGATACAGTTAATGTTATTGAAGTCTATTGTATTTCTTTTCAGAAACCGTAATATTTTATTTGCACTGAAAAATATGTTCCTAAAAGTCCACTTACAGTCAAACAAAACTCCAAAGTTTCTAAGAAGATTTGTTTTTCAATAAGCTCTCCCTCAAAGTGATATGCTCAAGACAATGTAAGGCTGGATTTACTAAATTGAATGTATTTACACTTATTAGTGTTAAGATTCATTCTATTACTTTTACACCAAGTATAAAATATGTTTAATTTATTTTGAAAATACTGAATTACATTTATCATGGCGTGATGATTGAATTTTCTGAAATTATTTCAGGCACGTTTAACAGCGACACTCGAGAATACCTGGCGAATTATATTTGAATGACGTTGTATACTCTAATCCTGAAAGTAAGTAAGGCTGGATTTACTAAATTGAATGTATTTACACTTATTAGTGTTAAGATTCATTCTATTACTTTTACACCAAGTATAAAATATGTTTAATTTATTTTGAAAATACTGAATTACATTTATCATGGCGTGATGATTGAATTTTCTGAAATTATTTCAGGCACGTTTAACGGCGACACTCGAGAATACCTGGCGAATTATATTTGAATGACGTTGTATACTCTAATCCTGAAAGTATAGGTAATGGATTCAGACAATACTTTAGTATTGTGTTTGCCCCTCCACACGTAATTCATCCTTCTAATCTAAGGTTTGATTAAAAATCTTCAATATGTAGAAGAGACTATAGATAAACTTTGGTTTACGGTGACGGCTGGCTTAGATCAAGTTTCGTGGTTCCTAATAAAAGATTGCAGTAGCTCATTTCTTCAACCCTTGAGATATCGGTTCAATTTATATTTAAAAACTTAAACATTCCCTGATATAGGGAAAATGGCAAAAGTTGTACCTATACTTAAAAATGGAGATTCAGGAAATTTGGAGAATTACAGACCCATCTCTATACTTTCCAATTTTTTTTAAACACATGAGATAATATTACATAATGTCATTTATTCATCTCTCTCTCTCCTTATATCTCTAATATCCAACATGGTTTTGTTGAAACAAGATCAACCACAACTAATTTGGCTGCCCTGACCCAATTCTTAGCCGAATCACTAGATAAGAACAAACAAGTCGACGTCATTTATATGGACGTAGCTAAAGCGTCCGATCGCATTAATCATTCTTTGCTGCTTTATAAGCTCAATGGTTATGGGTTTAATTCTTCATTAATCACCCTGTTCAAATCTTATTTTTGTTCACGATTACAATGTGTTGCCTGTAACGGGTTCACATCTGTGCCATATGTACAGGGTGTCCCAACAATAGAGTAAAGTAAGTTTATGCTTAACTAGAATTATTTGTGTAAATATTGTATGGACCATGGTGTAGAGGTAAGAAGTGTGCATTTTTTTTAAATATTGGAAGTTATACAGGGTGTGCCAGAAAAGCAGGACGTGAAAAAGTATGATTTTTTTAAATAGAACACCCCGTATTTGATTTTAGTTTTTAATTCTACGTGTCCATACAAACATATTTTGTCATACAAAAGATTGGCTGAAAGTTTTTAGTTCTTGAGATATTCGCGTTTAAAGATTATTATGGTCATTTTCGTGGGGTTGATGAATGGGCAATTGTTCCGTTATTTCACAATAAAAAATTGATATTTCGTGTGAAAAATGAGTGATATTATACTAACGTTTAGACCGAGTAGTATTTCTAATTTTCTCAACAGGGTGTTTGTTATAACCATTCAAATTTGAAAATTCTCAAATTAAAAAAATCAGTTTTTTAATTGCACACCATTTTAATTGCACACAGTGTATTCCTCTGAAAATTGGGTGAGATTTGAAAAAGTTATGGGCCAAAACCCACTCGGTTGACAAAAACTATATTTATTTTATTTATTTTCTTTAATAGTTAATGTATGGTTTAAATAGGTATTTTCTTACGTATTTAATAAACATCAACATTGAAAAAAAATTGTTGTTTCACGTAGTTTGAATGTTGTACAAAATGAAACTTATGCTTATACTTGTGCCCTTTTTAATGGCACGTCAAAAAACATTTTTTAAATGCCAGCTGAGTCAAATATCACTCGGTTGACAGAACCACAGAGTGTGCTATGATTTACTTGCGTATTTGATAAACGTCAAAACTGAAGTAACCTATTGTTTGTTGTAGTTTGAACGTTGTAACACCCAATTTTACTATTGTGCTGTTATTTAAGACAAAATAGTTTATTCTACAGAAGAAAGAGTTGAAATGATTTTCATTTATGGTGCAAAAAACGAATGTGCGCGAAAGACAGAGCAAACATTTAACGGTAGACATCCAGATAAAAATGTTTCGCATGTGTATGTGTTACAACTTGTGAAAAAGTTTAAAGAATCCGGATCAGTAGGCAATGCCAAACGAAATACGTTTAGAGTATTAAATGAAGCAGCTCAGATTGAAGTGTTGGGTCATTTTGGGGCAGATCCAACTACTTGCATTAGAAAAGTTTCATAACAAATTGGAATATCGATTGACTCAATACATAAGGGTACAAAATTACATAAGTTCCATCCCTACAAATTGCAAATACTTCGAAATAATGTCAGATCGGATTAATAGATAACTGAATCTACTAAAAATATTTGCTTCTCGGATGAGTGTACTTTTTTCCTAAATGGTCAAGTGAACAAGCAAAATTGTCGTTACTGGTCAGGTGAAAATCCCCATCTATTCCGAGAAGGTCATACGCAATACTCCCAGGAAATAAATGTTTGGGCAGGATTTTAGGCAGCACCATAATAGATCCCTTATTTATAAATGGTTCTCTTACCGGGGAGGTATATCTAGATATGCTTCGGGACGTAGTTGACGTACTGATCACTGAATCTTTAGAAAATCAAAGAGATCAGCACGGAAATCCTTTACTTGAAGAAGACCTAATATACTTTGATCAAGATGGTGTACCTGCGCACTACGCAATCCCTGTACGTGATTGGTTGAATATCACATTCCCTGGTAGGTGGATAGGAAGAAGAGGAGCAGTAGAATGGCCATCAAGGTCTTGTGATCTCAGTCCAAATAACCTTTGGGGTAATCTCAAATCAGTAAAACAGCACCACTAAACAGTCAACACTTAAAAAATCGTATAACAGCTGCGTGTAGGGCTATCAGGCCAAAAATTTTTCAAAAAGTGCGCGAGGAATTTTATCAACGTCTTTTTTATTGGAAAGAAATGGTGAACATTTTGAACAATTCATAAAATGACATACGTTTGAGCTACTCCAACTAATTTGTATTGTTTTTCTGTGAATGCTTTTTTTTATTTTTTTATTTAACCATACATTAACTATTAAAGAAAATAAATAAGGTTTTTGTCAACCGAGTGGTTTTTGGTTTATAACTTTTTCAAATCTCACCCCATTCTCAAAAGGAACACACTGGTGTGTTGATAATGAAAGGGGCTTTCAAATGGTCTATAACAAGTGGGGTAAGTGCATTTTAGATTTTAAAATTGGAGTTGCTAGGGGTTACAGGGTTGAACATATCAAGACCCCTTGACTGTCAAAAATGTTCCCACCTAAAACAAAAATTGACGATTATTGAATGTTTTGTTGTTTTTGAATTACAGGGAGAGGATGTGTCGATCAGATGGTTGCTCTCCAGCAGGTGATCGAAAAGTGTTTAAGGGTAAAAAGGAAGCTGTGGGAAATATTAAATGAATATGGCGTAAATAAAGGTCTAATAAATGGAATAAGGGCAGTATACAACGGTAGTCGGGCATGTGTTAGGGTGAGAGGAGGTGTGAGTGAATGCTTTAATATTGAGCAAGGAGTGTGACAAGGCTGTGTGATGTCACCGTGATTGTTCAATGTATACATGGATAAATGTGCTTGCGTGTGCGTATATATATATATATATATATATATATATATATATATATATATATATATATATATATATAAAATAAAGACATTATTCGGAACAACTTGTGTTTATTAACGTGAAAATATATAATATTCAATGTTTCGAACTTACTATGTCACCTTTGCCAAGAATATTTACTTATATATATATATATATATATATATATATATATATATATATATAATTCTTCGCGAAGGTTTACAATAAAATTAAATGTTATTAATAACCTTAAAATTGCACACAAAATGATTAGTTCAATGTCATAATTTCACGACCCATGTCAATATGTAGGCTGAAAAACATTTAAGTTCGTTTTCTTTTGGTTAACAACGTATTAAACTTTCCTAAACATTCCTAAAATAAATTTAACTCTGATTTTTGCAAAACAGTTACATCTAGTAGTCTAATTTTTAAAGGTAATATGGCTAAAACGGATATGTACTTAAGATTTGCATATTAATAAGTATCACAATTGCCTGTCCACGAAATTCTTGCATGAATATCAAACTGTGTACAGTTTGCAGAATGTCGTCGCTTCTTTAAGACGAGATAAGATAAAAGGTAATGGTCAATACAATCGTAATTAATTAGTTAAAATGCGGTAGCCGGTTATCAATTTCTCTACATATGGTAAAGTTATTGCATGGACGTTTTAATCGCATGGTATAGTGAGTTTCGTCCAATATTCTTTTACAAAGTGTTATACGCATTAATGTTAAAATTGATCAAGTTAATGAATATCTACAATCGTCACAATTAGTAGGTATAGTATTTCATTTCGACAGCTAATCAAATACTAAATAAATTGGAAACAATGGTCAATATCAATTTTACTTTACGTTCGCGACGGCCTTCAGTATTTTATGCATTGAAATTTATTGCACATTATTTGTTACCTTAAAAAGTTTTGTTAGCTATAAATAATATTATAGATTTTCATGGTTTTATGTAGCGGTTGTTTTAACAAAGCACTTACGGAATAAATATTTCCTTGATCTTTTTGGAGGCGAACGAACTAATTTAAATAATATCAATTCAGTCAATTTATAATGTGGCTAATTATATTAATTAATCGGCCTTATTAGTTGTGCAACATTAGACTGCTACAAGTGTTTTTATTATTAAACTGAACGCGCTCGTTTAAATAGGTATAAAAACTTATAAAATATAAACAAAGCCACTGTTTTATTAACTACAAATACTACCCCATTGTCTAAGAGACAATATATATATATATATATATATATATATATATATATATATATATATATATATACAGGGTGATTGATTAGTGCGATAAAGTTCAGTATCTTCTATGTCCTTCGAAGTATCAAAGCAAACGTTACGGGAGATTATAGCCATCATTAAGCTTCATATTTTAAAATTAGTTACAATGTTACAGGGTGTTCCATAACGCCGTGCCACACTAAAGTTAAATTTTTTTAAACGAAACACCCTATATTTTAATTTAAATTTGAAATCCGCTTCACTTCCTCATTACAAAAATATATACTTGTAATATGTTATACAGGGTATTTAAAAAGTTATAACCACTTTTCCATGAAAATCGTAACAAGTTCACCGCCCTGTATAATTTCAAAGGGCTACAAGAACAATGATCTGTTGCAGCCGTAGCCTTTTAATAATTGTCAAATTTTATAAAAATGATTGAGTTTGTGAATATTCGTTAAATTGATTACAGGGTGAGTCAAAACATCAATTCATTATTTTCTCAGTTTTTTCAAATGGATTAACCTGTATTTTATATCACTATCGAAAAGTACTATTGTTTTACTTATATTTTTGTTACGCATTCCCTATGCCCAAAATTATTAGTTTTTGAGATATTTTCATTTTTATATTCAAAGTATTAATTATGTAATTAAAAATTATTATTAAATTTTATTAAATACATAAATAAAAAGTTTACCTCGAGTAGGATTTGAACCTACGACCTGTACTTTGCTAGAGTACCGCGCTACCAACTGCGCCACCAAGGTTCAAGCCCCAATCGATGTAAATTTTGTCTTTTTTTATTAATTATGTGTCTAAATGTTTGCCAATTATGAGTTGGCCATGATTTATTTGTCAAAAACTGACTGTTTACTATTATTGTCTGTGAATATAGTGGTCAAATAACGAATACAGGAATAAAAACAAGTATACTACAAACAAATTTTACAAAAAATTACAATTATGAACAAATAAAACCAATACTAATTTCCTAAACTACAATAAAAGTTAATTACAAAAGATGTTCAAAATGACCTCCCAAGACATCTGTGCATGCCTGAAAACGGTAATTGAAAGAATTACTAATATTACTAAGCATTTGTACACTGATATTTTGAAATTCATTTGTTATTCTTTCCTTCATGTTATCTCTTGTTGTCGGAGGTGTTTTATAAACTTCATTCTTAACGTAACCCCAAAAAAAATGAGTCCATTTTATTGAATTCTGGTGACCTGGGTGGCCATCGCCGATCCATTTTCCAGGATACTGATCAAGTTCACCTTGAATTAAAAGATTATGGTGTACAGGAGAACCGTCATGTAAAAACCACATTTGCTGGCGGATACGAAGTAGAACCTCTTCCAGTAATACAGGCAAGTGATTTACTAAAAAATCTAAATACATCTCAGCATTTAAATGATCTTCAAAAAAATATGGCCCTACGACATAGTTACCAACAATACCTACCCAAACATTTAATGACCATCTGGTTTGACTATGTGTAATTATGTGGTATGGATTACTTGTGGAATAATAGTGAAAGTTGTGCCTGTTAACACAACCATTTCGATGAAATGTAGCTTCATCTCCAAACAATACATAGTCAAAAAAGTCTCTCTGTTGATTAACCTTTTGTAGGGCCCATTCACAAAATGCTAATCTCTTCTCAAAATCATTATTTGTTAATAGCTGATGCAATTGAATGTGATAAGGGTGCATTTTGTTTTTACACAGAATTGTTTGCACACAATAATAACTAAGTTGTTGTTCTTTAGAAATACTCCTTATACTTGTATGTGGGTTTTCTGCAACTGCCAACAACACATTCATTTCGTTTTCCTCTGCCACAGTAGTATTTGTTCGTTCATGCTTTTCATAGTTAACTGAACCAGTTCGGTTAAACCGGTCCATCAATATTTCTAAACTTGATTTTGTAGGTTGTCGCCTCTCAGGAAAACGTTCAAAATAAACTCTTTTTGAAAGCAATGCATTTTTATTGCATTCTCCCAATATCCATATCATATCTAGCATTTCATCACGAGTAAAATTCATTTTTGCCCTATTTTCGATTTTTTAAAATTATAAACAAATTTACCACAACAATCAATTAACAGACAATAATGGTAAACTGTCAGTTTTTGACAAATAAATCATAGCCAACTTATAATTGGCAAACATTTAGACACATAATTAATACTTTGCATATAAAAATGAAAATATCTCAAAAACTAATAATTTTGGGCATAGGGAATGCTTAACAAAAATATAAGTAAAACAATAGTACTTTTCGATAGTGATATAAAATACAGGTTAATCCATTTGAAAAAACTGAGAAAATAATGAATCGATGTTTTGACTCACCCTGTAATCAATTTAACGAATATTGACAAACTCAATCATTTTTATAAAATTTGACAATTATTAAAAGGCTACGGCTGCAACAGATCATTGTTCTTGTAGCTCTTTGAAATTATACAGGGCGGTGAACTTGTTACGATTTTCATGGAAAAGTGGTTATAACTTTTTAAATACCCTGTATAACATATTACAAGTATATATTTTTGTAATGAAGAAGTGAAGCGGATTTCAAATTTAAATTAAAATATAGGGTGTTTCGTTAAATAAAATTTAACTTTGGTGTGGCACGGCGTTATGGAACACCCTGCAACATTGTAACTAATTTTAAAATATGAAGCTTAATGATGGCTATAATCTCCCGTAACGTTTGCTTTGATACTTCGAAGGTCATAGAAGATACTGAACTTTATCGCACTAATAAATCACCCTGTATATATATATATATATATATATATATATATATATATATATATATATATATATATATATATATATATATAGTTATAATTTACTAGAAAAGTAATTACTGCATTGGTATTAGAAATAATTAGAATTTTGGTTGAGGTTATATTTCCGTAAAATAAATTTTCAGGAAGTTATGTAGAAATGACAACGCAATATTAACTAGCAACATAATTTAGTATATCATAACAATTTCAATTGTCTCCGGTATCATGAACACGATAAAAACCCAAATTTCTGAATGTGCATTACTACGCCAGCGCAGTAAGGAAGCCATTCTCCTCATAATGTAGGGTTTACATATAATTCTAGCGTAACAATGCACATTATACAAATATATATATATATATATATATATATATATATATATATATATATATATATATATATATGTACAGGGTGTCCCATAACTAATGGGCAATAAGGCAACTGTAGAAAAAGGTGATCAAAATAGGTCGCTTAACAAAAACATGCGTTAGTAAAATGTTAATAGCAAACGAGATATAGGGCGTTATAGTTGCCATACTATTTTTGAAAATTCGTAATAGGTAGAAAACAGCTGAATGTATTGAACTCAAATTTGGTACACTTAATGCTAAATAATAAAAATTTCATTATTTTAACACAATAGTGGTATACTTGTTCGCTCCCATATTTTATAAAGCGTTTTCGAGATATTCCCATTTTAATATTCCACGCCGCGCTGGCACCGTCTCTAAAACGATAATATTTTAAAATACGATAGAAGTGTTTCCTTTAAAAACCATTGATTTTAACCACAATATTGTAATCTACTTTGAGAATATTAATAAATAAAACATTGGTTTTATAAAAAAAATACAATTTAATTGGAAAACAAAACAAATAAAAAACAATAATCACATTTACTTCATTAAATGTTGAAAATGGCCACCGTTTACTTCAATACATTTTCTTAAACTTTTTTCTAAACATTCTCCTATCTTAATAAAGTCGGCGTTGTCATTTTTAAAGTATTTGCGGCTTCATGAATTTTTTCTAGGAGTTCATCCCGATTATAGATTTCACTATTGTACACTAAAGATTTCGTGTATCCCCACACGTAGAAATGCAAAGGATTTAATTCCGGAGTACGGGGCGGTCAAGGGAATTTCGCTGCCCCTTCCAATCCAACGATGTGGAAAATTGTTATGTAAACGCTCCCGGACTCTAAGTGGATAATGTAGCGGCACACTATCGTATATAAACCACATATCCTGCCTTACAATTAGAGTAATTTCTTCAAGCAAACCGCCTAAATGAGTTTGCAAAAATTGTAAATAATTTTCTGCATCTGATCTTGTTGGAAGTTCAAACGGACCAGTGAAATGGTTGCCAATAATTCCCTACCAGATATTTATTGAAAATGTATGTTGAAATTGAGCTTCTTTGTATTTATGAGGATTACCAAAATTATAGTAATGGTTATTTCTCCAACTAAAAACTACGCGGCGTGTGAATGTGGCTTCGTCAGTAAACAGTACCTTTTTTTAAAAATACTGGATCTTGGTTGATTTTATTGCGCACCGATTGGCAGAAATGTATTCTGCGTGGTAAGTCATTGGGCAATACATTTTGTACAGGCGTAAACTGACGCGGATACAATTTTTCTGTACGTAAAATTTTTGAAATACTTGATTTACTTACACCAGTACCCGCCTGTAAGAGCCGAGTACTTAATTCAGGGTTTTCTGAAATTCTAAATAAAATTTCATCTTCCATATCAGCTGTAATTCTTTTCGGTCAGCCACCAGAATTCTTCGTATGAAAAGAACCGCTTGAGATTTTTGAAATTATTTACGACTGGGCACAATTCGATTTGGATATAACTGTAAATATCGTCTAACTGCTGCACATGATTTATAATTTACTTGTGCATAAACACAAATCATATCCCTTAATTCAATATTTGTAAACTCATTACCTCTAAGCATTTTTTATAAAAGCGATACTGTCAATTCAGTATTTAAAAACACAATAATTACAAGGCTGTATTCAACTAATAAATAATTGACAGTTCCTTTAGCAGTCACCGGCCACTTTCTAGTATTGTTGTTTTTGCGGTGCGGCGCACTGAAATATTAAAATGGCAATTTCTCGAAAACGCCTTAAAATATGGAAGTCGAACAAGTAAATCTTTTTTGTTTTAGAACAATGAAATTTTTATTATTTACCATTAAAATGTACATAAATACAGGAGTAAAAAAAACGTGAATTTATCCCATTCGAACTGTGTAACTAGCGCCCTCTAGGAGTATAAAAAATTATGACAGATTCGTGTTTATCACCCTTAAAAAAATAAAATATACCTACCAAATTTGAGTTCAATACATTCGGCTGTTTTATAACTATTACGAATTTTCAAAAATAATATGTCCACTTTAACGCCCTATATCTCGTTTGATATTAACATTTTACTAACGTATCTTTTTGTTAAACGACATATTTTGATTACCTCTTACTACAGTTGCCGTATTGTTCATTAGTTATGGGACACCCTGTATATGTATATGTATATATATATATATATATATATATATATATATATATATATATATATATATATATATATATATATATATATATATATAGGTATGGAAAAAACATTATTGCGGGTCTGACATAAGTTAGAAAGAAACCCAATAGCATTATATGAGTATGAGAGAGATATAACTTTACCGACGTTGAACTACTTCAGTCTCCTCCAATCTAGCTTCAAGATTTCTAACGAAACCAAAGCAATTAAGATGATGTTGAAAAGTCGCGTGTTCTTTGAAACTATTAAGTAAATACTTTACACTTAAACATTAAATGATAATACCTCAAACATCGAAGTTTACGAATTTATGACATAGTTCGATTACTACTCGTAAGAAGAACTAAGAAGAATCTTACGAGAGCTACAAACAAGAATATTAACATTTACATTGGTAGTATAACTTAAGTGTAAAGTTTAACTTTAGCATTATAATTCGTATTGAAAAACGAACTATTTTTAAAAATGAACAGAATACACTTTTTTCAAAACTACTTTATAAGATTTTCGAAAGGACCTCCACCTTGCGCAAGGCAGTATCCCAATCTGTGACAAAATTCAGTTCGGGTGTTTTCTAACATTTCTTGGGTGATGCTGTTTAAAGAGTCTGTAATTTTGACAAGAAGTTCGTCCAAATTGTCAACACGTTCATGTCTGTGCCCATAAATTTGATGGGATAGGTATCCACAAACAAAAAAGTCGTTCGGCGTGATATCAGGTGAGCGATTAGGATATTTGTTAAGGAACGTAGTTTCCAAAAACTGTTGAACTCTTATTGCAGTACGAGCAGGACAGCCATCTTGTTACCAAATGTCATTAAAATTTATATTGAGGCGTTGAACAGCTGGAACTATCTGGTTAATATAATATAATATTATATATATATATATATATATATATATATATATATATATATATATATATATATATATATATATATATATATATATAATATATATATATATATATATATATATATATATATATATATATATATATATATATATATATATATATATATATATATATATATATATATATATGGTTGATTTTAGGTTTCCGTGAGTGTAGTATGAAACACTGTTGTTTATCCGGGCGTTGTCTCGCGTCTGCTGGTGATGTTTCTGACCAGTACAAAAACGACGTTTCGGCAAAGTCTCATTTGCCATTTTCAAGTTTTCTCCTTCTCCAACTGATTTGTTCGGCGCCGTGTTACTCGAATCAAACTGAGGTCCTGCTGTCCTGTCTCCTGTTTATATTTGGTGTTGTGTACTTTCACTGCTTTCACTGTTTTCCCTGCTTTCACTTTCCCTTCTTTTTCTTTCTCGGTGTTGGATGGTGCTGCTGTGCTGATGGATGGTTCTGGTTCGGGTGATCGTTTCCTTGTGTGACGATGTTCTGCTAGTGTTATCTTCCATGTATTAGGCGGTCTTTGGGAATCGTCTCGTGTGTTAAGGTTCTGTTCCCGTTCCCGTCTCGATCTCGATCGCCTCTAGAATAGTTCTTTTTGCCGCATGAGTAATGCTGGCTATCATCTTTGTGTTTTCAAAAGCGATGTTATAGAAAATGAAATTTTAGTCTCATTCGACGTTTGTTCACTGTTTCCAAGCGATCCACTATATCAAACCTTAGTTTATTTAGAAGACGTTTTAAAACAAAACCATTTGGACGATAGAGAAGTAGAAAACTTTCTTAAATTAACAGATTTTTGCATGAAACAAACCTTTTTCACAATTAACCATCAATGTTTCCAGCAAGAACATGGTACGACAGTGGGCAATAGCTTATCTCCGTTTATAGACAATCTATTCATGAGTAAATTTGAGACAGACGTAAAACTTATTTTCCTAGAGTTTGGAGTGGATGATGTGTTTGCCATCATTAATACTAAATTTTGTAGTGTTGAGAACTTTGTAGAAACTTTACATTCAAAATTTCCGACAATCAAATTTACCTATGAGATAGAGGCAAATAGGTCTCCCGTTCCTTGATACTCTGGTAACAAGAAATGGTAGTAAACTAGATATAGATATTTATCGTAAGGAAACTAGCACCAAAATATTCATAACCAATAATTCAAATCACTGTAGACAGCATAAACCCGCGGCTTTTAATTTTGTTTCATAGATTGCTCAATGTTCCTCTATCAGTTCAAAATTATAATAAAGAATTGCGCACTATTAAAGGAATTGCTGCATACAATGGGTTTTGAGATGAAGTGGTTATGAATATAATTAGGAAACAAACACATAGGATGAGGGTTAAGAACGTAACTACATTAGGTAACGCTAGAGAACATATAGAAGTAAAGTATGTAAAGTTACTAAACAATCCTGCTCATACAAAAGGTCTATCTAAAATCTCTTCCAAACTTAATTTGAAAACAGTCACTGCTTCAGATATTAGTTTGCAAACTCTTTTAGGCAATCCAAAAGATAAATTGGATAAGCAGGATAAGCCGGGAATTTAAAAATTAATTCTGAACAAATATATGTGGGGCAAACTAAACCACCTATCAAAATTCGTGTTAAAGAACATTTAGCTCATATAACATACAAACGTTGGGACAAGTCTGCCGTAGTCCTACATATGTTTGATAAAAATCATGTAGTAGAAAAGGTATCCTTAATCAAACATGTTAGTAATAAGCACGAACTTGATTGTTATGAAAGTGTAGAGATCTTGAAAAACAAACAAATTCTAATGAATCAAGATGATCAAGAACCTTTAGGCTACTCAGAACTCATTAAACTTTCATAACATTCACTTTCACCAGATAACCAACGAAGCGTTACCGCTGATGGTTGTTATATATATATATATATATATATATATATATATATATATATATATATATATATATTATATATATATATATATATATATATATATATATATATATATATATATATATATATATATATATTAGGAATTTTCTTTAGTTCGCCCTAGTCGACCGCTGATGATGATAGCGTATCTATTCAAACGCGTTCAGTGTTTTTTAATTTTGTGTGGTACGTGGGTATATTTTGTTTGTTAAAGCGAATAAGGTTGGCAGAATCTGATTTCAAATCAACATCCTAGGCTGGCATATTGTTTTTGTTTTTTGTGTTACACCGAATAAGGTTGGCTGCAGCAATTATAAAAATTGGAAATGACAGTCTACTTGTTTGGCTTTACGTAATTGGATAATTAGTGGGTTTTTCCCAGACCTGATAGAATTAATTGAATAGTGAAAGTTTTTATTGCGGTTGCACAACTGTGGGGAAATCCAGAAAATAATTACTGTACGTTAATCATTTGGAGAAAACACTTAAGTACTTTATCTTGAATTTATTTCTACATTACTTTAGGACTTAAAAACACCACTAGGTGATGACATAAACAAAACCAACCAATCAAAACATTGCACCTTAAATTTAGGAACCTTCATTATCGGCAAAATACAGAAACCTTCTTTACCGACAGAATACAGAAATCTTCAATTGGTTTGCGTCTTAGCTAAAAGTGCCCTCCTACTATAGATTACATCTACTATCGGCGCAAAAAGTATATATACTCGAACTTGAAGCTGAATAAAAAAATATCCATTAGGCCGATTAGAATAGACTTGTCAAATTAAAGCCTGTTTATTTTTACGTTGTTTACGTCTAACAACTTTTTTTTCATGCATTTAAGCGCCATTTCTACGGCCGAACGATGCAAAGTGCTAGTTTTTTAGGGCTTGCGACGCCATAGGTAAGACATAAAAACAAAACTACTGGCTCAAACGGTACGAAATTTTAGTATGTTGTAAATTCAACCTTAATACGAAAATTATTACCAAATTTTGAATTCTGTAGACGCTAAAAACAATTTTTAATTAATTGAAGTTTTTACATCATCGCTTCGGCAACGAACAGCGAGCCTGTGGCCACGCCTGTTTTCTGAGTCCATTAAAATGTTACTCTTCACGCTCTAGGTGCGGGTGTATGCATGTATCTTTGATTTTCTAATTTTCTTTGCCAATATATAATTAACTACTTTGATAATAAATTAGGAAATGCAAAGGAATCACTGTAATAATAGATTTGAAATTATTTGTGAAATTTAAATGACGGTATTAAAATGATGGTACCTACAATTTCAATAATGTTTATAACATTCTGAAGGTAAGATAATTAACTACTCTGATTATAAATTAGCAATTATTTGTGAAAGTCAAATGATTATTGTATAATGTAGCTAATAATAATAACGATTTGGAAAAATTAGGAAATGCCGCCATACTCGGTATTGCAATCGCGTCTAGAGTTACAAGAGAAAATCCCTAATCAAAAATATCAGCATTTTCCATCAACTTTTCTCAAGAGAACTTGGAACCTCCAAAGGTAGCTTTAAAAATACTATGTAGACCTCTGAATACTTTTTGGTAACTGGTAGAACAGCAAAAACTTTTGACACACTCTACAAGGTGTAATCTCAAGACTCATCTAAATCTAACTCAGAATCCCCGAGATTGATTGCACATCAATAATATCTTCAATTATATGATCTATATTGTCCAATTTTTTCGACGTGCTTTATACAACTTTTTCATAATTCATGAGTTACTGACCTCAGTGTATATCTACACAGATTTAACATTACATCCATGTTATTTCCGTTTTGGAGGCATTTTATTAATCAACTTTTGCCACTTTGTGTTTCACATAAGCCTATTTCAACTCACAATGAGCAAGGGGTAGCCATACTAAGTATACATATGGTCGTATTTCCTTGATAATAACATCTAACCTTTTTTTCGGAGTTGTAAAAGAAGGTTTTCCGAGGGCAACAAGAACAGATTTTGTTAACTCTTGAAACTGAGTTGCGTATGGTGGACGTGGAACTTGTTCTCTTACTAGCCAAGCAATAATGTCACCTTTTTTCCACGCCATGTCTGGGTTTTTGGTAGAAGGTTCTATCATGGTGTGATATGATGCTTGATCTATAACAATGGTTGATTTCTGTGGTAGAGTCGCTAACACTTTTCGAAACAATTGTTCAAAATGCTGTGCATTTGATTAAGGTAGTCCGACGTCCGTTTTTGTAAAAATCTATATTCGCTTCCTATGTGTAAAATAATCATTCGTTTCCTGATGGAGTATTGAAACTTCTCGCAAAATATGATATATGGTAATCATAATTGTTTAACGCGGATTGGAGGGATTCAACTACGTTTTCTGGGTCATGGTATGATGTTGGCTACACAATTTTTCTTAAGATTTGAACACAATGTGACAATCATTAATAAATTGAGTATTGTTAAACTGCCTTGAAGATGACAAATCAGAACACACTCTAACGGTCGAAGGCTAACAGTGAAAAATGTCATAACCAAAAAACAAATTTAACAAAATTTAATGAAGTGATAAGTGTAAAGTTGTGAAAAAGTTTAATTTGAAATTGATAAAAGCATTCACAAATAAAAACTTGACCTCAATTAAAATAATTCAGTCAAATCTAACAAACAAACAGCTTTGTTAATAAATGAAAGTGTTTTTTACAACGAAAACACAATGTAATACATTTTATATAATTTTGAATTTTAATATTTATTTCAACCACATACGTTAACTTATAGCACTGTGGTTATTTAACATATAATTGGTAAAGCATTTACTTCAAGGTCTATGAAAAAACTAAACTAAAATTAAAATTAAGACGTACCACTGTGTCTTTTTTTTAAATTAAAACATGTCAAAACCTATTTGAACGGAGGTTCTCTTCTTGCCTTTTGAAGTTATTAGGATGTTTGTATATCGCAATAACTTCAAGATGTACACTGTGTCCCATTTTGGTTGAAATTGTAGGGCATCTCGTTTGCGAGCATAGACAGAAAGATGCGGTTTTCGCCACCCTGTTCTACTTTTTCGTGAAACGAAAAATGCCAAAAATTCAAAATTTGCACATTTTAAGCACCCCTCCTAACTGCTTTGCCGTGTAGTTTATCGAAATGGTGAACAGTGGGTTATATACAGAATTTTCTGTAGCATTTAGTGGTGTGCATAGTTTTCCCCACAAAAAGTCAGTTTCTTCGCAATAAACCAAAGTTTTGTTTTTAAATGGAACACCCTGTATATTGTTTTATTATATAATAGAGCTTACTCTCAGCTTTCAATAAATATATATATATATATATATATATATATATTAGTGTGGCACTTATTTGCATTATTAACCTCAAAAATGAATGTTACGTAATTTAATATTTTGATGATATAGTTGGCCATGAAAAAAAAAGGTTAAGGGTTAGGAAGTTTTATGCAAAAACACAAAATTAAAAACTAAACATAATACCTACAACTTTACAAGTCTAATATAAATGGCTAAAAGCGATGTTTGAACTGATGATGAATTTGCCAGTTTGATTATATTTCAAAAACTATTGTACCTAATTTGCATAATGTTTTGTTATTATTTCTGCGTAAAAGTAGATTTATTATAATCGCGTATTTACATATTTATAATTATAATAAAGCAGTAAAAATCTAGTAGCCCTTTTTTAATACTCAAATATATCTTGGACATTCAAGAAAATACACGTCTATACTGAGTTTAGAGGTTTCATGGCCAACTATATCATCGAAATGTTAAATTAACGTAACATTCATTTGTGAGGTTAATAATGAAAAAGAAGTGTCACACAATATATATTTTTTGAAAGTTGAGAGTAAGCTCTATTATATAATAATAAAATATACAGGGTGTTCCGTTTAAAAAAAACAAAACTTTGGTTTATTGCGAAGAAACTGACTTTTTGTGGGGAAAACTATGCACGCCATTAAATTCTACGGGAAATTTTGTATGCAACCCACTTTTCACCATTTCACTAAAATACAAGGAAAACCAGTTAGGAGGGGTGCTTAAATGTGCAAATTTTGAATTTCGCCCTGTATCTCAAATACTAATAGGACTATGACCATTTTGTTTGTGGTATCTTTTGTTTCACGGAAAAGTAGAACAGGGTCGCGAAAATTGCATCTTTCTATCTTTGCTCGCAAACGAGATGCCCTACAATATCAACCAAAATGGGACACAGTGTACACGAACATAATAATGAGTTTGTCTTGACAATATTTCCATATAATCAATATTAAGTTCACGATTTAAATTATTTCAAGCATGATCAGCTACCGCAGATTTCTCTGGTTGACCTAATCTACAAAATCTCATATGTCCTTTGCGTGTTGTATCAAAGCTTTATACCTTTATCAAACTGTTATATTAATAGCAGGCTTATGTTTGCGTTTTCACTTTTTCAAATTTCATAAATTTGTTTCAATATTTTACACAATTCTGAAAGATTGCGTTACTACTGACGAAGATAGCTATAAGTGTTATCGAATCGTTGAGATCTGTATAACTTAAATACAAATATACACCATAAAAAAAAAACAAAAAGCTAAGTATAATTTAAATACATTTTATATAGTTGTTTACAGTTGTTTAAACAAATGTGTTTAGTTTAATAAAAAAAACCACTTATAGCAGTCTAAAATTCCACTACTAAGGCCAATTAATTAGTATAATTAGCAACACTTTAAATTGACTGTGAATTAATATCTAAACTTCTGTTTTGATTTCTAGTTAACTCATCACAAGGTATCTATTATTTACTTCGTTGAGTATTCATTTACATACCGAGTTTGGTTACATTCATAAAAATTAACTTTCTCAAAATTTTCTTATTTAAAAATTGTCTTTAAAATCGCTAACATGAGTTGTAGGCAACTCCCAACATTCTGTACAAATTATTATTTATTAAACGCACCGTATGAGGAAATTTACAAAGGTTTCGTATTTAGTACTAAACCAAAATATAGAAATAAAATTATCCACTTAAATACAATTACTCCGAAATCGAGCCCCTAAATTAATTTACACATTAACCGTTAGATACTGAGAAGGCTTCGCTTAAAGAAATATAAATAATTAACACGTAAAATGTTATGTAATGGATTGCGAACGAAAAGTAATTTTAAATATCGCTTGTATTTGAAATAAAATTATTTTTATGATAAACAAATTTAAAAAGATTTAAAAGATTACACCGTTAAATGTGGATATCGATTTTCGTTTACTATTTCTTAATTAAATATACAACCAACGTTAAGAGTGAGATAACGTGTTCTGTACAATGCGATCAACAAAGAAAGGGGACACCGCTCCTATGAAACATAACCCATTTACCGCAACATATGTTCTGTGCGCCCATACTAAATATAACCTCAACATTGACATTTGACGTTTAAAGTTTATGAGTGGAAAGAAACATGTCGTTAGTAACCATTTGCCGTCTACGACAACCGGTATGTACGATGTGATAATTTTGTAATTAATGTACTTTAAATGGTGTATTTTTACATTTATATACGTTTCAACAACACTTACAGTAATCGTTCTCAGTAGTAGTAAAATGTTTTAGAATTGTTCTAACACCTTAAACAATTACCGAGCTAGTAGTTGTGGTAACACGATCTACTTAGCATTCCGGAGGTAATGGGTTCGATTCCCGTTAACGCGTACCTTGCATGAGGTTTTTTCAGGGGGTTTCCTCATGTACAGTGTGTCCCATTTTCGATGATATTTCGGGGTATCTCACTTACGAGTAAAGATACCGAGTTGCGGTTTTCACAATACCGTGCTACTTTTTTATGAGAAGAACGCTGGTATAAACAACACTTTCATAAACCGCTACATTTATGAGATACAGGGCGAAATTGAAAATATTGCATTTTGGGACCCCCTTGTATCTCCGTCATCCTTTAATGTATGGCAAAGGTAAAAATTGGTTCTTATACAGTTTTTTTACGTAGAATCCAGTGGCGTAGTCGTATTTTTGCTGTAAGCTGTCAATTTTTAGCTATAGATAAAACTTATGGTTTTTTAACGGAACATCCTGTATATTTTTCTTGCGTTTGATTCGAAATTTTGTAAGATTTACAAAAATATATAATACATGATGTGTATTTAAAATAATAAACCTAAAATCTATGATTTCACAAAATCTGCGTAATAACGTAGTGTGTATTATAATAGCATTAGAATTACTAGGTCGTGAGTTAATTATATTAGGATACTACAAACATAGAAATTTTAAAAAAGCTAAATCAATTTTAAGGCAGAATAAAACTAAAAAATTTAACATAACATTAAGTCGGTAGTAACCCCTTAATAGATTTTCACCTTAAAAGAACTTCTCAAAATGGTTGCCATTTTTCCGAACGCAATGTTCACATACAGTCCTTATTCTGTTTAAAGCATTTAAAGTAATTATGGAATGTCTTTGCAAGTTTTGAAATGCCGCATTGGTGGCATTAAGAGTAGTTCATCTATTGTCCGATAACGGGTATTATAACCCGTATTCTGAAAGTAGTCCCATAAGAAAAAGTCTAGCATGGATAGATCAAGTGACCGTGGAGGCCATCTAATTGGTCCATGAGTACCGATCCACTTTTGCGGGCAATAATTGTCTAAAAAAAGGTCTAACAATTACAACATTATGTGCGGGCGCGCCATACTGTTGGAAATGTATCCTGTTAAGATGAGCTAAAGGAACATTGTCTAGTAACATAGGGATAACATCTTGCAAAATTTCAAGATCTGTTCCCTGTAAGGCTGCCTTCATAAATTCTGTATTCTATTTGTTGCTCCAAAATAAAACAAGCTACGCTAAATTCAAATCGACCCTGTCTTTGGAATAGCACATGATGATTTTCTTGGGACCAATGCCTAGTATTATGCCTGTTGAAAATACCTGCACTTGAAAAGTAAGCCTTGTCGGACCATATTATTAATCTAGCAAAGTTATTACCAATACGAATTTGTTCCAAATTTCAGTTGCAAAACAGTAAACGACGTTCTGAATCCCCAGGATTGAAATGGTGAACAATTTTAATCTTGTATGGCTTAAATTTATATTGGCCAATATTCCTTGGACCCGAATCTTGAGAACACCAATCTCCTGCATGATTGTGAAGGCGTTGCCTCGATTTTCCTTATTATACTTTTTTGGTCGGGGTTGGATAAATGATCCATGTTCTACCAATTTTTTTTTATACGAGAAAACATTAAAAGACAAGATTGCCTTCTTTCTGGATATCTATAAATCCAAATGGTATTTAAATAAAAAATAAATCCAGATACATCAAAGATAAATAAATATTCAAACAAACCTGTTGAAATACAGTTGTGAAATACAGTTGGGAAGCCTCACGGAAGTTTTCATTGCTCTCTATAAAACAGACTAACATAATTTTCATTTTCAGCCGTTGTAACAAATACAATATTACGCAGAGAATATACATTTTACAACTGACAGGTCTTGACAAGCGCTTAGCAAATGAACATCTAATTGTTCCAATAATCACGACCTACTAATTGTAATGCTATATAATACACACTGTTATTACGCAGATTTTGCGAAATCATTGATTTTAGGTTTATTATTTAAAATACACATCAAGTATTATATATTTTTGTAAAGCTTACAAAATTTCCAATCAAACGCAAGAAAGATACACAGGGTGTTCCGTTAAAAAAACCATAAGCTTTATTTATAGCTAACGATTGACAGCTTACAGCAAAAATACGACTACGCCACTAGATTCTACGTAAAAAACTATATAAGATCCAATTTTCACCTTTGCCGTATATTAAAGGATACCGAGAGATACAAGGGGGGGGGTCCCAAAATGCAATATTTTCAATTTCGCCCTGTATCTCAGAAATGTAGCGGGCTGTGAAAGTTTTGTTTATACCAGCGTTCTTCTCACAAAAAAGCAGTACTGTATTGTGAAAACCGCAACTTTGTATCTTTACTCGTAAGTGAGGTACTCCGAAATATCATCGAAAATGGGACACACTGTACATATAGCGGCATGGTCAACAAAACGGGGCGACAGCCCAAAAAGCTAGGGAAGTGCGACAATTCTTGAGTGAACAATTTCCGGCATTGCGACATACGGTGATGTGTTGTCGAGTCAACGATCTCCAGGCTTAACCCCTTTGTACTTTTTTATGTGGAGATATTAAAAAAAATTATGTCAATGAGCGTAATTTTGAAAGTGAAGGTTTAGTGAATGAAACTATTAATAGCATCACCTCTGATATGCTTGTGAACATAATGAACTCAACAGTTAGACGAGTGGATTTGTGTATGGAAAAGTGGGGAAATATTTGAGCACATGTTATAAATATTTTTTGTTTGTAATTTAATTTTTGAGGGCCCTTGTTCCAAAGGACTTTTTTGTAATATGAGACTTTGACGAAACAGGTGAAGACAGAGAAGGCTGAGTGAAAATGACAAGTGGCTGGCTGAACGATTGGTTAAGTTATGTATGATATATCGTTACATACAGGGTGTAGTTTTTTTCGGTCCACATACAAAATATAAGTTGATGACATCTCAGAAACGAAACGTCGGATAAAATATTTATGCATCACTCTGTAGAGCATAAAAAGTGGCAAGAGAAAGTGCTTTTTATTGTTAATATCTCTCAAAATAGAGCTGGTAAAAAATAAAAAAGAATTTGCCAAATTTCGTTTTTTCTCCCGAAAATCTCCGGAAGTATTCGGAATTTTTTTAATTTTTAAATTGCAACTTTCCGACCTCGTATCTCCTACCCTTTCCGAGATTTCATGCTGTTCATCGTTATCTTGGACACACTGTATAGAGAGCGTCCGAAATAGAGTAGGATAGTATGGGTATCTTTCTTATTATTAAAGACAGAGATTTGGTTAAATGGACAATATTGTGCCATTTTTTGGGCCGAGTTCGATTCCGTGGAGAAACATTTCAATTTCCGAACAGTTTCGAAATTATTTAAAAAACAAAAATCGGCGATTTCTAAAAACTCAAATATCTCCGTAATTATAAAAGATATGAAAAAAGTTTCAGATCAAAGTTACTTACTTCGACGAGGCACACTTAAAAATGATTTCAAAATAAAATTCAAGATGGCGGTTTCCAAGATATTAATGGCCATATTGGATTTTTACACAATTAAATGGGATTTATTTCTCTTTTCAACGATGTACGAATAAAAAAGATTATGGGAAATATTAATTGTATTCATTTTAATCAAGTAGCCATGATTAACAATAAAACAAAATTTATTATAATACGACTAACTGTCAAGTTGTATTAGTTTATTGATTGTGTAAACAATTAGTATCGCTGTGTTGTATTATTAAGTGATAAATTTATAATAATTGTTTTTTTCTTTAATTATTTCTAATGGCGACCTTTCCGACAAATGAAAAATATAATATGTTTTGTACATACATAAAGTGCTACAAAAACTCCCGTCTTGCTGCTCAAGAATATCTAACAAATTTTCCAGAGCGTAGGCAACCGGAAATGAAAATATTTGCAAGATTAGATTCAAATATGCAGCATTATGGATGTTTTAAAAAGCCCAATAGGAACATAAACGTGGTTACTGAAGATGAGGAATTAACTTTAGCTTGTGTGCAAGTAAATCCGAATATTTCGACTCGCGAAATTGAAGCTCAAGTTAATGTGTCTAGACTAAATCATCGAGAATTAAAAAAAACACACAATTTCCACGCGTATAAATTACACATTGCACAGACTTTACGACCAAATGATAATATCCGTAGAACAGCATTTTGTAGATGGTTTTTAAATAAAATTGCAGAAAATGGTGATTTTATAATCAAGTTTTATGGACTGACGAATCCTACTTCTCCAATTGTGGATTATTTAATCGCCATAATGAGCACCATTGGGCACAGGAAAATCGACACATGGTGGTTCCACGGCGCAACCTGGTTCGTTTCGGCTTTAATGTTTTTTGTGGCATAGTGAGAAATCGGTTAGTTGGTCCTATAATTTTTGATGGAACCTTAACAGCACAGCGTTACATGGAAATTATGCAAACATATCTTGAAGATTTATTAGATGATCTACCTCTGGCACAAAATGTTCAAATATGGTATCAGCAGGGTGGCGCTCCCGCACATAATGCTGACAATGTTATCCGTTATTTAAATGACCGTTTTGAAAATAGAGTAATTGCCACCAATACACCTAATCAGTGGCCAGCCAGATCCGCAAATTTAACACCTCTGGACTTTTATTTATAGGGCACTATCAAAAATAAAGTGTATAGTCCATCACAATAATGCAGAAGAATTACGTGAAGGAGTGATGACGGACTTTAAGAGTGTTCATCGAAATACATTGCGAACAGTTACTAACAGTGTTGTAAAACGGTATCGATTGTGTGTACATGAAAACGGCTAGTAATTTGAACATTTATTGTAATGTATTAAGGTTTTAACATTTATTAATATCACAGTGTATCGTTGCGCTTAATTTATTTAATAAATCATTTTTACTTGCAAATTGTTAATCATAGCTACTTGATTTAAAATGAAAATAATTAGTATTTGCCATACTTTTTATTTGTACATAGGTTGTTACACATCGTTGAAAAGAGAAAAAAAATCCCATTTAATTGTGTAGAAATCCAATATAGTTCCCATTTAAAATAAGAAAGTTGCTATTAATATCTTGGAGACCGCCATCAGGAATTATATTTTGACATCATTTTTAAGTGCGCCTCATCGAAGTAAGTAACTTTGATCTGAAACTTTTTTTATATCTTTTCTAATTACGGAGATATGAGTTTTTAGAAATCAACGATTTTTTTTTTAATAATTTCGAAACTGTTAGGAAATTGAAGTGTTTCTCAACGGAATCGAACTCGGCCCAAAAAATGGCACAATATTGCCCATATAACCAAATCTCTATATTTAATAATAAGAAAGATACTATCCTACACTATTTGGGACACTCTGTATATGCACCTTCACCCGTTTTGATATGGCCTGTTCGACAATGTTTTTTTTTGGCAGACCTTTTTAATGGACTGATAAATTTTTTTTATTGTGATTCTATGTCCATTCTGGGTACATGAATTAAAAGACTTCTACTTTTTGTGCCTAGTTTCATTCTTTTTTCATTTGTGGCAGCATCAGTCTTTTTATTCGCAATATCTTTTAGTTAAAACAAGAATAAGACATGACTTCTCGAAATGATTAAAATTCCGACCTTTCCATCATCTAGTGAGAAATAAAACTAATATGTTATAATGTGCAATATAAATGTATACCTATCAACAACCTTTACATGTCTTCGTAAACTTAAAATAAAAATAAGTTAAAAAAGCGTCTTTATTTCCAAATGTGCTAAAAAGAATAAAATAATTTTTTTATCTACCTAGTAACATCAAAAATTTTTGTGACTAAAAATAAAAGTGTGGGGCGCTTTGTAGTGCCTTGCACTTCATTGTTTGCATGGTTGCTAGGCTTTGTCATAAGTATAAAATATCATGTATGCCCCAAAAATATTTGATGTTACTGGGTAGATAAAAAAATTATTTTATTCTTTTTAGTACGTTTTTTAAAAATGTTTTTTTTTACTTATTTTTCTTTTCTACTTTTTAGTCGCTGGGTGTAAGCTCCAACAAAGAAAGAAACTCAATTTTTCAGGACCTTTTTCTAATTAGGGTAATTATCTGGCCGACCCCTAACGATTTACTTACAATGGTCGGCCAGACCCATGAGGTGCGACAAGAAATTTTTGACGCTTGCTCTTTGTCTTGGCCGGAAAGGCCATGCGGTCCCTAACAATACGAAAAACTATGATGTCATAGATACTGGGCGCCACTGGCTTGCCACTAGTCGCAACACCCAAGCCAGAACGTACTAACGGTGTTCGGTCGATTCCTCTAAGCCTTACCTTTATTATTGATTTCCAACCTTTAATGCTTGTTGAATAATATTGTAAATAATTAAATAAATTTTCAACAATATCAAAACACTTATTTTATAAACAAAAATTTCGAACTTACTTGGCCAATATACACATGTATACCGAAATTCAGCTCAACCGGAGATCGGAAAATAGTTGATTTTTTTTACGGAATACAATACAGTACAACTTCGATAGTTCGGACAGTGGCTAGCCCGGGCACTCCAGTAATCCGGACACTGCTATTATTCGGGCGTTTTGAGAATTTTGCCTCTGTAATCCGGGCACAAAGATACTATATATAAAATAATGCAAAGTAAGACGAATTTTCCTGTCTGAACAAGCAGAAATTAGTCACTTTAACATTTACAAACGGCGTCATTTAGCATTTGATTTTCAACCGCGGGCTAAACATAATAGCTCCAAACAAAAGAGCACATAAAACACTTACACTTGCAGACAAATCTAAAATACTAGATTACCTTGATGCGGGAAAAAGTACACGTCAAATTGCAGAGAAATTTGATCTTCCAAAATCTACAGTGTTTGATATAAAAAAAATAAGGACAAAATAAGAACTTTTACATCAAAATCATTTCAAGGGACAGGTAAAAATGCCAATACATAATGTTTTACAAATTTACTTTATTTGGAATATTTTTGTAGGCAAAAGAAAAGTTATTAGAAAAGCACAGCATCCTGAAGTTGAAATCGCATTGTATAATTGGTTTTTACAACAACGCAATGCGCACGTCCCAATTTCGTCAGAAATTTTACGTACTAAAGCTAAACATTTTTATGAACAAATAACAGGGAAAAGAGATTTTTTAGCAAGTTCTGGATGGCTAGATAAATTTAAGCTAAGACAAGGAATTCGTTTTTTGAAGGTCTGTGGGGAAAAACTTTCCAGTGATGTTGCCGCCGTAATACCATTTCAGGAAAAATTTCGATCTGTTGTTGAAGAGATAGAATTAAGTAACGATCAAGTATATAATGCTGATGAATCAGCAATTTTTTGGAGAACTCTACCTGATACCACTTGGGTTCATCAAAATGAAAAATCAGCACCAGGTCGAAAAATATCAAAAGACCGTTTAACATTTATGTCCTGCTGCAATGCGGCGGGCTCACATAAGTTACCACTGTTGATTTTGGGAAAAGCGGCTAATCCATGAGCATTTAAAAACGAAAGTTCACTTCCAGTTGTATAAAAAGCGTCTAGTAAAGGATGGATGACAAAACCACTATTTATGGAATGGTTCAAAACATCTTTCATACCTGAAGTCAAAAATTTTTTAACTCAAAAGTAACAAGCCCCATAAAGCGTTGCTGGTGGTAGATAATGCACCATCACATCCATCTCTGGAAGAAGTTAATACTAATCCAATCTTCAAAATTATGTTTTTGCCACCGAATTGAACTGCTGTTTTACAGCCTATGGATAAGAATCTCATTCAGAATATAAGTGTCGTATAGGAAACGCCTCCTCGATCATATCATTTTACATGAAGGTGAAGATATATTAACCCTTTTAAAGCAGTTTAATTGAAAAGATGCAGTGTTAATGAATCTTGGAAAACCATAACTTCAAAAAATATCAGAAAAAGTTGGGCACAATTATGGCCTGAAATTACGGAACCAGAAGAATCAGATGAAGAGAATATTCCACTCTCAGAACTTCAAAAGAAATATTATCCAATAAGTCAAGAAGATCTAAAAAAATCACAGAATCTTTAAGAGTCATTGATCCAGAAAATAACTTGAACAGCGAAAACATTACTAAATGGGCTGTGGGAGAAAAAGAGTTTTTCGTTGATTTAAGCGAAGAAGAGCTTATCCAAGATGCATTAGCGATGAACAAAGAAAATCCAGGAGAATCTTCTGAACCAGAGAGTAGTGAAAATGTAGAAAAGATGAAACATGTAGATGCTGTCAATGTATTTTCACTGGCCATCAGGTGGGCTGACGAAAACAATCTTCCTATGGAAGATGTTTTGCTTTTGAAAAGACTCAAAGAAAAAGCATTTGATACCGCTGTATCAAAAAGGGTTCAAACTAAAATATACACATATTTTGAAAAAAAGTAGAGTATGTGTTTCTGTGGATATTTATGTGTAGGTATGTACAGGCTGTCCCAAATTAGAAGGCAAGCATGGGGATCTCGCTTATTATAAGAGATAGGATATAGGTTTGAATTCGGCACTTTTGCTAAATTCGATGCCGAGTAACAATCTGAAAAGAAATTTGAGCTAACTCGAATGGATTTGGTTTTATGCTCAAAAAACTAAAAATTTCGATTTTCGTTTTTCGCGTTTGGCCACCTTATTATTAGGAATTTTCAAAATTCGACTAAACATTATTAAGGCACTTATTTACGCACAATACTAATACGGTATTAAAAATATTATGTGACGTTTCGTTTATTCTGAACCATCATCAGGTTTATTTTTTCTTATGGGGGTTAAGATATATGTTTATGTCGTTGGATGGAGAATGTTATGCTGATTTTAGCAATATATAACACTTTATGGTTTGATCGACTGCGAACTAAAATAATGAGAAAAATACGAAGAACAAGATTCCGCCTTCTTGGATCCAGCAAGGAATAATTACAGTAGTTCTACTTATTTAATTTGTTAAACTCGTTAGAACATCCAAAAAAATATAAAAACATTTAAACAATTTAAAAAAAACATTAACAAACAACTCAAACAAGTATGTCTATGTAACACGGTCATACGACAACGTAAATTTATCGATAGGTAACAACAAAATAATTACACAGACAAACAAACAAAAATTATTATAATAAATGTTCGAACAAGTTTCCTCCTTCTTGAATACAGTAACGAATTCTTCTTCTACAATTGTTTACGCTTCTTTGAATGGTTCGCTTGGGAATTTGACGAAGTTCATTAACAACCCTATTCTGGAGTTCTTCTATATTTTGCGGTGGCGTCTTATAAATCATATTTTTTAAATAGCCCCAGAGGAAGTAATATAAAGGGGTTAAATCTGGACTTCTAGCTGGCCACCTAAGTGGTCCCCTATTTCCCATCCATTTATCAGGAAATTCGCCGTTAAGATATTCACTTATTATCGCAGCATTATGAGGAGGAGCTCCGTCCATTTGCCACCATCTTTCGTTTAGCGTAATATCATCCAAAAGCTCTGATATTTCGTGTGTTAGAAATGCGAGGTAGCGTTGAGACGTTAGGATACCTTCGTAAATAATTGGCCCAAGGAGCCTATCCTTCCAGATTCCAACCCACACATTAAAGGACCGGTGGCCTTGTCCTCGCATTTGTCTGTTAATTCGTGGATTTTCAATGGACCAGTAGTGCTCGCTATTACGATTAAACATTCCATTAGTGGAAAAATTGCACTCATCCGTCCAAATTATTTGATTGAGAAAGTTGCGATTTTCCAGCATTTTGGTATTAAGTTGGTTACAAAAATCCAACTGTCTCATATCGTCCCCAGGCCGAAGAGTTTGACTAACGTGTAACTTAAATGGTTTATAACGGTGTTGCTTTAACACTCGCCAAACTGTCGTTTTTGGCACTTCAATAGTTTGCTCTGTTTCTCTGGTAGATGTTGAAGGATTTTCTTGAACCTAAGATGGATAACATAAAGTCATAACTCACCAAAAAAAATGTCTGCTGAAATTAGCAGTGAAGTGAGTGGAAATTCTTATAATTAGTATAATACTAACAAATAGTACCTGATGTAATATTTCTTCTTCGGCATCTCTGTCCAGTCTGCTACCATATGCATTTCGAGGTTTCTGAAAACATCCAAATTCTCGCAAATTTTGGTCTAATTTTAAAAAAAATCTCTGGTTTGGTTGCTGCCTCTCCGGACATTCCTCTAAATATCTTTGTTCTGCTCTGACACTATTTCTATTGCAGCTATAAAATATCCTTATCATGTCTCGTTTTTCTGAATTTGAAAAGATTCTAAAGAAACTTGCAAATTTTAAAGCACTAACACGAAGGATCTTGCAGTTATTACCCTTTTTACAATTAGAAAATGACATGACAAAAGCCAACTCCTGAGTTTTGTTTGATTCGTGGGTATCGTGATAATGTAATATTTAGTTTTTAATTTAAGAGTATTTTAGTTCGCAGTCGATCAAACCATGAAGTGTTATATATTGCTAAAATCAGCATAACATTCTCCATCCAACGCCATAAAAATATGTCTTAACCCCGATAAGAAAAAATAAACCTGATGATGGTTCAGAATAAACAAAACGTCGCATAATATTTTTAATACCGTATTAATATTGTGCGTAAAAAGTTGCCTTAATAATGTTTAATCGAATTTTGAAAATTCCTAATAATAAGGTAGCCAAACGCGAAAAACATAAGTCGAAATTTTTAGTTTTTTGAGTATAAAACCAAATCCATTCGAGTTAGCTCAAATTTCTTTTCAGATTATTACTCGGCATCGAATTTAGCAAAAGTGCCGAATTTAAAACTATATCCTACCTCTTATAATAAGCGAGATCCCCATGCTTGCCCTCGAATTTGGGACAGCCTGTACATATGTACATATTTATTTATGGCACATACATTATGTACTCGTATTATAGGTTTTTTTGTACTATTTTATTTTTTTTTAGTTTTTGATTACCTTTATAATAAATTACCATTTTTAATAAATTTTGAGTTGTTTCCATTTTCCAAATAAGAAAAATTTATGAGTCACTCCAGTAATCCGGGCACAGCGATAGTCCGGGCACATGCCGAAACGATATCTGCCCGGACTATCGAAGTTATACTATACTTTGAGCCCCCCGGGCGCAGTCCCCTGATCTTGAATTCAACTTGTATATTTTTGTGCATAGTCTTAAGCTAAAAGCTAAAGTCCTGAATTTCAAGGCCCTAGCCTCATAAACAAAAATTCCGATCATATTTGGCCAAAGGCCGCAATGCAGCCCCCTGACCTTGTAACTCAACTTGTTGCATATCTGTGTGAAAAGCTTAAGTCACAAATTTCAAGGCCTTAGCTTTATAAACAAATATTTCGACCATATTTGGCCGCAAAAAACACTTATTCGTGTATTGTCATCAAGAATACGCTTGTATGCCACGTTTCAGCTCAATCGGAGATCCAGGAAGTTGTTGAAAATTCAATTACAAGATTTAAACCCGACAGACAAAGTGAGTTGAATAAAAGCGTTAAATAAATAATTCGATTTTGCACTTGTACAATTTAGATTAATTTATTCTCTCAAACGATAAAAAATTAACGCGACACCTGTTGTTGTTATGCGGAAATTTAAGAAAAAAGAATTATTGCCCGTGTTGGTTTTAGAGACTAGCAAACTTTGATCTTTGCAACCGCAATCGCTTAACCGCAGATTAGCTACAGGTTGGCCTTAATCGGTCGTTTGCGTAACTAGCAAAGGAAGTTTCTGCACGCAGGCCTAATGCTGTTAGATATGTCTACTGTTTCCAAAGTATATTAAAATACATTAAAAAATATCATCTCTTCAAAACTTACTTCTTATTTTTAATACAGCATTTTGTCAAAATTTATTTCAATCTATTGTAAGTCACTCGTCTTACCTTTTAATTATATTTAATTTGATTTAATCAATTGCATTTTATGATTTGTTAAGCAATTAAACTCAACCTACATACCTAACAATTTTACATCACTGAGTTTGGTTTTCGAAATTCTTTTGATATCAAACAAATTAAAATACTCACGCTAAAACAATTTTTTTTTAATCATAATGCTACATTACAAAGATATAAAAATTTCGACTAAAAGAAATGTTACCGAAGTTAAAACAAATCATTCATGCTATTTGCAATAATGCAAATTAAAAAAACTACGCAATCACACCAATTATAATGTTTTAATACCCAAAACAGACATAGCACAAAAAAAATTGACAGACACCTCGTTAAAAAATCATAAACCAGCCGCAGGAAATACTTTTCCTTTCCACTTTGGAATTTAAGGTTACTGTACTGTTTAAACCATTTTTTCTGTTATCACACGTCAACTTGGAATTACATGCAAAACAAAGGCGAAAGAAAAAAAATTAAACTTTTTTTGGTTAATTATTAATTAAATTTAGAAACAAATGGTTAATCTATTGATCAAGAAAAGTGATTAACCTTGGACAAATTCTTTGTTTCAAAAGTTTTCAGTTAATATTGTAATTAAGATTAAAATAGAGAAAAGATTAATGGAATAAAATGTATTTAGATTTATATAAATATTACTAGGGGAACTGTGTATTGGGTAGTCGTAGTAATTATAAGAGAACACATTTAGATCAATTAATGCATACGTAAATAAATAAAACGTTAAAATTGATCGTTCTGACGTGTTTTGGAAATTATTGATATCTACGACAGTACATCAGCGTCGTCATGGCATTATTTATCTACATTATCTACAATATAACAATAATTGGTTTGGAAATAATAAATTATGAAATAATTCCATTATTCTTGCCTTTAATGAATTTACGAGGTTAAAATTTACATTATTAACACTGTTGCATAGTCCGTATTTTGGCGGGAGAAATTGTTTCAAAAGAGCGCTTATTAAAATTTAAAAAGAGAACGAATAATTTTTTGCACACGTTACCATAGACAACTCGATGAAATCGCTGATTGGTATCAATTTCTTCTTCAGGGACACACGATCCAATTACTATACCCATTCCAGACTTCAAAAATATGTAAAATGTCATAGGTCATCCACAATACTCGATATCGCGGAATTTTGCGCTTCCCTTCGAAAAGAAACTATGGAAGCACATTTTTTATAACACATTAAATAAAGATAAAATTTATATTATTCATTGATATTTTAAATATAGCCCATGCAATGACAAGCTACCGGTTGGATACTCTCTAACCTTGTTGTCATATTCAAGCTTGAGCTTGCGCTACTCCCCATAACTTCATGCGCACGAAATGAAAGGTTAATTATTTAACCAATATACTTTTTTTATCACATCAAATATTAATGTCATATCGAACAATTATATAAATATGGAATTGTCAATAAAAAGCATGTACTGGTTGCAACATAGTATGTGTTGCAAATTTTACGCATACATATTTATGAGCCCAAGTTCATTAAGGAAACATTTTTCATATCATTGTTTCAACGAGAGTTATAAAGTGCTATGTAACATGCAAACTTCAGAACAATATCAACACGTTTGATTCGTAAAAATTAAAGAAAAATTGGTTGTAATCGTCACCTTTCAAAGTGTTCATTAATTAATAATACAAAGAGCACACAGTTTTGTTTGTTTCTATAATTGGGATTTGCTGCAGTAAATAAAATTTATTAAAGCGAAAATGACAAGGTGTCTAAAACATTTTTTCGTACTTGACTTTAATAATGAATTATTGTAAATTAGAAGCGCAATCGTTTATTTTTTTTAAAGATTTTTAAATCAATAAAGTTCATACTGATTATATTCTCATACGAAAATGGAGGTTAAACATAATGTCTTAGAAATAAATAAAAAATCTTACATTATTAACAAATAAACATTAAAATCAAACAGGTATGACGGGTGTTAGGTTAAGCAGCCAATTTTCAGCAGCCATTTTCATTCCAGTGGCGTCGGTAAATCAAAAAAAAATTCAAGGTCCAATCGGCAAAGTTTTGCCTGCTTTATACTTATAAAACATACTACAAACTATGCAACGAGCATCTTGAATTTATCCCATTTATTTGCAAAGGAGATAAAAGATAAAAACCCACCCCAAAATATAAAAAATGCTTAAGTCTGTAGGTAGCGACCGCGAAAATCTTATTATTTTAATAAACGTTTATCAAATCGCCATTGTTAGAAAACATAATTAGTGGATTTTTAATATCTTGACAATACGTCGTAATTTACTAATGTTTTCAAAATATTTTATTTATATATTTTTATGTAAGGAATGTGGTAATATATGTAACTGATATTTGGCTAAGGGTTGAAAAACATATGTTGGGGTTTGAGTAGCAGGTGTACGCTTAAAAACTGCTTTACTGAAGGGGAATTTCTTATGCACCCATAAAAATGTCACTAGTTTAGTAAGTGATTGTGTCAGTACAGACCGCGATCCAAAGATATTTTGTTTGTTACTTGCAAACTCGAGACCTAAATGTACGGCTCGTTACGGACGAATGAATATTTTTAAAATTAAGATGTCGTGCAATAATGAATATGAAACTGTTCCAACGTAAATTAATATTTCCTGTTTTGTATTACTTTAGAAAGACGGGGGTTGATTTTCGGGAGTAGACATAGTCAGCTTTGAAATCGGGGGAAAAGGGTTACAGTTAAGAGTGCCAATCGAGCCAGATAGATTTTTGGTTAATTAAATACCGTCATTTTAAACAGTGTGTCTTTAAAATATTACTTGCGTGTACATTCTCTTTTGAATTCGCCAACACTAAGTTGTTTTTTCTTTCGGGGTTAGTTGTAATGTGTTTTTCAAATATTAATCTATAAATAACAGTCACCCCTTTTGAAGTTAAATCGCGTGTGTTAATTATTTGTGTCAGTGATCAATTAAAGGTATATACAGGGTGACATAGAAAAAAGTGCATGCATGCAAATTATCCAAAAGCGCCAAAGTAACTTATTTGCAAAAACAATGACATAAACCTTCAACAATTAAATTTTAATAGCAACAATGAAGGGCAGTGATTAAAAAAAAACATTAAATTTTTAGAAGATGTTCAAATTGTTGTCCTTGTACTTGAATACATTTTTCAATGCTTCTTCCTAAGGATTGACGGTATCTTTGAAATATTCCTAGGTTATTACGGAATCTATCTGCGGATTCTATAATTCTTATTCATAGTTTCTTTTCATTATGTATTTCTACAGAATAAACATGATTTTTCATGAATCCCCAAAATGAAAAATCGAGGGATTAAGGTCGGGACTACGAGCTGGCCAGGGTACAGGTCCCCCTCGACCAATCCACGTATTTCGAAATCTCCTATCCAAAAATTCCCTTGCCAATCGAGAAAAGTGAGCTGGCGCGCCGTCATGCATGTAACGCATTCTACCAATAATAGCCAATGGAACATCCTCTAATAACGTATTTAGTTCACTCTCCAAGAAATTTCGATACAGTTCACCTGTCAATCGATTGAGCAATAGAAATGGGCCAATTAAGTAATTGTTAATTATACTTGCCCACACATTAATAGAAAACCTATATTGGTGACTTCTCATTGCGGTTTTGCAAATAAGTTACTTTGGCGCTTTTGGATAATTTGCATGCATCGGATGCATTTTTCTCGTAAACCGTTGGTCCTAGCGACTTCAATAAGGTGCACCTTTCTGAAGCAGAAAAGATGGGAAAACACATTTTTCCAGTCGAAAATGACATACAGTGTAAGGCAAAAAAGTTAGGACCGATTCAAACAAGATGGAAACCTGCATGTGGCGCCCTCTATAATAAAAGAACTAAGGTCATATTTGAATTCTGCGTGATAAAAAGCCTGTATACAAAATTTCGTCCGCTTATTACATCATTGTAAAAAGATATTAAAAAAAAACAAAAAAATAATTAAACTTCAACACCCTATATCTTTTAAACGAAGACGTTGCGGACCTAAGTTCATAGGAACTTTTTTTCTTATTTTAGTGTCCTCTATCGCGTGGCACTATGCATGGCACTTTTTTCTATGTCACCCTGTATATATATATATATATATATATATATATATATATATATATATATATATATATACACAGGGTGTATTTTAAAAACACCGATAAACGAAAACTGGAGATTCTATGATTCAAAATAAGACAAAAATTATCATAAACGCTTTTCCGAAAATGCTTCCTAACCGAGATACAGGTTGATTAAAAAATAATTTTTTTAAGATTTTTTTTTAACATTCCACAAAAACTACAAAAGAGATTTGGTACACCTAAATATCTAATTAAGTACAATTAATCAGGTGAGTTTGAATCAACTGGCTTCATCCAGTGGCGTAGAATACGTTAAGTTAATCACTTTAAGTAAAAAAAAAACGCACGTCCCTGCTTTTTTTAAAGAAATATTTTTTTGTTTAATTCAACATTTAATTCTGCAAATAAAATCATAATTAGTATTTTTTCGATTCGGCACCCGTTTTTGAAATATTTTGCATTAACATAAACGACTACATTATTCAGTAATAACCAAATTAAATAAATCAGAGATTGCTTTGCATTTGACAGTTACGCATCTTATGTTTGCTAAAATAGTTGCATTTACGCGTGTTTTGTAATTCATTGTTCGTGTCTAATTACTGCGAAAAAATTAATTATTCCAAACGAGAACTGGTCGATATGCATTTATGTTATGGTAATACTAATTACAATGCTCGTGCAGTTGCTCGACTTTATGAACAAAGATTTCCAAATAGAAGACATCCACATCATACTACGTTTAGAACCGTTCATCGTAACTTGTTAGAGTATGGAAGTTTAAAAGGAAAGAAAAATTCCGGACGAAATGCTCGTGTACCAGTTGAAATTGAGGAACAAATTTTAGATACAGTTCATGAAAATTCATCAATAAGTACGCCTGAGTTAGGTTTAGAATTTGGTGTGTCGCATAGCAAGTCTTGGAAAGTTTTACGAGAACAAAATTTACATCCCTTTCACCTACAAAAAGTGCATGCATTATTGCCTGCTGACCATCCTCGTCGAATCAATTTTTGCGAATGGGTTTTAAATAAAATGCTGAAGATGTACAATTTGTTAGAAACTTATTGACCACTGATAAGTGTATTTTTTCCCGAAATGGAATAATAAACTTGCATAATTCCCACAAATGTATAGATGAAAATCAGTATCCAACTATAGTTACAGCTAACCAACATAGATTTAGCGAAAATATTTGGATAGGTATACTAGACGATCACCTAGTCAGACTTATTCGTTTTCCTCAAAGACTTACTGGCGAATTCTATTTAAATTTTTTGATAGAAGATTCGCCAGAATTGTTTGACGACGTACCCTTAGATGTTAGAATGAACATGTATCTCATGCATGATGGTGCACCACCACATTCTACACGAAACGTCAGAGAATTTTTAAATGCATGGTTACCTGGACGCTGGATTGGACGAGGAAGTGAAGCACCGTGCCCGGCACGATCGCCAGATTTAAACCAATTGGATTTTTTTGAGTGGGGGTATCTGAAAACTCGTGTCTATTCGGTTCAAATTGATAATCGAGAGCAACTTTGGAATCGCATACAGATGGCATGCGATGAGATTAGGGCTATGTCACAAATTTTTCAGCGTGTTAGGTTTCATTTGCTAAGAAGAATACAAGCTTGCATTCAAAAGGAAGGAGGACATTTTGAACAATATGTATAATATATAACATAATAAATGATTTTTATTGAATAATGTGGTCGTTTATGTTAATGCAAAATATTTCAAAAACGGGGTGCCGACTCATTTGCAGAATGAAATGTTGAATTTATCAAAAAAATATTTCTTCAAAAAAAACCAGGGGCGTACGTTTTTTTTTACTTAACTGATTGACTTAAAATATTCTACGCCACTGGATGGAGTCAGTTGACCCAAACTCACCTGATTAATTGTATTTAATTAGATATTTAGGTGTACCAAATCTCAGTGTAATATTTTTGTAGTTTTTGAGGAATCTTAAAAAACCTTAAAAAAAGTATTTCTTAATCAATCCGTATCTCGGTTAGGAAGCATTTTCGGAAAAGCGTTTATGATCATTTTTGTCTTATTTTGAATCATAGAATGTCCAGTTTTCGTTTGTCGGTGATTTTAAAATACACCCTATATATATATATATATATATATATATATATATATATATATATATAATAAGACATTATTCGGAACAACTTGTGTTTATTAACGTGAAAATATACAATATTCAACGTTTCGGACTTACTATGTCCCTTTGTCAAGAATGATATTTACTAAATATCATTCTTGACAAAGGACATAGTAATCCCAAACGTTAATTTACGTTAATAAATTGTTAATAATGTCTTTATTGAATAATACTACTGTGAAACTTAAGTAATAACTTGTACTTGTAAAATGATTTGCTGCGAGCTTTCCTTTACATAAAAATACCTACTTACACTTGAATATATATATATATATATATATATATATTAATTAATTGTATTTTATTTAAAATTAACTTTTAAAGTACATACAGTAAAAGATTAACTCGAGTGGGACTTGAACCCACGACCTCCACTTTGCTAGAGTGGGGCTCTTCCATCAGAGCTATCGAGGAGGCAAGTCACAATCGATTCAAACTTGAACTGTATGTACTTTAATTAATGATTATTAAATTGAACTTCTGTTCGTTCACTAAACCAATTTCTATATATATATATATATATATATATATATATATATACATATATTCAAGTGTAAGTAGGTATTTTTTATGTAAAGGAAAGCTCGCAGCAAATCATTTTACAAGTCTATGTAACCTATTAAAAAGCGGGCTCAATAAGCTGAAATCTGCTAAAATGAGAGACAGTGCAGGGCTCCCTCACTCTGGTATTTGTGTGAATTAGCATTGCTGTTTGTTGTTTATATTCATATTTGTGTAGAGGTGGGCTGGTGAATGGGTACATGATACCGCTGGTTAATTGTAAAAGGAAATTGCCAAGTGGGTACACACTCCCGGGACTAGATAACCATGAAACACCTCGAATATTATTTTTATTGTTTTTATTGGGGTATAGATGAATGCGTAACCTAAGAAAGAGGCGCTGTATTTTTCTAACGCACTCAAACTTATATATCGGTCACGATGTTAAGGATCTATTTATAACTTACCCTTGTAAGGTTTTGTTTTAATGAGTATTTTTGTGTCAGTTTGTTTAAGTAGAATTATTTGCCTGCGAACTAATTTCTCTTTATATGTAATTTCTTGTAACTGTACATATGTATCTGTGCTTTCGTGGTCACTAAATAATTGTATATGTGTAAATTCCAGTCTATTTTCTTTTGCCCTTGCTTTTACCTTATTATCACCTATGCAATTTTACAGTTGTTGTATTTTATATGTACTGTAATTTGCTTTATTGTTTTATGTGCTTATTTACTTAAAAACCGCCATGATTCGTTTTAAAGGGCCACATGTTTGGTATTATGATTTTTATTCTGATTATTTATGACACTATTGTGGGTGTGACCGCATAGTTTTTTTTATTGTGTTTATGTGTAACTAAACAGCTTTTTATTTATTTTTCTCTTAATGTTATAATTTTGTACCCACTTTAACCTGATTTAATGGTGTTACGTTATATATTTAACCGTCTTCATTGTCTTTTTGTTATTTGATTTATTAATGTACTTGTGCAATTACTTATTTATGAATAAAGTGGGTTTTATTGGTGGTTCTTTCCCACAATAGCATATTAATGGGCTGAACCAACATTAATTTGAGTAGTTTCATTGTTTACCTGCCCCTCATGATGGCAACACTTACCTCATTAGCCTATCTAAATCAAATGGCACCGCGTTTGATCAGATTTGAGGTTTGCGAGTAATTAAATATCAGACTTGAAAATAAATTCTAATCTTTTAATTATTGTCAGGAAAGTCCACGTAAGGCAAGCAATTAATTTGAGTAATAGTAACATTGTTGTCAGTAAAGTCAAGATAAATCACAGATTGTTTTGTTCTTGAATTCGCATTGTTGCAAATAAGTTCACATTATACTTTTCAAGATAGGGTACCTGGGGGACGCTACAAGTCTCATCAACAAAACCCTGTCAACTTGAAACTTATAAAATATATTAGAACCAAACAATATTACAAAATCAGAATTATTGTTGCGTGGTTTATAATATATCTTTTCCAGTTTGCGGCCATAATGCTTTTATTACGGTACGCGAGTTACGTCATTTGCGTATCGAAATGTGGCTCATTATGATACGTAAATTGTATTGTTGTCGGATTGGTAACACTGTCAAAATTTCACAAATGCCAATGTAAACACTTAACATAACCTAACACTTTAGTTGTTAAATAGGAATAAAAACTTCAAATTTTGAGTTGAAAATTTCAAATTACCAGTTCAACCAACATAAAGGCCAGTAACAACATTGACAACTTTGTAATGTTAATATTTGATAATTAAAATGCAATAATTCTCAAATTTTCATGCAAAATAGAAAAAATAGTATAAGAAACACGTTTCATAAGACGCTTTATCGCACTCCTTCACAAAACTCGCCGCTGTGTGGTTCGTTTTCTAAGCTTCGACGCGTCTCTTATGAAACTAGTTCCTTAATATACTATTACAAGCTTCAAGTGGGCAGGATATTTCTGGCTGGACCCATGATTTTTTTTTATATTTGGGGGTAAGTTTTAACCTTTTATCCCCTTTGCAAAAAGAATGGGATAATTTCAGAATGATTGTTGCGTTGTTTATAATTTATTTTATAAGTTTAAAGTTGGCAGGATTTTTCTGACGGGACCCATGAACTTTTTTTTATATTTGGGGGTAAGTTTTAACCTTTTATCCCCTTTGCAAAAAGAATGGGATAATTTCAGAATGATTGTTGCGTTGTTTATAATATATTTTATAAGTTTAAAGTTGGCAGGATTTTTCTGACGGGACTTACGAACATTTTTATATTTGAGAGTAAGTTCTCACCTTTTATCCCCTTTGTAAATGCGTTGCTTATAATATATTTTATAAGTTTAAAGGATTTTTCTGACGCGATTTATGATTTTTTCTTATAGTTAGGGGTGAGTTTATACGTTTTATCCCCTTTAAAAAGAAATGAGATAAAATGAGAATGATTGTTGCATGGTTTACAATATACAGGGTTATTACAAATGAAGTTCCCGATTTCAATTATAAATATTACTGGATTAACCTATTTTAAGGCCATTTTAGTTGGTACCACTGGAAAGAAAAACTCATAAAGTTTTGTTTACATTGATTTAAGTACATATCAGCTGTTTGTTAAAGTCAATTGTTGTCAATTGTGTAATGGCTGAATTTGAAGACAGGAATGCATTTTATGTTTTGGATATTATCACATCAACTAATCAGTTATTAGTGTGCAACCAAAACCAAATTTAATGAATATCCTCCTAACAATCACCCTATTCGCCAGTGGTACTTGAATTTTAAGAGAAATTGGTGCATTTGTAGAAAGAAATCAACTGGAAGGCCGTCAGTAAGCAATGACGCTGTAGAGCAGGTAAGGGAAAGTTTTACGCGTAGTCCACAGAAATCTACTGTTAAATGCAGCAAACAGCTTGGTATACCACAGCCAACAGTTTGGAAAAATGTACGTAAACGTATAAATTTCAAGCCTTACAAACTTCAGCTTGTTCAAGCATTAAAACCAAAGGACAAAGTTCTAAGACTTTCTTTTTGTGAGAACATGTAGGCATTGATGGAAAATTAAAACTGTGTAAAATGTTTAGTCTTTAGTGATGAAGCCACATCCCACTTGTGTGGTACCGTGAACAGACATAATGTCATAATATGGGGTTCGGATAACCCACACACCTACATTGAGCACTTACACTCCGAAAGTTAATTTGTCTTGTACTATCATTTACAACAAAGTGTACGGACCTTTTTTCTTTGTTGGACAAACAATAAATGGAATAAATCTTGGACATGATGACGGAATGGCTTCTACCGAAATTAGAACAAGAATCCCTAAACTTCATTCTGGACTTCAAAATCGGCTGCCTGGCAGATGAATCGGCCGTGCAGATCCAAGTGATGGTGCACTCTTGAACTGGCCTACAAGATCTCCGGACATCATCCCCTGTGATTTTTTCTTGTGAGGATCCATCAAACATAAAGTGTATACACCACCAGAAAGCATACCTGAGATCCAACAACGGATTACCAGAGCTATCGAAACAATCGACCTGAACACTCTTAACAAAGTATGGTAAGAGCTTGATTACACGCTTAACATCTGTCGTATCACAAGGGGTTCCCATGTGGAACATTTATAATTCTTGGCACCCGGGATGACACTTTTTAAGTTTTTCTTAAAATGTAACCATTTTATTTTTTTCTATGATAAATAAAACTAGATTTATGTGCACTTGAAATCATGAACATCATTTGTAATAACCCTGTATTTCACAAGTTTCAAGTTAGCTACATTTTTCTGACGGGACTAATGAATTTTTCTTATATTTGAGGGAGTGTTGTTTTACTTTTTATCCCCTTTGAAAATGAATGTAATAAATTGTTGTATGGTTAGTAATTGTTGTAAGCAGCCAGTTCTAGCGACTAGTTTTTCCGATGATTACCGAAGTCATAGTAACGTATAAATGAATGAATGACCACGCATAGTATCAAGACGACAATTTCAGATTACATTACTATCTAATTATTAATGAAGATAAAAGAATATTATGTGATGGAGCTGCCGTCTAAGGGGGTGAAAATTAAGATCAACCCCCTATCTTCGATCACGAAAACCGTGCATATTATCAACATGAAATTTTTAGAATATATTACTATCCAATTAATAATAAAGATAAAAAACAATATGTAACGGAGCTGCCGCCCAAGGGGGTAAGAATTGAGACTAATCCCATATCTTCCATCTCGAAAACCGTGCATAGTGTCAAGCTGAAATTTTCAGAATATATTACTATCTAATTAATAATAAAGATAAAAAATTAGTATGTGCTGGAACTGCCGTCTAAGGGGTCGGAAATTGAGACAAACCCTTCAATTTCGATCTCGAAAACCGTGCATAGTATCAAGTTGAAATTTTCAAATTTTATTACTGATTAATTAATAATGAAGATAAAAAAAGATGTGATGGAGCTACCATCTAAAGGGGTGGAAATTGAGACAAGCTCCCTATTTTCGATCTCGAAAACCGTGCATAGTATCAAGTTGACATTTTCAGATTATATTACTACCTAATTAATAATCAAGGTAAAAAAATAATATGTGATGAAGCTGCCGCCTGGATTTTGCAAGAATTGAAACGTTCTCCATTTGACATTTTAATTAAATAAATATATAAATAATTACACCATTTTTTCTTACTAAATAAAACAGTAATTATAATTATCTAGTTGATTATGTTAAATATTGCTTATTATCCACATCACTACTGTTGTGTATTTTCAATTACAAATTTTGACAGTCGCCAACTTAAAGGTATGACTAGCACAGTTTATATATTTAGTTATATTAACTTCTTTATTTATTTTTCTAAACAAAGATTACAAAAAATCATTTCGTAAGGCCTATCTATTTAAATAGAGTTTGTACATTATGCAAAAGACTAGGCGCCTTTAATTAATATTTGGGTTTTTTATTGGTACACAGTAGTTATGATAAATCTACAATTTGGAGACGCCTCATACATTTAGCTCTCTGCATAAAAAGAGAGTCCACTGTTATGTCAGATAGTAAGAATGTACCGCGCCTCGATTTCGTTGTTTTAATTGTTTTTTAAAGATATCTTTGTTATTACCAAAGATGGAAGGTTGCAGTTTTTACATACACGTACTACTTTGTTGACCTAGATTTAATGGCATAATCGAAAATTTAGTATCTTCTTTTGTTTCGTCGATATTTCTACACCTTATTCAAGGTCTTATATCCCGCTTAATACTATTATACTGATATTTCGTAAAAGGTATATTGCGAAGTGTCGAATTCAGTGGCGTGCTTAGAATTTTTCTAGGGGATGCGGTTTTTGAGTAATAAGTTAAACTTGTATTTTTTAAAATGGGAATCATAGTTGGCTTGGCAACCGTCAGCTGTAGTTCTTTCTCAATTTTTCAAAAATATAAATATAGACATTTATGAAAAACATTTTCCACATATTTTTTTCCACAAGACGGTGTCCCAGCCCATACTGGATTTCTTCCTACAGGCTTTTCTGAAAAACATAATTTATCAAAACCGTCATAATACGGTACATTCTGAGAAATCTGGCATAACACTGGACCCTGTTCATAACTACTGGGTACCAATAAAAAACCGTAATATAAATTAAAGGCGCATAGTGTTTCATATAATGTACAAACACTATGCAATTCTATTTAAATAGACAGGTCTTACAAAATGATTTTTTTATAATCCTTGTTTAGAAAGCAGGAAAGTCATACCTTACAGTTGGCGCCTGTCAAAATTTGAAATTGAAAATACACAGCAGTTGGGAGGTGGATAAATAATCAATATATAACATAATCAACTAGATAATTATAATTACCACTTTATTTCGGAAAAAATGGTGTAATTATTTGTTCGTAAGCTTTAATTAAAATGTCAAATGGAGAAAGTTTCAATTCTTATAACTAGATAAATAATTCATTCATTAACTAACAATGTATAAGCTAGTGTTACTTTCTTACAATTCATACTATGTGCGGTTTGCAAAATTCAGGTTAAATGGGCGGTCTTAATTTTTAACCCCTTAGGAGACAGCTGCATCACATATTATTTTTTTACCTTCATTATTAATTAGGCAGTAATATCTGAAAATGTCATATTGATACTAAGCACGGTTTTCGAGATCGAGGATGAAAGGTTTGTCTCATTTTCACCCTCTTAGACGTCATCTACGTCACATATTATTTTTGTATCTTCATTATTAATTAGTTAGTAATATAATCTGAAAATGTCAACTTGATACTATGCACGGTTTTTGAAATCGAGGGTCTCAATTTTTGCCACCTTAGGCGACAGCTCCATCACAAATTACTTTTTTATCTTTATTATTAATTAGATAGTAATAAATTCTGAAAATTTCAGCTTAATACTATGCACAGCTTTCGAGATCGAAGATAGGGGTTTGTCTCAATTTATACCCCCTTAGACGTCAGCTCCATCACATATTATTTTTTTATCTTCATTATTAATTAATTAGTAATATTATTTAAGGTATTGTATAAGTTCTAAAAAATATATATTGGATTACTCAGAGGCTCGGCGGTAAAGGTGTCAGACTAGTAAGTGAAAGGTACCAAGTTCGAATCTGAGAGTAGTCAGTGCGAAAACAGTCCTTCTCAGGACTAAGCATGATGACGCAAGCAGAATCCGCTTCCGAAACATCGGGCTCAAAAAGCAAACATTGTGGAAATACGCCGATCAACTAAACTAATATCAAACAACAGTTACAAAACACTTATAATACAGAACTAGTGTCTTAATTATAAAGGTAATCCTTTTGAACACACGCATAAATACCTTTAGATAGGTAATGCTTTAGTTGTTAGTCTTTGTAGTCCTTTACTGTTCATGTTTTTGTGCCACAGCCAATTTTGTTTATTAACAGTTTTTTAGTTGCTACATAATATTTTTCAATACATATTGGGCTTTCCCTTCATTTTGAAAAAATCATTTTAAAGATTCATAAAACATTATCCAAAGCGTAGTGATACGATTTGTATCCGCAAATGAAATTTATTTCCATGGTTCATATTAGTAATTACGATCTGCATTTGTCAATCAACAACAGCTTCCATGGACTACTATACTAATAATTAAACGGTCGTATCTCTTTAGTTTTTCAAAATAACCATGTCACATGTTTATTGTTTCCATTTATGTTTATGTCGTAACTCCAAAACAAAAGCTTACATCAAAAAACCGATTTAACTGCCTTATAAAGAACATAATATTATAAGAACATAACTTGTAACTTTGCTCTTTTTTTCTTAAAATGGAAATAACCAAATTATATGAATTTAAAGAAATTACAGAAAAATCGTGTTTTTAAGTATCTCGTTAGCCTTGGACTATTTTAAGCAAAAAAAAAAAAAAGGTGCACTGAATTGGCCTCATTAACACTTTTCTGTATGCTCTAGTTTCCGAGATCTCTATAGTAGATATAAAAAAACTCATTCTTTCTATGCTAATGAAACAAAGTTTCTTCTTAAAACTGGGATAAACTAAATTTAACGCGTTTTATTTTTTTATGTCATATTTTATTTACATCCCTTTCGTGATATCCGTTATTTACTGCCATTTGCTTCTTTAAATTAAGTTCGTTCTGAATGTTAGTTTCTGATAAAGGTACATTTAATATTCTATAATTATATGGATGGGCAGATGAATTATGTACTACTGAGTCTGTCTGAAAAGGGTTGTGAAAAATAGAAAAATCTACTCTCTTATCTATTTTAGTAATGGTCAAATCTAAAAAATTAATGGTTATTTTCTCTCTCTAAATTAAATTCTAGCGATAGATGTAGTTTATTTAAAAAAGTATTCAGTTGTACATAAGAGCTTGTGAAACATGCAAAAACATCGTCAACATATCTGTACCAAAATAAAAAGTTATTACTAAGCGGGTGGTTATGTATTTGATTTTCTAAATCATCCATAAATATGGTTGCTAACAAAGGGTTTCCCATTATAGAACCTTCTTTAGAGATATACTGTTCTAAACAATCCCTTCTGACAGTATCTAATTAATTTTAAGGTTTATTCATGTGTTATCAAATAGCATGTAAACAAACAAGTAAGAAGCAGCGGAAATTTGGTAAAAATTTGAAAAACCCTCTAAACAAAAGAAAAACTCTAAAAAGTAAAAAAATCCCTTCATCAATCAGAAAACAGCCGAAGATCTTCAAACGGCTAACAGATTTCCTTGAATCATAGCGAAAAACACTCTCGAACAAGTCACCTTTGAAACAAAAAAAACTAAATCAAAATCGGTTCCTTCGGAGTTACGATGCCATAGGCAAATACACAGATATAAACACACGTCAACACCTCTCCGTTTACGTCGGGGGATAACAAAAATAAAGCAAATCATAATAAAAATGACGACTGAAGCAAATAAAAAGGTAATTATTTAGTTGTAGTAAATTCAACAAATGTGATGTCGGAACTGGTTTAGGAAAATTAATTCTTTTAATTTATTTGTTATAATTTATGGAATTTTATCGAGTAAGTTTATAGAATGTTCAACTTATTTTATTTCATACTGTACTGTAATTGGCAGTTTTACGTCATATTCTAGTATACTGTAAAACACGATTTTACGGTATAGTAGCTTTTTACAGTACACTAGAAATTTTACCGTACTCAATTCAAAGGCAACTGCAGAAATTTATTAACAAATTTTTAGAAAAGAAACAGATACAGAATTAAAATTGAATTGAAAATAAGACCTAAGGTGAAATTCAACTGAGAAATAAGAGCTAAGGTCATTTTGGTATGTTTAAATTAATATTAATGGTACAACTTTCATTTCCATTAATTTGAATTGAAGGAATTTTCTCACAATCACACACTGTTGTGGATCGAGTATCAGTGCCAATTACATCAGTCTTCATACACGTATTGCCTTTGGAGCTGGATGTATTGAATTCAGGGCTTGAATTGCATTCAGATACAATTTCTGAAGAAGATGCTTCTCGGCAGCTTGCGCCGCAAGCTGTCATCTTAAGAGAAAATACCTCAGCCATAAAAAGGAGTTTAGATTTATAAACACGTCCCTAGGGAAGATATTAGAGTGTGGTTAGGTTAATACTTCACACTTCCCTCGAAGATAACCGATTCTACGCGAACATTGACAAGCGCGCCAGCGCACAAGACCCTAGGCTAGCAGCGTTCTCGTTTCTCGTGTGGTTCGCTCTTTAAAGTGTAACTGTCATCGAGTGAGCATTATTATGATGTATATTCCTGCTTATGAGCCAACATCAGCGGACATTAGAGATTTTACTGACTTGTTAATAAACTATTACAACGTAACCGTTCAAGATAATGATGGAAACGATGACGTGGATGAGCTCAATGTATATCACATCCAAGGTGATGGTGATGATTCACAGAAGAGGAAGAAGAGCAATGAGGTAGAGGAGAAGGACGAATCTCAAAACCATGATGATGATGGCGACGAATCACGGTTCAAGAAGAAGAAGACCGATAAAGGTTGTTATTAAATAAAAATGATGTATTGTTGTTTATAATAATAATAATATATTTTCAAACGCTAAGCTTTCCTTCAATTTTGTTAATAAACTTGTTTTTTCCTAACGGTCTTGATTCATGTTTTCAGCTTTATGAGTTTTCTCTGGCGTGTTTTTGTTTGTTTTCGTATTTGCGTGTTTTCGCGTTAGCGTGTTTTCGTGTTTTTTTGTGTTGGGGTGTTTTCGTATTTGTATGTTTTCGCGTTTGCCTATTTTCGTGTTAGCGTGTTTTCGTGATAGCGTGTTTTCGTGTTTCTGCGTTAGCGTGTTTTCGTTTGTGTTTTTGTGTTTGCGTGTTTTGCGTTATCGTGTTTTCGTGTTAGCGTGTTTTCGTTCTGTGTGTTTTCGTGTTTGCGTGTTTTCGTGTTAACGTATTTTTCCTTTGTGTGTTTTTGCGTTAGCGTGTTTTCGTTTGTGTGTTTTCGTGTTTGCGTATTTTTGTGTTTGCATGTTTTCGCGTTTGCGAGTTTTCGTGTTAGTGTGTTTTCGTGTTAGCGTGTGTTCGTTTGTGTGTTTTCGTGTTTCTGCGTTAGCGTGTTTTCGTTTGCTCCTCGTACTAAAACAATGATAGTCGATTGTATGTAGTTGTAGGCAATATTGTGTTGACTAAAAACCATAATTGGAAACGCTGCTTGCTATGTCCAGTCCGTGGAGCTATGTTTAATTAGCTTTTTGATAGATGTATTTATGATAAGGTCAGGCTTGCATGTAAAATAATACAGAGGTGAAACTTGCTAGCTAACGTGTTTTGCTGCTACACGGATCACAATATTGAAGATTCTGTTTATGTATTAGAAAACGTACTACAGTCTCGAAACAGAATGCAGATAAAATTGAAGGAAATGAATACACCTTCTGAGAACAAACTGAAAGATTTGAAGAGTGTGCAGCATTTCCAGAGCCGTGCTGAAACCAGTTAATTTAGGGATAACCTCATGTCCATGTAATAATAATAGTGTCTGATAAAAACTGTTAGGGGTTATTAGCTGCTTTATAGGTTGTTACAATATAATCGTTCAAGGTGAAGACGATGAGATGAATGTATCTCAAAATCTCGATGATGGTGATGTTCTCTATAAAATTTCAAGTAAATTAGATTACGTCACTCTTATTTCAGATTAGAAATTTTAAATCGTTTAAAGAGATTTTTTAGTACCTTACTTTTTTTAATTAATAGTTGCGTAATACCAGATGAGCCTATTGTTTATCTTTCTTTTTAATTCAGCATGTGTGTTTTTAAAAACCGTGTTATAAAATTTGACTTTAGCGTTTTAAGGAAAGTGTGTTACTCGGTTGGTAGATTATTAAAATTAACAGGTTTATATAATTATACAGTAATTAGCTAAAAGTAAACATGAACAGTGGTTTCTCACTATATATTGTTGTGGAATTTAAAACATGTAATTATTACTTTTCAATCATTTAATGAGGTTTTTTTTATAAAAACAATTTGCTTGTGTATGTACAGCATTTTGTTCAAAACGCTTTGTTATTAATTACTTTAAGGAAAGGTAAATACGAGTTGCAGTAAGTGTGATAAAGATAATTAGGTTGTTTGTATATTTACACTCTAAAATTAATTATGGCGAAATCAGTAGCTAGTTTTACATCAACTATGCGTAAGTAAAAACATAGAAAGCGGTATTAGTGTGCTTATACGTATAGCCAGCAAAACGGTTATTATAACCTTAATTTATTTATTTAGTTGCACAAATTTAATTACAGCTAGTGCAAACAACATATCTTTTTTAAAAATATTAAGTGTTTGGATACTGAGGACCTGTGTATATACAACGATTTTAACGAGAGGATGGTGATTAAAGATATTTCAAAGGTAAGCAACCAGTTTTAATACTCGTTTAGAAAAAACAATATTCGGATTAGTGTCGTGTAATTAACTTTAAATAATTTTGCATTGCGTGTTGAAATTAATTTAAAATGACAGTGAAATTTAATTATTAGAATACAACCCCAATGTATAAATAAATTAGGTTACAATTTGTAGATAGGAATTAAAATAAATACAATTATGCAATCTCATTTGATAAAATACAAATGGGTTCTAATACATATTAATAAACACAGCTTAAATAAAAATCTTTTTCAGTCAGAACACGTGCAATTGCGTAACCTCCAGGAGTTGTACTGTTCTTAATGTTACCAAAAGGACCTTAATTAGGGTTGAAAAAGGCTCCCCGAAAAGAAGCCGTCACACTACCCTAGCCCAAAGGCCAACATCTGGACCAACCCCAAGTCCAAGACCAACCCCAAGACCTACATTTGCCCCTCACGTGAGCAAGTACAAAAAAGGTATGGCTGTCAAAGAGGCGGTAATTAGGGTGAAAATTCCATCAAAGGTTAAAAAGACCTCTGGAAAGAAACCATAGGGGTGGAAAATATGAGCTCACACGTGGACGGCCATAAAATAAGGGGGTAAAAAATACGCCCCTCAAGTAAGCGAGTAAAAACAAAAATAATTAGGGATGAAAAGGGTTGAAAGAAAGAAACCATAGGGGTGAAAATCAAGGTTTGAAAAAGGCCTCCGAAAATACGGTCCCCCACGTGAGCGTATAAAAAGTGAAAGTGGGTTTTCCCCAGAAAATCCAAGATGGCGCATGGTGCCCTACTTCTACTAACTATTCCTAAATAATTTGCTCCCCAATGCATAAAAATGTTTATTCACTTTTGTGAGAAGATATTCTTTATCAGGAGCACTTCTTAGAAATTCATAAATTTCTTCTCGGCTGAGTGTTTTTGCTTGTTTAGCCTGATGACCAACTGTTTTGTGTTTTAAAAATGATTTTAGCCTCGAGAAACTCGAAATGTTTCTCAAACACGAGCAACATGGACTTCACTCCGCAAAGAAGTACCACAATATTTTTTAGACTAAAAATTTAAAAAGTTTCATTACAAGTACAATTTATACTTAAAATACCAAAAAATACTCATTAAATCATACAAATACGCCAGCATAACATCCTCATCAATTTTTTCTACATTATGTTGTCGTCGCCATTAACTAAACACTTCATATTCTTTTTTATAACGCTCTTCCGACTTTACGGGAATAAGCTTGGCCGTAGCTTCTCTACATTTTGGTGCAATTTCTTCCGAATGCTGGTGCTTTGCGTTCTCGTTCATTTTAAACTTTTTAACTGTTTGAAAAATGTAAACGAGTCACCTTAGCAACTACTCAAACTATGCCAACCAGCGGTTTTTTCGTTATAATTCGCGAATGTTTGATTGTTTGGACCACATTTTTGGCTTATTTTAAATATTTAAAATTTTATTTTCAGTATGAAATAAAACACGTTACGTCATTTGTCCGGTGAAAAGATATTAAGTACTCATTGCGCAATAAAATTCAGACTCGGCTTCGCCTCGTCCGAATTAATCTTTTTTACCCGACTTATAACGTAAAATACTATTAATATTTACCGAATAAAAAAAATACATAAAGTAAACGTTGTAAATATTTGATAAACATTTCATCTATCTCATCAGAAACAAAACGAAAACTTCAAACAAAGTTATATTAGTTGTAAATTCATTTGTGCTTATAAAATACAAAATATGCTACATATAAAATATGACCTATAACTTATTTTAATAAAAAACTGTAGTAACATTAAAACTAAACAACAAACATTCACTTTGACGCACCTTTTACAAATTATGGTTTGCGGTATTAAAATTTTGTTGTAAAAACTGTAATCTACAAGTTATGGGCATGATTTTTAATGTGAAATTCCATTTTAAATATATATTCTTTAATGTATGTCCTATAAAAGTTGTACAATCCAGATATAAAAAGTATTTTCTTTTATTTTGTCTCTTAAATCGCCAGTTTCAGTTTACGAAAACTTTTGTGGTTAATTCTGAATAGTTCATTTCATAACTGATTATGAAAAACAAATATTTCCCCAGTGGTTTCATATATAGGGTGGATCAAAAGTATTAAATAATGGCTTTAACTGTGTTATTTGCAAAGTTTCACAAAATGTTCAATATAAAAGTTGTTTGGTTCATTACCATGCATGTTTTGAGTATTTTAGTTTGTTGGTATCTTCTTTTGTTTGGTTGCTATGGCAACAAATTGTTTTTTTTTAATGGAACTCATACTTTTCTTGAAACAAACATATTTTTCTCTATTCAGTCATAAAATTCGCACCTCAAGTTGTCCAAATTAGGTGGTGTTTGTTTGAACACACTATTTTTTACATGAGCCCACAGGAAAAATTCTGTCGATCCACCTGTTTCAACAAACATTACTTGTGTACTCTCCAACATGTACCGCAAAATGTGGAGGAGCTCCATCGTGTTGGAAGTCAGTGCGTCCATTTTCACCTGGGAATAATGCGGCGAACGCAGATATGACAGGACTTTGAAGCAGTTGAAGATATCGATCAGTGGTAAGGGTTTCATCAAGAAAAAATGGTGCTATGGTATGCCCTCTTATAATTCATGTCCAAACATTTACATTTTGCACATATTGTGTGTGTACGCTTCTTGTACCCTGTGTGTGTTTGTTATCGCCCAATACCGACAATTATGTCGATTCAGTGTGCCGTTTATCATAAAGGTAGCTGCATCAGAGAATGCAATTTTGAAGCAAAACTCTTCTCTGCATTACATTATTTCATCATTTGCTCACATAAATCTATCAAAAGCATCTTCATTCTATTTATGTATTAATATAATTTTTTATAAAATTCTAAACATAGAAGTATGTCTGATTTCTAAATTTTCTGCTACTTCCCTCGCTGAAACTCGCGGCGATTCTTCAATTGTCAACAGAACATCTGAACGTTGTTCCTCACTTGTTGCCGATTTTGATCTGCCAGTTCTTTTCACGTCTTCAACACAACCAGTTTCTCGGATTTTTTTAATTAGTTGAGAGATTTTTCGTTGAGATACAAGAGTACTGGGTAAATCCCGTTGATACATTACACACTTTGCTTTGAGTCCTCTCTTTATGTCCGTACACCGTAAATCATTAATGCTTCAATACAGTGTCTCTCACTCAAATTCAAAATTAATAATTAGTCAGAATGTTGAACAAAAATTTTGTTTTAACCAACAATTTGTTTTGTTCGTATGTATACATTAAATTGTCAATTTCCATGACATTCTTTACCAGAAAGTAATGGTTTTGTTTAATAACTGAATACCTTTTGATTAGCATTCTTGATTACAGGTGACGACTGAGTGTGGTAATAAATATTTTTTCTGACTTATTTTTTTTTCAAACATTGTAAAATTTTATGACTCGTTTCAAAATGTCAAAAAAAGTTGGTTGCCACAGAAACAAAACAAAAGATAAAAACAAAACTAAAAAACTCAAAACATGCGAGTTAATGAACCAAACAACTTCTATATATACTGACCATTTTTTGTAACTTTGCAAATAACAAAGTTAAAACCAGTATTTGATACTCTTGTTCCACCTTGCATACTCTGTTCCATCTTATTTTGCATTAAAGCAGGCCGTGGAAATCTGAAGGAGAGTGTGGTAGTACTGCCAAAAGAACAAAAACTTACTACCGTAGCTTGACTTTTCGAAATTGTAGGTTATATTTTTAAACTGAAACTAATACAGTGTTGCAACATGTCTTACCTAATACAATGAAATGTATTGTTAACCAAATCTGCGTAAAAACTAATAAGAATGCTTCTTCTTGTTTCACTCTTCCAAAATAAAAAACAGGAGAAAGATACAGGAAATCCAGAGAGCAATTTCATAAGTAACCCAATGTGAAGACTTGCTTTCGTAATAAAATGTACCCACGGCATTTTTCTTCTTTCTCATGTGATTAAGCATGATCTAGAAGTATGTTTATATGCAAACTTAGTTCCTCGGTAGCAAAGACAATAAGTAACCAGAACATCAATATGTATCCATTTTATTTAACTACTCTCCTGTGATTGTGTCAGAATGGGCGAAACTTTTTGGGAGGGCTGGAACCCCTAATATGCCACTGCATCGACTCTTGTTTCGACTCAGGATCAAAATGATGGACCCAAGTTTCATCTCCGGTGACAAAGCGCCAAAAATTCTTCACACTTATCCATTCGAGTAAGTATTTGAAAAGGCGTAAACATTCGTGGAACCCATCTCGCACTGACCTTTGTCATGCCAAGATAATCCTGTAAAATTCTGAAAACTGTGGTTTCTGAAACTCCTAATAAAGACGCTAATTGTCGCTTCTTTAATCTTGCATCTACCAATACCTAACACTTGGTTTTTTCAATAACATCCGAAGTGATCATATCAATAGGCCGACCTGGACGGGGTCATCATCTAGTGATTCTCGGCCATGTTTAAACAATTTTGACCATTCACAAATAGTCGAGTTGGAAGGGCAATTATCCCCGTATACAATCAACATTTCTTCACGAATAACTTTTGGAGATTTTCCTTGTTTTGTAAGAAACTTTATAACAGCTCGATATTCAAGTTTGTCCATTTTGAGACGTTACAACACAAACTGACATATTTGAACTAATAATGCTGCAATTGTTTTGTAAATTGTCAAACACGTTACCATGGCATATGTGATTTAAAATAAAAAAAATGAAAAATTACATTAACATTGTAAATTGCCTAGTCCGGGAATATCAAAATTATATCACCAGAAGAATCTGAATCCATATCACTATCTGATTTTGAACCGGACTTTCCTAATGCCATAATAACAGGTGCAATATTTTCAATCGAAAATTTTGACACATTGTGGGAGGTTCAGAACTTATTTACTTATTTTAATAATTTTTACAAAAAACCCCATGCCATTTCAATAGCGTTATATTAACAATGGTGTACAGACCCAGCATCATTAACAAAATTTTCCTGTAATTAATCATTTGCAAATTATCCCGTGTTAATCAAATTTCGCAGAAACCAACAAATTATTAATTTTATAATCCCCTCCGACGTAAAAAACATCGAATAATTTTACGTCAGAGTACCATCCGCCAATCACAACCTGAGGACCCACCACGAATTCTCTATAAAAAACCGCGACGCGCTACCGAAGAGAGATACTCAGACCATGCGCCAGCCGCTCTTAATCTCATTACCTAGTTCCGCCGATCTGGTTCATCTTTGACGTCGTGCATCATTTATTAAGATACGAGATAACACCGCCGACCTGTCATTGCCGCATTTGTTCCTCCTGAACCGTCGTGCATCTTTTATCGCGTTACTTCGCCGCCATCACCTGTAAATCAGCGCCATACAATCACGCTACTGGTTGATGCGTTCTAAGGGTAAAAGCACGTGAGTTTTATTGCACCACATTACATAATACAAAAACCAGCCGATGTTACGACGAGCTTGGATCCCGAAGTCATCACAAACCACATTACATAATACACAAACCAGTCAATGTTACGACGGGCTTAGATCCCGAAGTCATCACAAACAAACATTACACAAATCGGACGGTGTCATGACGGGCTTTGACGCCCAGTTGTCATCTTTCATTTACTCCAGTGGGAAGAAAGGTCATCGCCTTAATTCTACCACTTCCGATAGGATCCATTTATACAGCACAGTACGGGTTAGCCCCAGATTCTGATAATTGGCCCTTCACCTCAACATCTATTACACAACACTACACAACCACGCCTCGCACAAGGCAATATAAATAAAGCAGAAGTACCTGCAACCGCCAAGCGGCTTCAGGAGAGATCCGCCAGTTCCATAAAAGAAAACCTTACGCGTTTCTGTCCGTACTTTACATATTTAATCGCCTCAAACGTAAATAGAAACCGATCGCAATTAGTCATAAGTTCGCGCCGCGTTAGCTTTCGACCTGACAATACTCTTCGTAGAAGTCCTGTAAGAAAACCATTCCTGTCATTAGTAACGAGATAATTATCTTGCTCCTGATAATCCTGAAATAACTCGTTCCAGAAGAGTTTAACCACTTATAACGCATTGCCATCAAACGCGAGAATTAGGACCGATTGTATAACTACATATATGATAGTGTGAATCATAAACGTTAGTCTATTCCGTTCTGAATAATAGAAATAATTATTTAATGCCGGCACAGTCGTATTGATATCTCGTGTAAATAGTAAAGTTTTACGTTAAACCGAATTAAGACAGAAAGCATTCTCCTGTCACATAATTTACTTTGGTTAACATCCCATACTAAATTCATTATTACTCTAATAATTAGAATAAATATTTCGTACGTATTAAACACTGAATCGAATTAATACAGAAGGTGAACGTTCCTAAATCAATATAATTATTCTTTTAAGTTGATACTTTTTACGGTATTGATTAAATAAGTCGTCAATTAATCAACCCGAAGCCGAAACGCCTGTACTAAACAGTAATAATTACATTTATACATAAAAGTTCCTTTAATAAACGTTCCCTTTAAAAGAATATATCTGTTCCATCTGAAAGTAAAACCATATATGAGAATAGTCATACGCACCAATGTCACTTTAAATTATTGATTATTTTGTAACTGACCTTCTCACAAACGCAAGCGTGACCGTTGCTCTGTCCTCGACTTATGTAATATTGAGAATATTACACGACACCCTATAGCAGTCATCGCTCCCGTTTACAGGGTTCGTAATAAATTATAAAAGTCATTTCTTTCGGGCTTTTTATTATACCCCGAGTTCCTGATAAACAGATAAAGGTAGTATTAATTCTAATTCCTACAGAAACGTCGCCGGAGCTAATAACAGACCACCTGCCGTCCAAGGCGTCCAGCCAGACAGGGCGTCGGGAAAACAAAGGAATTGCCTGCTTTATTTACTTCATTTGTTGTATATATTTTATTCTTTTCTTTGTTAGTGATTTAAGTTCAAATACCTAGGGTTATTTAGTTACGTAACAAATAGGCAATATACGTTTAAACCATTATATTAGAATCATTTAGTATGAACAGTATTTAGTCAAAAACTATCTATCCCAACGAACCCAACCCCGTCATGTTAGTACAAGACCCGAGTGAGCTAGACCGAGGCACATTAAAATAAACAATATTTAATTATTGTAAGCAAAGTAGCTTACAATGGTAAGGAAGCAATCGCAAAACTGCGTACCCATGCATTTAATCCATATATTATCAACTCTGGACCTAAAAGGTTGAATTTTGTTCTACAGAAGCTTTTTTTGTAATTTTGCTCAAAATTTCGACCCCGTGCATAACCAGCCACTCATGCAGCTGATCTTTCTTACTAGAAAATAAGGGTGACTTGCCTAACTGCACCAAATGAAGTGGTGCGTTATCCATATCCACCACACAATTTCAGGGTAGTATTAAAAGTACAGGAATCAGGTGTTTCATCAACCAATTTTGAAACCGGTCCCCAATCATAGTCGTTTGATAGTTCCGATCATCGAGCCCTGAATCGAGTATAGTTTTCAAAAACCATAAATTACACCACGCGTGTAAAATGCTATACCTTTAACCTTCATCATTTTATTTATTATAAGTTTTGTTATGAACGAATAAGTTCAATGGTAAATATGTAATTAAAAATTATTATTAATTTTATTAAATACATAAATAGAAAGTTTACCAAGTAGGATTTGAACCTACGACCTGTACTTTGCTAGAGTACTCTAAGCAAAGGACAGGTCGTAGGTTCAAATCTTACTCGAGGTAAACTTTTTATTTATGTATTTAATAAAATTAGTAATAATTTTTAATTCACCATTTTAATTTAAATTTAGTAGGTAAATATAGTAGGTAAAAACAATCACTACTTCATAAAACAGTGTGCATACTTTTTTAGCCAATCCAAAGGATCAAGTGAGTAGACAAGATAGGACTAGAATTTATAAAATTAATTAGAAAAATTGTGACCCAAATGTGGGGCAAACTAAACGACCCAATCAAAATTCTGTTCAAAGAATATTTAGCTCATATGAAACACAAACTTTTGGGACAAGTGTACCGTAACCTTATATGTTTAAGAGTTTTTACGTAATTAATTATTTACTTTTATTTTATTTCATTATTTTCATTTATCATACGAAGAAAGAAAGAAATTGTTTCCCGTCTACCTGCCTTTACTTACCTTCGCACAGTTTGCTGTGACGGTGCACTTTCCTACAACCTTTGTTTTCTTTCCCTATTCTAACCAACTCTTCCTGATGATCTTTTAACTTACGCATCCAGTCCACTCAATTCAGCCGGCTACACACAATTTGGTGACTCCACTAGCAACGACATCATCGACCTTGCGAGTAACCAACATAGAACCCACATTTTTCGACCATCGCGGTACTTCAGTTGTAGATTACATCCTCGCTTCTGAATTCACAACCCATTATTTCAATCAAGAGTGCTTTATAAGCACTGCAATTAGTTGCGACTTCTGGTCAAAACTTCATTTTTGTGCAGCTTCCTGGGCATCTTCAACATTTTTCTAATACAGACTGCAATGTGTTCTACGATTACATCTCCAACATTTCCATACCGAATCTTCTAACTACCCAAGTACTCGAGAGAGCCATCAAACTCTAATTCCGTAATTACGGAAGTGCTCGAAACCTCAGTACCGGTTAAAACCATCGACATATCCCGCAAACCGACACACGGCAAACCGTGACCTAGATTAAAGAGAAAAGAGGAATCATCGTACATTTTTTCTCAAGAAGGAATACAATCGCCTGAACGTTTTAATAAGGAGAGAAACAGACATACGAAGACTCCTGGGCGAAGGTTACCTCCTAGTTAAATTACCGTAATGGAAAACTTCTGGCAACAATTCGATAGACTAACTCGAAGAAAAACCACCCCCAAATCCCATCTCACAGACCTGATATGGCAACATAATCTCCACAAACCAAGGGAAGGGCGATAACTTTATTTAACAGTCGGTTCAAGGAACTCCTAGAGAGCCGCAACTATGGCTCAGGCTAAGCAGTCTAAACCGCCAAATATTACGATACTTACCCAATCGAGCCCTCAGATTACTGACCGACATTTACAATAAATTCATGCACACTCGTACTTCCCAACGGACTGGAAATCAGCTTCCTGCGTTATGATACCGAAACCGCACTCAGACCTCCACCATTCCTTCATATAGGCCCAATTCTGTCTTAAGCTATATCTGAAAATACTTTGAGCGTATTCCAGCCAGGCGACTTAAAATAATGTGGAGAATTACACAAACTTCTCGCCAACAGCCAAATTGGCTTTGGACCTAACCGCACATGTTATGATCCCTAGTTGAAGCTGCTTACAGAGACAACCAAAGCATTCAATCATAAGTCATGCAATCTGACGGGTTTTCCGGATATTAAGCAAACATTTGACAGGGTCTGGCATGTCAGGCTCCTCGAAAAAATTCGTACTCTAGACATCCCAGATCACTTCTTCTAACTCCTACCCTCGCATTTAATTAATCGGTCAAACTAGGGAAAACCTATCTATTTCAACCCAAACAGCCATGCCACAAGGTTTTGCCTTAGCACCAATCCTATACACAATCTTCGGTTTTGACAACCCTCTACTGCTTTCTGGGCATTGCATCAGAACAGCGGAACGGCCCCCACCTGATATCAAAAACTCTCCAGAACTTCTCTGAGTAAAACGCTGGACGTCTCCATCCTATTCCGGCATTCTAACTACCACGATGAAAAAATCTCCAATCGTAAAGATCATACTGTTTACACATGCTTCAACAATGAAAGATTTATACTCTAATAAGAAGTCACTTACCTAAGAATCCATTTCACAAAAACTCTATACCGGCTCCTCGACGTACAAAGAACTCTAGAGAAAACCAACTGGGCGCCTTCTGGGGTCGAATTAGAAACAAATACGCTACAGAACATACGATTTTGACTTAAAACATCTATCCAATTGCAAACTGATATGCATTTCACCACTAAAAATTACCTGAATATTAGGCAATGTGGTTAAGGAGTTGATGTTCACAAATATCATCTAAAGATCCTATATTATATAATAAAAAACAAGATAGAAACAAAAACATAAAAAACAGACAATAATGCAAGTTAAATAACACAATACAATATTGTCAGGCTAATGGGTGCCAAGCTAAACCGCTCCAGACATAAAACAAACAACTTGCATTCCATAATAAACATCTGTTGTAATTACCGCTGACGTAATCAGAAGTAAACAATTTCGTTACGGGAGCAGCCGAGCATGAAAATATAATCCGGTAGGTTAAGGTCGTCAACACCGATTTATCACCAATGCAAACAAAGCACTAGATTCAAGACTCGTAATAATACAAATTATCCTAAAATAAAACCCTTAATCTTATTAAAATATCGGAATTTCACACCTAAACGGAAACTATATTGCAAATTTTTAACACTAACAAAAAAATATTATCCCATCTTACAATGGATCTTACATGCATAAAAAAACGTTCGAGACGTTTTTATGTAACTTCTCTATATGGCCCAGATAATTCCGACTCCATCTAGGTACCAGTTTTCAATTTTACTAACACAGTTATAGTTTTATATTCCTTAACTGATGTTTTTTCTTTACTGGAGAGTGAGGTAGTAGAGTTGTGGTAACGCGACCTGTTTGGATTCGGGAGGTATGGGTTCGATTTCCGTTATCGTCTACCCTGTATACGCACACCATCTGTAGCTATTTAGGCGAATTCTGGGGTAGTATTTTCTCCCTCAGAACCCTAGCTCCGTTCCTTCTGACCTATCCTAACCACACCCATCCTTAATCCCACCAAGCATACATACGTATGTATGTATGTAAGCTGGGAATCCATCATTGTGGCCGAAGGAGCTTAGAAAGCTCAAGCAGCCCGCCCTCCCCCGAATGAAATACGTGGCCTTTTTCTCTTTTTACTTAAGCATCAACAAAAAAACCAAAATATGATTTATTTCTTTTCCCCAAATTTCAGCCCTTTACACTTATCTGCCACACCGGTAGCGTTATTGATGAAGTGTACTTGCAACAGCAATCCAAACTTAGTCACCAATTGGGTTTATTTACTAAAAACTCAATGGTATAAAATTCCAATTTAGACAACATAACTCAAGCTTAATGTATACTCGTCACTGTCACGTTATACTTTCAACACGGTAACTTAATTCTTGCTTACGGTAATACGTTAGATACTTGGGATAATAATCTACACAGTTGGGGCCACTAAGCTGTCGGCCGGACCTTTTGTTGGTGGTATCTATATAGATCGGCTAACGCCATAATGGGCACCCCGTACGCCGCTTAAAAACTAGGTGTCCCGTAAAGAAATACAAGTTGTTAGTGTAGTAATTGTTCATAATAACCTCTATCTGCGAACGCTAAACTTTTTTAGCCTTCAACTGTTACTGTACTTACCACCGCAATACATCAAGGCACTCCGCCGATGCACAGCGGTGTGACGCCAACACGTAATTAAACTACTTTTGCGTACTATTTTTGTACATAATAATATGACTACTAAAATACATAATCAATATATCTTCCGTATAATGATGTAGCGATAACACAAAACTAATAAAAAAAGATTAAGAAAAAATAATTTGGATTAAATACAAGGTATGGAAAATTTTAATTGGATTTGAATAAACTTTCTCTTTTAATAGTAGTTGAAAATTTCTATCGAGTTTGGTGTTAAAAGCGTCCTTCACTATCATCGTGATTCTTTGGAGTGTTATGACGTGTGCTTATTTTGAATGTAAACAAAACAAAATTGTCTTCCGTCGGAGAAGCAAATTGGATGCAGATAAACTTCGCCAAAAAAAAATTTGTTCTTCACAATTTAATGAGGACCAATTTCTTAATTTTCAAAAAAATAAACTTGGGTGTAATGTGGAGAATGAGATTTCACCAAAACACATCTTGGTTAGAAGGTTACGAATAAAAACATCAATCAATCAATAACCATTTATAATATACCTTTTATACCGTATAATCCGGAAATGCTGTAATTACGTAATTGTTCCTATTGTATGTCATGGTATTTGTTAAATTAGAGTTATGTTCTTACCACAAATTTATAATAAAGTAATTAGTTGACAAATTCCGAATAAAAACCTTAGATGAAAATGAAGAAAATTCGCAAACTACATATTCGAGTGAAGCGGCAAAGAACCAAAGCTTTAGTTAAGAATTAGTTTAGTTATGCAGTGATGCACTTTACAAGTTACGCGAGGAATAAACCACTGAAGCAATTCAATTGCGTTAAGTGTTCTCATTCTTTGACCGGTAGTTCTATATTGATAAAACCGAGGGAATAATTTTTGTGCGAAAAATATTACTGCAGTAGTGATTCAATTTCGTTTTTAAAAACTCCATCTGATATTGTAACAAGCAATGTTTGAAAGAATATTTTAAATACAATAAATGTGTAAAACATTATTGTTATAATTAAAAATTATTATTAATTTTATTAAATAAAAAGTTTACCTTGAGTAGGATTTGAACCTAACAAAAATAATTATTGTTATAAAATTGTATTCAGAAACTTACATATAATAATATACCCAACTGGCTGCAGGAACATAACATGACGGTTTCTGTATTAGCTGTATTAGAGAATTAAAGGTAGATTCCAGAAACAAATAACACTTTTAATTGTATAATAGGCAACTAGAGGGCGTAACACCTAGCTTTATTTATGATTTTTTCTGAGAAACTTCAAATAAAATAACTATAACTCTAACCAGCTTACAAACAGGCAAATAAGATGACTTATTGACCTGTCAAAACCGCAAACTGATATCTCTTGTCATTTCAAAGATTTTATTTTTGGATGAGTGTTGATGATTGTTGGCAAAAATTGTTTTGAGAATAAAATAAAATAGAGCTAGGTGTTACGTACCGCCCTCTAGTTACCTATTACAAAATTAAAAGTGTTATTGTTCTTTGTTTCTGGAATCTACTTTTAATTCTCTTTGTATAGAGTCTACGATTCAGGCATATGGAAGTTACAGTCTTTTTATGTCAACGAAAGAACACTTCCCCCACCACTTCAGAATAGGTGATACAGAAAAATGACTTCAACAAAAGTTGTAGAATAAGGACAGTAGTTTCTAAAATTGATATTTTTTACCAACCTAAATTAGGGCATATTTAGTAAAAAAAAATGCAATTATACAGGGTGAATCTTATCTAATCCGCCAAAATTAAAGGAGCACTAGAACTCATCATTATAAGCAAAAAAGTTCATATGTACATGGGTCCGGAAATGCTTCGTTTCCGAGATACAGGGTGTCAAAGTTGAAAAAAGAAATCGCGTTTTCTTCAATATCTTTCGACTGTTTCAAAATAATTTCATGAAATTTCGTATACGATGGTTTTTTGAAATGAAATATTCAAATTTGTGGTCCATTTAGTTGTGGTCTCTAGAGGGCGCCAGCGGCAACCATTTCGACCCCTTTAAATCGTTGCAATTTTTTGTGCAACACTGTATACCATTTTGGACAAGAAAAATCGATTCCCCTATCTTTTCTGCTAAAAAAAGGTATATTTTAGTGATGTCGCTAGGAGCAACCGTTTCTGAGAAAAACACATTTAAAACTCACAATGTTTATTTATTTAAAACTTGTAAGGAGCACTAAAATATCCAATATTAAAAAACAAGAAAAGAAATTAATGTTAAAAGTAAACATGTTCTTTTGATAACAACTGTTCAAACAACTGTCCCAAAAAAAAAACCCGTATAGGAAATTTCATGAAATTATTTCGAAACAGTCAAAAAATATTGAAGAAATCGCGATTTCTTTTTTCAACTTTGACACCCTGTATCTCGGAAACGAAGCATTTCCGGACCCATGTACATATGAACTTTTTTGCTTATAATGATGAGTTCTAGTACTTCTTTAATTTTGGCGGATTAGATAAGATTCACCCTGTATAAGTAATAGCCACCTAATGGAAAACTATGGGCTCAAAAACATTTTTAATCATTCTTTTAGGGCCGATTTTGTAATAAGGATTTGTTTTATTAAAATACGAAACCTTGATGTTTTTCAGATAAAAAAGATGTACTTTGTCTAAATCGATAATTTTAACAGTTTGTGAGATATTTGCATTTTTAGGTCTTTATTACCAACTGCTTAGGCACCAGGCAGGTTCTTAACTTTGACACCCTGTATCTCGAAAACGAAGCACTATTGGACTTACGTTTATGTAAAAGTTTTGTGTTAAAATGATTAGATCTATAATTTCCTGAAGTTACAGGTATTCTTCCCGAAACAATAATTTTCACGTTTTGAACTTGTTTCCCAAATAATACAGAATAATAACCTGCCTAAGCAGTTGATATAAAATACCTAAAAGTGTAAGTAAATTAGAAACTGTTAAACTTATCGATTTAGACAAAGTATACCTTTTTGATCTGAAAAACGTCAAGGTTTCGTATTTTAACAAAAAAAGCCAATTTACTCCATTGACGTAGAAATTAGAGATTAAAAGGTTGCTCTACTCCTTGCGTTCTACGCAACTTTACATAATAAAAACGTATTCATAAGCTAAAACCAGTGTATTTTTATATCTCTATTTATTATACCAACAATAAGTAAAATACCTTTTTTTCGTTTTGGAAATCAATATATTCTTTTGTAATTTTGACACCATATGTCATTTTTATTATGAATATTTTATTATAGCAAGTTGCGTCAGATCGTAACATTTCGAGGCCGAGAATCTTAGATTTCGCTTTGGACCATTACTTACGGACTACCCCGTATATATACTCGTACACACACGCGCGCGCGAGCGCGCACGCACGCACGCAGGATTATGCTGTTAACATATGCGAAGATAAAATACTACATCTCTGTTACATCCGTATAGATGTTGCTCATTATATAAAAAAATACGTATACTTTTTAAAAATTGCACGTTTATGCGTAAACACGTGCTGTTTAGCAAGTATCAGTCAATTAATATTAGCGCGTGATATAGAAGAAGCGGAAAATCTATTATTTGCTATTTTAACTATTGCTGTTAATGACGCGTGCCAAGTTAGCACCCCGACAAAGAGCTCCAATAGTTTTGATTAGAGTTCTAGCTTCCTTTTAAAGAATTTAGAAGTACTTTATAAAAAATAAAAGAGTTCCACTCATTAACGGTTCCAAATTTTAATTTGAAAAACGGGGTGCTAACTTCACATCAATAATCGAGATCCAGTAGTTCTGACTAGCTAAATTACTATATTTGTACGAGTTCTGGAGTTCTTGATATGAAAATAAAATTTTTTTAATTAAAAAAAAATAAAAAATTTTTGAATATTCAATTGGGACATGCAATAGTTCCAATCAACTTTTCTTTTAATCATTCCAAAGAGTTCTCGCTAATTTAAAAAAAATTATAAAATGAAAAAGTTACAGCCCTTTTCCTAAAAAAAAGAACATGCAAACAAAAAATATTTTACAGAGTTCTAATAGTTCTCGCAGCAGATTTGGATAGTATTCGAAAAGTTCTGAAAGTCATTCTAACGATTGAAAGCGATTCGATTAATATTTATAACATTATTCGAATTTAAAAAATTGTATCGACGATAAATATTTTGAAGAGTTATAATAGTTCTCGGTAGTTCTCGACATGCACAATGCCTTTCCAAAGAGTTTCGATGTTATAATTAATTATATAATTCTTTTAAAAATGAATTTATCCGAAAAATGGGCTATTTTTTACTAATTGTTTAAAAAATTATCTAATTAATTTTATCATCGGAACTCTTTGGAAAGGCATTGTGTATGCTTACAACTAACTATACGAGAATTGGTTTATTATAATCAGAACTCCTGAAAATCGACCAGCATCTCATCTATATCCTCGTAAATTTTCAAAGTATCGATAAACAATATTTTGAAGGGTTCCAATAGTGCCCAAAGTAGATTTGGGTAGTGCTCAGAAAGTTATAAAAGAAATTCTAATGATTGAAACCAATCCGATCAACAATTAATGTGTTACACAAAAAAATTCGGATTTAGCACCAAAGTTAAAGACTTAAAATCATTAAAAAATTATCTTTTTTTTTCATATCCAAATCTGCTGCGAGAACTCTTTAAAATATTTTTTGTTAACATTTTCTTTTTTTAAGTAAAAGGGTTGTAACTTTTTCATTTTTGATTATAATGTTTTTAAATTATCGAGAACTCTTAGGAATGAATAAAAGAACATCAACAGTTGATTGGAACTATTGCATGTCAAAATTGAATTTTCAAAAATTTTTAATTTTCAAAAAAATTTTTTCATATCAGGAAATCTAGAACTTTGCAAAATATAGTAATTTTGCTAGTCAGAACTACTGGATCTCGATTTACGATGTAAAGTTAGCACCCCATTTTTCAAATTAAAATTTAGAACCGTTAATGAGCAGAACTCTTTTTATTTTTTATAAAGTACTTCTAAACTCTTTAAAAGGAAGTTCGAGCTCTAATCAGATCTATTGGAACTCTTTGTCGGGGTGCTAACTTCACACGCGTCTGTTAATTAAACAGAAGGAAATAATCCCCAAGGAGAGTCCACATGCTGCGAAATTCAAAAACAGAAATTAAAATGTTTATTGACAAACGAAACATTAAGAGATTCAGAAAGTTATGCAACTAATGATCAAGAACTTGAGGTGAATAAATAATAATTCAGTTGCAGTAAATCGCTATTATTTAACCCGTTCAGTCACATCGTCCCGCATAAGGGACATCAGTTTATATTGGGCTAGATATGGTCGTGGAGTTCATTTAACGTTTGAAGTCAGCTTGTCCTGCTGGAGGGACACCATATGCATTAAGTAAGAATATTGGCGCCATTTGCTTTTAAGTAGGACAATTTTTACCGACATTACAGTCTACCTGAATTTATCATAGTGTCACACGTGCAGTTGTTTACGTTGTTTAGTGAATGGTAACATTGTTAATTTTATAAACAAAAGTGAACTATAGTGATTAGTGGTAAGTAAAGCAATTGTACTTCATACCTAAATATAAAACTTTCCGGTTTATTATCGTATAGAGGAGAAATATAGGGACAAACGTACTGCGTGGACCTAAATTCCATATTTTACGAATAAGTATTGCATCCATTTTGTAACTTTTTTTACGTGCATAACGTTGGTATATGGCTTACTCTACAGATCATGTCGCGAAGATTTCTAATAGATGAAAAACTGTTTGAAATTTTAGAAAATGATGATGACTCGGACGTTCCTTTCTTATCTGATGATGAAGACGATGGATGGAACGAAGAATCGCTGCAAGCTGCTGAAGATGAGGAAGCCATTTATTTAAATAATATTTCAACCGATGAAGATGTCGAGGAAGCTGAAGAACCGCATATTCAATATGACGAGGATAATAATGATATTATGCAAAATTTAGAAGAAAATACGTCAAATGATAATAATAAAGCAGATAAGCAATTGTAGGAAGAAATAAAAAAATTTTCTCAAGACCATGAATTAACCGTGAAAAATAAAGTAAAATGGATGGATGGCATCCAGTATGAAACGAAACCAATTGTTTGGCACTACTAAGATTATTCAAATGTGATAGATTTACCACCACCAATAGAATTTTTTAAAAAATACATTCCTGATCAAATTGTTAAAGAAATGGTAGAAATGACAAATTTATATGCCACTCAAAAGGCAGTGGCTAGATTCGCTCCAACAACGGACCAAGAAATAAAAAAAATTTTCGGTATCCACATTATAATGGGAAATTTACAATTTCCTCGTGTAAGAATGTACTGGAATTCATCCATTGGAATTTATTTGGTGAAAGATAACATGGCTTTTAATAAATTCAGCAAATTGGGCCAAACCATTAATTTAGTTGACGTTACTTCACGTGGAGACGAAAATAAAGACCGTTTATGGAAGGCACGTAGGTTGTATGACTCAATAAGACAACGATGATTTGAATTACCTTTGGAAACATACCTTTGTGTTGATGAGCAAATGGTACCTTTTAAAGGTCGCCTGAACATAAATCAATATGTCAGTAACAAACCCAATAAATGGGGCGAAAAGATTTTCGTGTTAGCTGGAGAAAGTGGCCTCATTTATGACTTTATAATATATCAGGGATCCACTACGGAAATAAATCCAATATATAGCAATTTTGGTTTAGGAGCTGGAGTAGTCATGCAACTTTCTGACAGAATACGAGACAGCAATCATGGATTATTTTTTGATAATTATTTTAGTACCTATCATCTTTTTCAATTTCTGCAATCAAAACTCATATATGCAGTTGGGACAGTCAGACTTTTTTCAACCAAAATTACCTACAGATAAGGAAATGAAGAAATCAGGGCGGGGGTCTTCACCGATTTCTCTCAGCTAAGATGGAATAGTTGTGACTAAATGGTACGATAACAAGGCGGTAACGACAGCCTCCAACTTCGTAGGTATCGGTACAACTGATAATTGTAGACGGTGGGATAAGAAAAAAAAATGTTACGTGGACGTCACAAGACCAGGAGCAATTAAATACTACAACAGTAACATGGGCGGAGTAGATAAGTTAGATTTCCTGTTGAGTATCTATCGTTCTTATGTCAGATCCAGGAAATGGACAGTTAGAATGATCACGCATGCGAATGACCTTGCATTAGTAAATTCTTGGATTGAATATAAAAACAGGGCTACAACACTTGGGGTTCAAAAGAAAAATATATTGGATTTACTCGCTTTTCGACAAGAAGTTGCTGAACATCTTATTCTATACAAAGCTCCTCCTAAACGAGGCCGACCATCAAGCGATAATTCGCCAACTGTTTCGTCCGAAAAGAAGTTCCACGAGATAAGACCACATACAGTATCTAGGTATGATGGTTACAATTATTTTCCAGAATATGATAATAAACCAGATAATTCCCGCTGCAAGATGGAGAACTGTAAGTTGAAGACTTACATTTTCTGCTCTAAATGTAAGGTGCATTTGTGCGTTATGAAGAACAGAAACTGTTTTCTGGAATTCACACCAAAAAATAAGACAGTGAATATTGTAATTGTTTACTTTTTTTTAAATTTTACTTTATTTTAGTTTTATAAAACAACATTCCTTTATTACTTAATAAATTGTTGTATGGTGTATAAAAGTATTTTACTCCACCTAGTCACCTTTTCCCTCCCAAGGGACATGCCACAAAAAATAAAGGGGAGGGGGTACCAATTTGATTCAACTTTTGAAATGTTACTAAGGTGCCAATTAACCATTGCACAGTCACTGAAAGGGTTAATACATAAAAATATAATTTATAAAAAAATGTATCACAATATGTCAAAACATTGTGCAATTAAATTAATTGTATTTAAATTTATGATTTGTAAAGATTCTTGAGCTGCAACTTTAATTTATTAAAAAAAAAATTTTATGAACAAAACACGTGTTTTTTAATTATTGAACTTTCTTTACAATAAAACTACAAATCTTTGGAGCACAACAGAAACTATGTTAAAAGTAAAGTGTTTTATTATTCAATTAAAACTCTTATACAAAAATACACCTCGCATTTTTTTTTGCATCAGAGCGAACTATACTTAAGACTTAAGCATTTCTTTCTTGTGTGCTGGATAGACGAGAGGCGGTTTTACCGTAGAAGGGTTGCAGATTAATAATCAAAATAGATGTATTTCGAGAGCTCATCAATCGATAAACAATAATTACCTACAAAATAGTAAACTTTTGTTTATTTTAAGCATAGTTCTCTCTTGTGCCGGGGAAACGAGGGGTAGTGTTACCGTAAAACGGTTGCGGGTCAAAAATCAAAATACGTATTTTTAGAGATCTTAAATCAATAAACAAAATTTACCTGCAAAAGAGTTACTTTTTCAATTTTAGTGTAGTTCTCACTTGAGTTAAATAAATTATTTAAAAGGTACTTTGGGGTTAAAACGATGTGCTCAAAAATCGAAATTATATTATTTTAAAAGCTCATAAATAGCTCCTAATTTTGCGCAAAGAACGATTCAATATTTTTATTCGTAAGGGATGAGTCGACGTTGACTGCCCCCCCCCCCACTGAAATTTTTTAATTCTCCCCTAGGATGACGAGCTCAAAATTTTTAATTTGCGGAATATAAAAAAGCTCATAAATAGCTCGTAATTTTCATGGATTTATTTTTTTAATTTTTACAAGGCGGGGGGGGGGGGGGCTAGCTCGACAGACGTGCCTATCCGGTTAACGTGCCATGTAGCGCTAACTCCATATGGAACGGAAAAATGCGCACGGGACATGATGAAGTGAATTACAACCTATAATTTATCAAAGAAGTAATTATCAAGCAACATGTGCTCTTAACTTAAAAGTAATCAAAAATTTCTCAATATCAAATTATCCTTGATAATGGAAAGAAATATAAACAGTATGTTTTCATACCTAATTTTCTGAAATTTTTCCACAACTTATTTTTTCAAATATTATTAATTGTCTATAATTAATTATTTTAGATTAGAATAAACATCCTGTAATAATTTTTTAGTCTGGTTGAAAATAAATATATCACTAGCGTCATTTCCAACTATATTTAACCCGATTTCATTTTTCACACATACCACGAAAACTATAAAAATTATAAACACGTTCAATTTGGAAGTTAAACTAACAATAATAGAAAAAAAACGTGAGTGATTTTGAAGTTTAACAGTGATTAAGACATTTATTATAGTGCAAATAAAAATCTAGTTTGAGGTAATCCTAAAATCCTAACCAACATGTCGATATCAGTCACGTGATAACCAAATATTCGAGTGAAAAACTGTGTCACATATTTTGATAGAATCATAAAACGTTAATCTCTTACATGATACATTAGAAGGAAATGAGATTATTCAAAAATGTATGTGTTCGTGTTAAAAACGAACAAATAATATAAACAGTAGTCACCACCCAACTGTGAAAATAAATAATGCAATAAAATAAATCAACAGCTTAAATGAATGTTTGGTTACATTTAATCAAGCCATATATTTTGATGGATTACATAAAATTGTCTACACAACGTACTTATATATTACTGTTTAATTTATAAAAACAAACTTCAGTCTTTCAATGTACTAAAAGCTTCGGTAGAAATCTGGAGTTTTTTTATCAACAGCTTCGAAAGATCTATAAAAAGATTTCTAACATATGCACGCCTGAAATGAAATACTCACAGTTACTTTTTTTCTGCGTTTACTTATGATTGAGCAAATTGATATACAGGGAGATTCGGAAATAACTTCGTATATTTCAAGAGAGTGAAAAAAAATTATGGAATACTACTGCTAATAATATGGAAGTTTTCAGGTTTTATGGAAAACGACCGAACACGTCAATTTTGTTTTTCATTTTCCCACATTCTGATAAAATTTATTTGTTTTTTTATTGACGCATGTCAACAATGGGTACTGGTTTGGTGAAGATTGCTCGAAGTAAAATTGCTCAAAAAAAGTTCCTCGAGTGGACAGTTCCTCGAAAGCCTAGTTATGTAAACAATTTCTCGAAAAGAAAATTGCTCAAAATAATCGAATAAGATTATTTTATTAAATTTACACAAATACAAAATTATGAAATGTACTAGAAAAGTTGTTTACATTTCGTTACACACACCAAACATTAATGTAGTTAACATTCACAAATACATACGTACATGCACACTTAATAACCAATGATGTGAACAATACCGCGAACAGATCCTTCAATATCTACGTTGTACTGAAAATTTTACACTACGCGCACTATTCTTCCCGCACAATCGCGATATACCGGGTGATTGATGGTGGATGGCCTATTAGACGTCTATAGAGAAATAGTCAAGGGATCACTTTGAAAATTTGGTGGCTTATATAAATGGATATGCTCTCTCTTTTGAAAGTATTTTATATCTGGTCCTAAAACCTCTTGAAATTGTCTATCTTTCTATGTACTCATCTCGAACAGTTTTTGATTTATGAGCATTTATTTAGCAAAATTATTACAGATAACAATGGCATGAGTGTGAGGATCAATTTGGCAAGTAAGCCTATGGTAACTGTCTTGAAGTTGTTTACATTCTGCTATAGTTAATTTAGTTTCGCTGTCAGTAGGTGTAATTATTGATAAGTTTAATTGAAAGTGTTAAGAAAAAACTGGGTATAGGAACATTACACATAGAAAGATAGACAATGTCAAGTTTGGTCCAAAAATTCCAATGCCTTGTTGGTGTTGCATTTTTTACGTCACAGAGTATATATTCAAGTGTAAGTAGGTATTTTTATACAAATTAAGGCAGGCAGCAAATGATTCTACAAGCCTATATAACCTATTAAAAAATCAAGCATTGCCTTGCAAAGGTATCTTATTCGCACGCGGGCTCCTTAAGCTGAAAGCTGTTAAAATGAACGACAGTACAAGGCTTCCATACTCTGGTATTGGTGTGAATTAGCATTGTAATTTGTTTATATTTATATTTGTGTATAGGTGAGTTGATAAACGGGTACATGATACGGCTTTGGTTATTAATTGCAAAAGGCCAAGTGGGTACACATTCCCGAGATCAGATAACCATTAAACACCTCGAATTTTATTTTTGTTTTTATTGTGGTATAGATGAATGTGTAACCTGAGAAAGGAGCGCTGTATTTTTCTAACGCCCCCAAATTTATATATCGGTCACGATGTGGTGATTTGCCTGCGAACTAATTTCTCTTTATATGTAATTTCTTGTAACTGGACTTATGTATTTTGTGCTTTAGTGGTCACTAAACAACTGTGTACGTGTAAATTCCTTGTCTATTTTCTTTTCTCTTTGCCTTTTCCTTATTATCACCTGCGCAATTTTACTGTTGTATTTTATATGTACTGCAATTTGCTTTATTGTTTTATGTGCTTATTTACTTAAAGACCGGCATGACTGGTTTTAAAGAACCACATGTTTGTTATTATGATTTTTATTTTTATTATTTATGACATGACAATTGTGGGTGTGACTGCATGGGGTTTCTTTTTTTATATTTGTTTCATTAGTGCAAACAATGTCAAAGCTGCTGGATGACGCAAAGCGGAGTCCAGCAATATTCTTGAGTGCAGAAATATTCAAAACTGAATTAGTGAATATATATATATATATATATATATATATATATATATATACCGTTTTAGATAAAAGGGTTTTGTGAAAGTGAACTGCTGGAAGCACCTTAAATATATAAATTTAATTAAGAGGTACAATTGTCAATTATTTGATTACAAAATTAATATTATCAGTCCATTTATTTTCTTTTTTTTTATGATTGTGGACCTGAACAGGCTAAATAAGGCCTATCGTGCTAAAGCACTCGGGAACACTTAGGAGGATGGATAGAGGGATAATGAATTGCCAATAGATGCCTATGAACAGCTACCTTAAATTTTCTCATATCATAAGTGAGAGGAAAACAGGAACTAGGGAGATCATTCCAGAGTTTAGAAGCCGTGTAGAAAAATGTGGATTGCGCCCGTTTGGTACGACAAGATTTGTACTGCATACTGATGATGTGAATGAGCGAACCGAGTGTTTCTCGCAAAGATAGCCGGAGATGGTATCAAAGAATGTAATTCACCAGCACAATAGCCGTTGTAATAACGATAATACAAAGAAAGAACAAAGGTGAGAATTATATTCCAGATGAGGCCGAATTTGGGCCTTATACAGCAGAAGGAGTTGTCGAGAGGTAAAGTACTGCTTAGTTCTGTACAAAAAGCCTATTTTACGAGCAGCTGTTTTGGTAGCTGACAGAAGATGGTCAACCCATGAGAGATTTGAAGATACAGTCATACCCAACAGAGTAATAGAGTCTGAAAACTTAAGAACTGAGCCATTCATACTTACAACAGGAAATGATCAATCTTTTTTGGCGGACATAAGGCAACACTGAGTTTTGTTAGCATTAAATTTAACTAGATTATTGCTTCCCCATTCGAGAATACGTTGAATGTCTTTGTTGATTGAATTTGCCATTTCAGCTTTAATTTCTTGATTTGACATAGAAGGTGGATTATCACTATGAGTAGACTGAGATGAACTACAGTGAAGAGTGCTATCGTCAGCAAAGCAATGGATGGGGTTAGTTGTTGAAGAAATAAGGTCGTTTATGTACAGCAGAAAAAGTGTAGGCGCTATAACGGATCCCTGTGGTACGCCCGCGTTAATGCTAACTTCTTTTGAAAAAAAGTCATCAACTACGACACGTATTCGTCTTTTATCAAGGAAACTAGAAACCCAGTTGATGAGCGTATCATTTAACCCAAACGAGGTGAGTTTGGCAAGTAAACACTTATGCCAAACTTGATCAAATGCCTTTGAGATATCTAAAGCGACTACAACTGTTTCACAGGACTGCTCTACTGTATTGTTCCAAACTTGGGTCACATATGAAAGAAGATCGCCTGTTGAACGACTTTGCCTAAACCCATATTGGTGGTCACTAAGGAGTTTGTTAGAAATTCACTAAGAACCTCCTAGGTGTATTTGAAATTTGGAAACAATCGTGTAATCAGGTGATAAAGAAAAAAACCGATCTGACCTTTATTGTTGAAACTACTACTTATTTGATCTTGTAAATTTCGGGTACTATTCCAATGATCTAGCAGCCTTCACGGATATGGTCATGGATGTCAGCAAGGCTCTTATGACTTCCAGAGATAATCATGTACTTCGGATGTAACGTAACAGTAAAATGTGAGCAGAAAATTTAAGAAGGAATGCCGTTAGAAATGTAGGTAGTACAGAGATTAAGTAAATATAAGTACGATGTTTAATTAATTATGACCGTTCATACCTCTTACAAGTGACAAACGAGCCGGTAGTGAACATTCAACGTAATTTCGATTGAAGTGTTTTTATGTGTAAAGAATTAGTATTGAATGCTGAACCTGAAAACAATTTTAGTTACCATGTTATCGAAATATGTGCCACCTACCGAAGATGTGGACGAATGAATAATTTCAATTATATCCGCCTTTTAAAAGCGTTAGTAATACTTTTACTTAAGCAAGTATTACTTTAAGTGAGAATTTTCCAAAAAAATGATGCTTTAGCATCCAGAACCGGAAACGAAAAATTCTCTAGAAACTCAACATCCACCATCAAGGGCGTTCTTAAAAAGGAAGAAAGAAAAATTGGCCAACACCTTACAATCAATTTTACAAACTTGAGAAAAATTGTATTTAATCATTGTTGCCAAAAGTTAAAATATGTAGAAAATATGTATTTATTATATGTATATGTAATATTTGACTCTAATAGATCCCAGGTTCCTTTTTAACTGCTTTATATTAAATTAATTATATTTAACTAAATAAGAGATGTGTATGAAAGTTACATACGTTAATTTAAATGCAATTAGAGATTCGTAAAAATTTGCGAAATAGTGAATTGGAAGCATTCAACCTAAGAATAAATTGCTGTTTTTAGTAAGTAAATTTGACGAAATGACGAACGTTATCAAAAAGAAACGTTTTCCAATTAAACACGTAACATGTTTATCAGATTGATAAAAATAATTTCGTAAAAGAAAACGTCTTCGTTCTGAATACAAAAACGCAATCCAAAATGCCAAATCGAACAATTATAATTAATAATTCCAGTAATCGTGGTAAAACTGCGTAGAACAAAAAATATGATCAAGGTAAATATAAACATTCTTAGAAAAAAAAAAACAAATAGGTTCAACATTCACTTTATATTTTTACAAAAAACAAGTATTAGTGGTAGATACAGCAACTCTGTTGAACTAAGTAAAGCTAATACTTCTTTTGGTAGCATTCAAAATAAATTTAGTTTTTATAACGTCACTTAAATAGAGCCCAGGGAGACAATCAGAGCGCTCAGGAATAATAAGTCCAACGAGATACATAGTATTAGTATAAAGGTGTTAAAAAAAATATTAGCTTGTTTGTGAAACTGTCAAAGTAACTTTTTAACGAGTTTCTTAGTACAATCGCAGAAACGTAGCGAGCCATTTCTATGCTACCAATATTCTCAACAGTTCATGTATAACAATATTTTTAAAACGAAAATAAAAAAAATTACATTGAATATCAAAACTTGCTTGACGAGGGTTGGCAACGGTATTATACCAAATGGTATAATTAGTTTTACACTTTGTATTTAACTTACCCATTATTATATCAAATTGTATTAAACCATTAACTATCTAAAAGTTTTATAATAGGTAAGTATATATTATTTTTAAAGCCAAGTGAAATAGTTTGAGGCTCTAATTACCGCACCGTCTCACCGCCTTTGTTGGTTCCGACGCCAACACCGATAAAGGCGGCCCGGCTAGTTCAAGTTCAAACAGTGCAGCATCGTCAGCGATTTCTTTGTGATACTGCGAAACGCGCCGCTAAAGAACCGCTTTTTTCGAATTTTAGGCATTATAAATAGATTATGAATAAAATAATTGTATTGTAAGAGATTTATCTGTAGGGCCAGATGGCGATCTGCTGTTGAGGGGCAGAGCAAAAATATTATCAGATTTTAGTTGTGTCCTTGTGTCGTTGTTCGTTGTGTCTCGTATCCGTAGCGTATTTTGTGTTTTGACTTTATATGTAAAGTCAGTATAGCACGTTCTACTTTACTTTACGGCCCGTTTTGACTTTTCGTTTTGGTGCAGACGTTTGTTACTTGTTAGCTTAGTTCAGTCACTGGTAATTGATTCCATTATTCGACTTTAATTTGTTACAAACAAAAAATGTTCTTTTAGAGGCAGAAAATGTCACAAACACGAGTTCCAAAGAAAAAAAAATTCTGAAGCTTGGAATTTTGTTGAAAATGATGAGGCAAGTGGAAAATCTCAGTGTTTGTTCTGCAAAAAGCTTCTAGTTAAATCCGCGACCAAGTTGAAGTACCATATGGTTAATGCATGCACTAACGTTGAGGAAAATGTCAAATCTAGACTGATGGCTGAAAGTAACAAATGGCTACAATTAGTATCGGGACACTTGTCGCCGCCATTTTGTTTTTTTGTGACGTCACCCTTGGAACACCTTTATTATCCATTGGGGGTTGTATTCTAATAAGGAGTCCTAGTCTTGTAAGACAGGAATCTGTTTGCGGACTTCGCCCCTGTCATAAAAATTGTGTTCTAATAATAATGGGGAAGAATTAATACGTAAGACATGTAAAGATGATGATGACAAGTGTTTTCATAATAAAAAGATTTTATTTAATCTGTTATTAATATTTATTAGGACCCGTTTTTATCAAAGGAGATTGCATAATTGTTATTAAAATTATTATTACATTTCTTTTAATCCCATCTACAGATTGTGACCTAATTTATTTATACATTGGGGATTGTGTTCTAATAAGGGGTCCTAGTCTTGTAAGACGGGAATCTGTTCGCAGACTTCGCCCCTGTCATAAAAATTGTATTCTAATAATGGGGAAGAATTAATAGAAAAGACATGTAAAGATGACAGGTGTTTTCATAATAAAAAGATGTTACTTAATCTATCTTTATTATTATTAATATTTATTAGGGCTGCTTTGATTTTTATATGATATAAAAACCTAGTCCTTAAACTATTATGTTCTATGCAATCTTAAAGACTGCATTTAACCGCTAGCTCAATTTTTTTCAATATCTGAATAACGACCTCGAAATTGTAACCTTCAGCATTATACATATAAATGAGTAATTAAGTTACACAATTAGTTTGCTTCACAAATCATGCTTCAAAACCATTTTCCACCTTGAGAACGTACAAGGTTTAAGCAGAAATAAATAAAATGCATTAATACGATAAATGGTTACACATATGCATTAGCTGTTTTACGCTTCATTGTGTACTCCCTTTAATAGTGCTATCAACTATCAATTAAAAGTAAATATTGAAGGTCGACTGCTAAATTATATGCTCAAGGTTTAAGTGGAAAATAAATTGCATTAAATGGTTACACATATGCATTATAGACTGTTTTACGCTTCACTGTGTGTTTCAGTTTAAGGATGACTTTTTAAAATCAATTGCATTACTTTTAGTACCCAGGTTAAATTACGTAAAATTGATTATTGATATGGAATATCACCCTTCCTTTAAAAACAGTAAAATATATTAATAGCCATACAGCTTATAATACAGATTAACTACTTTTTATTTATATAGATCAGGGTCGCAAAAAGATGCTACAGTAAATTATCGAAAACGCCCTCAAATTTAGGTAATCCATAATCTCCTATGTTGAATATTAGTGTGAAGACATTTTCGGCAGTCAAGACTTTTTGCATTGGTGCACTTCCCCTTACTTTCAAAATTAAGGGCAGCGTAATTTAATCCATCTGGATCTTCATAAAGAACATCACTACCAGCATCAATTTCACCGTTTTCATCTTGAGCGGTTATATAGCTTATTAACAAGTAAAACAGCTAATACCCTGATACTGCTTCATAATAATACTCATTCGATTGTAATTATGGGTTAAAAAATACATACAGCGGATAATATACAATCTTTAATTGCCGCTATTATTATTACACCGATATGGAATTATTCTTAAAATCAGCTAATTTCGCCACACCACCTTGAAATACACATAGGTCTTCAATTCTTCTTCACCCCTGAAGCTGTATCGCATACATCTTTCTTGACATTATCCAATTTCTGACCAGTAGCATGTTTTCTAATACACAAGATAGCAGTGTATACGCCGCAAAAATGTCTTGTGTCTTCTTCTTCTTTAAGGTAGATTTTGTCTCTACACACCATACAAGCTCTATCTTAGCTGAATTACCTCTGTCAAAAAAAGGGGTTATAATCAAAGTAAGTATGCCAGCCTTTTAATCCTCGAATTTTTACCGATAAGAGTCTGTCATGCCATGCTATCAGATAAGACGGCTTTACATACAGGGTCTGGCTGAACTGTCCAAAAAGGATTTTAGATTTACAAAATGTACGCCCAGGAGAGATATTAGAGTATTGCTACAAAAACAAAAAAGTGTACGCCACGCATAAATCTACAGCGAGAAATTTACTTGAGTAACATTTTTTTCGAGTTATGGTGAACTGACCTTTGTGATATGCTATCTTTAAGTAATGGCAGTAATGGGTACAGCTACATACTAGTGGTTATAGATGTATTTAGCAAGAGGGTTTGGATATGAGTTCTTAAAACTAAGACAGTCACATCTGAAAGCATTCACCGTTGTTTTTAAGAAAAGTGATAAACTTATTCAAGAAACAAACAAAACATCAATTTCTATATGACAGATAACTTGATGTAAAACATATGTAGTTAAAAGAATAAAATAATAATAAAAAATTGGAACAAAAAATGTGACGTTACTTTACGGTGACAATGATAATGAGCGGAATGCATTTTCTAGTCGTTATTTTCATATAGGTAAAATTTTGCGACTCGAGGCTTTCGGCGAAGGCTATTTCGGCGACCCCCACTCCAACCCTCCCCGAACATAACCTAGATTGTAAGACAGGTGTAGGGCGTCGCAACTTGTTCTCGGGTCTTCGCCCCTTGTCGTGATCGGAACTTGCTCGTGGGTCTTCGTGTATTGTCGTGGTACCCTTGGCGGAAAATTTGAATTTGTATTTAAGTCTCTGCAGGTTATGGCTGGAAATATGAATTTGTACTGTAATATTGGGGTATAATTCTAACTTGTAAGACAGATGTAGGGCTTAGCAACTTACTTCTCAGGCTCTCGCCCCTTCGACCAAACATTTGAATTTGTTTGTGGCGCCATCTATGAACTTCTATTATAGTAAGAGGGCGTAATGAGAACTCATAAGACAGACATAGCTCTTCGCAACCTGCTTTCGGGTCTCAGCCCCTAGTCCCTTGGCGGGAAATTTGAATTTGTATTTAAGTGTTTACATTTTGATTACTTATTGCGACAAATTTGAACTTGTATTCTAATAAGCAGGCCTAATGCTAGCTCATAAAACAGGTATAAGGCTTCGCAACTTGCTCTGGGAGGCTTACATCTTTGCCTCCTTGGCGGGAAATTTGAATTTGTATTCTAATAAGAAGGGCCATAATGCTAACTTGTAAGACAAGTGTAGGGCTTCGATATCTTGTCCAGACCGCTAGGTGTAAAATCTGAATTTGTATTTAAGTCTCTATAGGTTAAGACGATAAATTAGAATCTGTATTTTAATAAGCTGGACCCCTTGACGGAAAATCTAAATTTGCATTGAATTCTCTGCATTCTGTTTGGTTATGGCGGGGAATTTGAATTTGTATTCTAATAAGGGGCCCTAATGTTAACTTGTAAGACATGAGTAGGGCTTCACAACTTGCTCTCGGGGTTTAGCCCCTTGCCACATCTTTGTTTTCAATGTTTTATTAAATCTTTCAGCTTGCCATTCTGATTGTTTATTGCGAGAAATCTGAACTTGTATTCTAATAAGGGGGCTAAATGCTAACTTATAAGTCAGGTATAGGGCTTCGCAACTTGCTGTCGAGTCATTCGCCCTGGAAGGAAATTTGAAATTGTAGGTTATGGCGGGAAATTAAAATATGTCTTCTGACAAGTGGAGCCCTAATGCTAACTTATAAGACAGGTATAGGTCTTCGGAACTTGCTTCCCCCGAAGTGAGTCACCTTGTGACAAAAATTGTCACAAGGAAGCAAGGGTTCTGTGTCTGTGCCAAAATCTCAACCCAAACAGGTATATATGAAGTCGTATCTGGATGTAGTAACATCTTCCGAGTCTATAAAGCTGAATATTATGGTAGCACGAACGTTTTATGCTAACAAATTACCACTCCGCATAATAGAAGAAAGGAATTTTGTAGAAATGGTGAGAGGCCTTCGTTGTGGTTATACTCTGCCTAACAAACGCAAACTGTGTGGGGAGTTTCTCAATATGGAATACGATCGCGCAATGGCTATTTCCAAATTGCAAATAGCCCAGTCATTGACGGATGGTCAAATATTCGACATGATTCAATAGTAAATTTTGTAATCTGCACACCTCAACCGATATTCTAAGCTTAAATACTAGTAGCAATCGCCACACTGCTGATTATTTGTTTCGCATCAGTAAACAAGTGATAGAAGAAATTGGCTATTTGAAATTTACTGCAATAGTCAGCGACAATGCTAGCAACATGAAGGCAATGTGGAGAATAGCGAGATCAGAATATCCACACATTTTCTATTATGGATGTAGCGCACAAGCCCTTAACCTCCTCACTCAGGATTTGTGTAAGCTAGATACGATACGGAAGATTATAAACAAAACCAAATCAATTGTAAGAGAAATACGAGATTCTCTTCAGGAGTATGCCAAATTCAAAGAATATATAAAGAAATACGCTGCCCAGAAGGGAATAAAAGGAACAACATTGTCTTTACCAGTAAATACACGTTGGTATTCTGTGGTAAAGATGTTACCTTGCGCATTGAAAGCTCAAACGGTACTGAAGCAACTAGCTGTCGATGATGAGATTACATAGTTGCCAGAAACCAGTTGCTGATGGCATTGCAATCGCCGAATTAAATTCTACTTCAATTTCCAGTGTCCCAGAAATATTTATTGGCATCAAAGAAAAATTGAAGCAGTGTGGTTCTCATTTTAGTTAGCAAGATGCGAAAAAAATGAATGACGTGATTCATCAAGAGCAAGATTTTGTGGTTACATCTACGCTCAATTTGGCCAATTTCATAGATCCCAGATTTGGTGGACAGTTTCTTAATGACACAGAGGCCGTTTCCAATTTAGAATTCTATATAAAAGAATATGGATTTTGGGAGAATGAAACACGCTGTTCAAATATATTCTCTTCCTACTTCAAATATATACAAAAAGAAAGCCCTTTCAAACCGTGTCTATAGTGGGATGCGAAGAACAAGGGAAATCCAATTCACGTGGTGGAAAATGTTTAATAATTTTTGAGCGGTGTCAGACTTCGCAACAACAGCTATTAGAATGTTGTCAGTGCATCTGTTGAACGTGAGCTTTCCTGTCAGTCTCGTATACATAACAAGGATAGAAATAAACTTTTTAACGAAACTTTTGAGAAATTGCTTGCTGTAGAACATAATTTAAGGTTTCTAAAGCTATACGACATGGTCAATAATTTAACGCATCCTATATCTTCACAAACACACAAGGGTATATATGGACATTTTCTCATGTTTTTTCTTCTGCCTACAATAGTCCACATTTTTTTATAAATGGAGGGAAGTTGGAAAATGCCACGTCGGAGGATACACGCTCAGGATGTAGCTTTACAGAGACTGTCACTGACGATTGGAAATTGACATGTAGAGTGGAAATGAAAAAAGGAAACATCAAGAAAGGCAAGCTGAAATACAAGAGAAGTGGATGAGTCATGAGTCTCATTCTCAATACTCGGGTGAAGATAAAGATGAGTTGCCCCTTTCACTCCTTTCTGCATTTAGTTCCATGTTTAACCCCAAAGAAAATGTTTAAGATGTACCAAGTTTATGCATTTGTGTTTGTTTGTTTGAATGTTTATTTGTGTTTTGTTTTGACAAATTTAAATAATTGCTTGTTTTTATGTTGTTTTATTGAATAAACATTAAGTTTCGTTATAACAAATTTATTTTATAATAAAAAGCCTCTACCAATTTTTTTGGGTAATAGGTATAATATGGTATAATAAGGTATAACACTTGGTATGAAACCAGTGAAAGTTAAATACCAAACTTTGCCAACCTTACTTATGACTGAAAACGTTGTTTGTGATGAACATGCAAAAATTTTGAAATTGTATTCATTGAAATAATATCCCATCAACTTCAGTCACAGTTGCCATGAAATGAAGATACCAAAGAATCCCCAAATCAGCAACTTTTGGTACAGAGTACTGTCACATTATAATGTCTTATTTAGGTGATTGGAGAAAACAGTTGCTCTTTTAAGTCCACTAACGCATTTTTTGTACGAATAAAACAGTCACTTTTACCTTTATATTCGGTCGATTAATTGCCGTACATTACTTTTTTTTGGAACCCCCCATTTATGTTGGTGAAATAACATGGAGATAGATGATACCACCGGCAGCAACAAATGTCGATTAAAATTCTGTTCATAGAAGAGAATCACTCAAACCATTTAAATAACCTTACGCTTGATTAAAATAAAAATAAAAACAAGGTTATGCTTTCCTATGACTGAAAACGTTGTTTGTAATCTTCTTCTTCTTAAAGTGCCTTATTCAATATTGAATGTTGGCAACAAATGTGGCAAAACTTTGTCTATCTTTAACGGCTCTGATCAACTCATGTGTGCTCATATGGGTCCAATTTCTAATGTTTTTAAGCCAGGAGCATCTCCTACGACCACACCATCTTCTATCGTCAACTTTTCCTTCCATAATACGCTGCAATTTATTGTACTTGTCATTCCGATATAAATGTCCAAGATAAGCTGTTTTTCTTTTTTTGATCATTATTAGGAGCTCATTTCTTCTATTCATTCCTCAAGACTTCTTCGTTTGTATATGTTCCGTCCGCGATATACTTTTGAACACCCAGTACTCAAAAGCTTGTATTCTCTTTTCTGTATCAGCCTTAACGGTCTACGGCTCAGCACCATATAATAGTATTTAATATACGTAGCACTGCACAAATTTGTATCTGGTAGTAAGGTGAAGAATGCGGTTAGTAAGCCATTTCTTTACTTTTTGAAATGCCGATCTTGCTGTTTCTATTCTTACTTTTATTTCTATTTCTGAGTCTCCAGTTTCTATCAGCCAGCTACCTAAGTATTTGAATATTTGTACTTTTTCTGTTTGTCGGTTAAACATAGTGAGTTGTGTTTGTGCTATTGGTGGTTTGCTGAATATCATGTATTTTGTCTTTTTAGTATTTACCGTTAACCCAATTGTATTTCCTACCCGGCTTACGGCATCCATCAGCCGCTGCAGTCCTTCCATGCTATCCGAAATTATTGCGGTGTCGTCCGCATACCTTATATTATTAAAAAGTTTACCATCTATTTTTATTCCGTCTTCGCAGTTTCCTAGGGTTTTGGCGAAAAATAATAGTGGTGATAGGACGCCCCACACATTTTTTTTAATTGATGTAGCTTCTAGGGTTGCCACCGTACTTTATAATAAAGTATTGTACGTTATTTCAGGTAATTGTACTCTATACGTTATGAGAACAATAAAGTACACGAAAATACTTTATTTCGCATGATTCGATTAGTTTGGGATTTTGAAAAGTTTAGTCGTAAGTATTTTTGCGCTAAACAAAGTTTATCGATTGGTGCTGAAACGATGTGACTATTTCGCCACTTGCCAGCGCCACATCACTTTATAATCACTCGTTTTAACAGTTTCTGAACGCAACCTAACTTACCTAACCTTAAATCTCAACAATGCCAGTGTTATTGACTCATTGTTACAATTTGTTGTTTGTTCTATGCGAAGCGGTTTGAGACTTTGAGTGGAATAAGAATATGATTTAAAGTTTTATAGATTTATGCTATAGTAAATCATGGACAAGAATACTTCACATACATCTACAAAACGTAATTTCGACTGTGAAACCGATCAAATAGATAGTGAACATGTTACACCCACAAAATGTTTAAAAAGAAATGATACGACAAAACAGAAAAATAAACGATTGCAGAAGTATAAAAGTCAGTGGGAAATCGAACATGGTGAATGGTTAATTAATGATCCACTAAATGAATATAATGGGAAATGCAAATTGTGTGGAATTACATTTACAATTGGTTCAGCAGGAATAGGACAAGTAAGTAGAATTTTTTTCTTTTTTCTGTGTGTGTATTGGTATGGTTGCATTAAATATCCAAACTAAACTATGATATGCAATAAATGATTAGATTTTATGTAATAAATAAAATTCTCGTGTCGCAGTGTTTGTTACCAAACTCCTCCGAAACGGCTCGACCGATTTTTATGAAATTTTGTGTGCATATCGGGTAGGTCTGAGAATCGGTCAACATTTATTTTTCATTCCCCTAAATGTTCAGGGTGGTCCGACCCAAATTTTTTTTTTTTATTTTTTGGACAAAATTTTTTGTTTTTATTTTTTTATGATTCAGCATTGAAAAATACATACAACCATAAAATTTCACCCTTCTACGATCAACCCCTGTTTTTTAATCGCGATTTTATGGCAAAAAAATTATAATTATAAGTATAATAATTATTTGATGGCGACTGGAGATGATGGGTAAGGTGACGGGATTATTCTAATATTCTTATTTCTTATTATTTTCAGGTTAAACAACACCTACAAACAAAACAACACAAATCAAAATTAGAAATGAGGAGAACATCTGGACTACTTGAGAAATTCCTTGGCTCTTCTTCTGCTTCCACATCGTCTCGATGCAGTGACAAAGAAAATGTTGTTGCATCTGAGCTAGCCCTAACATATCACGCTGTAAAACATAATTTATCTTACAATAGCATGGATTGTACTATAAAATTGAATAAGATTATTTATGTCAATTCAGCTACAGCTACAGCAATTCATCTAGCTAGAACAAAAATGGAAGCACTAGTTACAGAGGTGTTGGGCCCATATTCTTTACGAAATGTATTAGATGCTATTAATACAGATAATTTGTTTTACTGCTTACAAACAGATGCTTCTAACAAAAAAAATATAAAACTGTTTCCATTAGTGATACAATATTTTACGGCCAAAAATGGCATTGAAAACAAATTATTAGATTTTTATGAAAATAGTAACGAATCTGCTGATGGTATGTTTGAATCAATTCAAAAATCATTAGAACAATACAAACTTTCTTTTCATAATGTATCTGGGTTAAGTGCTGATAATACAAGTGCTAATTTTGGTGTCCATCATTCTTTATTCACAAATATGAAAAATTTGGTACCAAATTTGATTAAAGGTAATTGTCATGCACATATAGTGCATAATTGCGTAAGACATGCCATGAATTCTTTATCATATGACATTGAAAATGTGATTTTAAAAATTTATGCTCATTTTTCCCATTCTGCTGTAAGAAGAGAGGAGCTGAAAAAATTTGTAGCATCAGTAGATGGAGATTTTCATGAAATAAAACGCCATGTGGGAACAAGATGGCTCTCTCTTTTGCCATGCATTGATACATTATTATTAAGTTGGTCACCTATTAGAAGCTACTTTTTAAGTTTAGACCATTGTCCAATGGTTTTACAAAATTTATTGATGCTCGATGAAACAGAGAATGATATGGTTGAAATTTATTTGCATTTTTGTAGTCACTTATTAAATTTATTTAATAAAGCTGTGAAATGTCTAGAAGGCAACTGCATAACAATTTTAGATATTTATGGGATTATGGTTAGTCTTAGAGATGGATTATCACAAAGAAAACAAGATCTCTTTTTTGGCTATGAAACAGGCAAAAAAATTAAACTGTTATCTTCACCGGAACTGACTAGGAAAATTCACAGTAATTTTTTTATTATTTATTGACAAAGCCCTAGAGTACCTGAATAAATGGTTTGATTTTAATAACACAAACTGGTTATTTACACTTGGTAATATAAATTTAAAGAGCAATATAGAATTTGATAATATTGCTAACATAATTGAAAATTTAAATCTCCAAAAACTTAATGTAGATATGGATGATCTTTATGGAGAAATAGTTTTATTAAACCAACTTTATAATCAGATATGTACGTCTAAAGGTTTTGCAGAACTATCAACTGCACAAAATGGCAGCAAGTATTTAATAAGAGTGATGATAATTTTTAAACTTGTATAAAGTAATTTCATTTTATTGTCTATTCCGCCACGTCAGCATTTACAGAAAGAGTTTTTCTGTGATGAATAGCAAATGGCGAGACGAAAGAAACAAAGCATCTCTAAATTTGATAAAAATGAATTACTTATTTACTTTAATTTAAATATAGACTGTAAAGATGCTGTGCAATTGTTTAGTGAAGATACTAATTTGATACAAACTGCAAAAAGCAATAAAAATATGTTTTAAGCATAATAATAAAGAAAATGAATTGTACTTTATTTTGATACTATGTACTTTTTTCTTACATATAATATCCAATGTACTTTAACTGCCCAAAAAAAGGTGGCAACCCTAGTAGCTTCCCTTTTTTCATTATCTATTCTCACTGTGGCGCTTTGATTCCAGTACAAGTTTCCAATAGCTGTTATGTCCTCTTGATCAAATCCTTTCTCAGTTCGAATTCTCAATAGTTCGTCGTGTTTTACACGGTCAAAAGCTTTTGCATAGTCGCTAAAGAATATGTAGATATCTTTTTGTTGGGCATTTTTATAGAAGAACTGACAGGCTAAACAGCGCTTCTCTGGTACCGAACCCTTTTCTAAATCTATTCCACATTTCTGATATATCATACGCTGTAAAATTTTTAGAAATAATTTGAGAACATCGGGCTTATGAGCCGAAAATCGTCGCATTTGTTTGCATTGGGTTCTTTGGGTATAGTGATGAACTCCGATATTATCCAATCAGAAAGCATTTTTGCAGTTGGATAGATTGTGTTAAAAAGGTTACTAAGTAATGATGTGTTTTCTTGATTTAGTAGCTTCAAAAATTCGTTATGGATCTGGTTTGGCGTTTTTACAGTTCTGTATTGCGTTTGTTGTTTCACTTTGTAATATGCGTGGTGCACGCTCTGTTGTTACTATTATATGCAGCTCAGTTCTGACATCTTCAAAGGTCTGTTTTACACATTCTTCCCATACTTGTTTTAGATCTTCTTTGCTTACAATTAATTGGTTGTTATTGTTTAACATTTTGCTTTGGGGCCCGATACAGTTTCTTTGATTTTTTTTTGAGCAAGTTAACAGCGTGTCTCTTTTCTAGTTCTTCTATTTCAATGAATTTATCATTTAACCATAGTTCCTTCGCTTGTTTAATCTTCTTTTGTATTAATTTGTTTAGTTGTTTATATTGTTATTGGTTATTGTTTTTGTATATTATTCTGTTGTCCATTAACGTTAATATTTCTGGTGTCATTCATGGTTTTTTATTTTTATTACGATTTTCATCGGTGATTGTATTTTGTGTGTCTGTATGATCTGTGTCGTCTACGTTAGTACTTGTATTGTTATTTATATTATTTATTACCTCGTGTGTTCCACTTTCCAGTTATTTGTAATGAACATGCAAAAAATTTTAAACTGTATTTATTAAAATAATGACATTTCATAAACGTCAGTCACATGATGCTGATGTATGGTCAAGGCCAATTACTTTTTGTACAGTTGACACGGAGACACCGAAGAATCCCGAAATCAGACACTGTTGGTACGAAGTATTGTTACAATATAGCGTCTTCTTTTAGGTGGTTGGAAAAATAGTTATTTGTTTCATTAGTACAAAAAATAGCAATTTCTTTTTGGAAACCTCTCAGTTATGTTGCTATTAGTACCAAACATTTCTATTTTATACAAAATGAGTATTATTCAACTTTTTAAAAAAATAAAAAACGTAGTGTAAACTTTTTAATTAATATTTATTGGATTTACACACTGTCAATTAGATTCAAATGTGATAGATATTGGTGAAATAACATGGAGATAGGTAGTACCACCGGCGGCCGCAAATGTCGATTAAAATTCCGTTTATGGAAGATAATTACTCACATCATTATACCCTTACAATTTAACATGAACAACAATTTAAAATGAAAATAAAAAGCGACATTATATTGAGCATCAATACTTTCCCTTGACTGGAAACATTGTTTGCGATGAACATGCATTAACGTCAGTCACATGATGCTGATGTATGATCAAGGCTAAATTACTTTTTGTAGTAGGACAAAAAGTAAATTACTTTTTGTACAGTTGTCATGGAGACACGGAAGAATTCCGAAATCAGTCACTTTTGGTACGTAGTATTGTTACCATATATCATCTTAATCAGGTGGTTGGAAAAAATAGTTTGTTTCATTAGTACAAATAATAGCAAATTTTCAGGACGAGAAAAAAAAGTACTTCCGAGCTCCGAAACGCATATTTTGTACGAGTAAAACAAAATTGTTTCTCCAACCACTTTTACCTTCATATTCAGTCATTTATTTGTAGTGCACTACTTTTTTGGGAACTCCTCATGTATGTCGAGGTCACTATCAGACATTTCTATTTTATACAGAAATCAGTATTATACTACTATTTATTGAAATAATAAACTTACGGTGTAGTTTTATTAATATTCACTTGGTTTTACCCCTATAAATATGATTCAAATGTGACGATGGCGAAATAACGTGAAGATAGATGGCGCCACTGGGGACAGCAAATGTCGGGTTAGAAGATAACAATAACTCCAAACATTGAAATAACCTTACACTTGCTTAAAGCGAAAATAAAAAGCTAAATTATATTGATTATCAATACTTACTTATGACTGAAAACGTTTGTGATGAACATACGAAAATTTTTAAATTGTATTTATTGAAATAATGGCATCCCATGAACGTCAAGAAGCTATTTGCAACTTTTGGTACGAAGTACTGTCACAATATACCTAGTATCTTATACTAAGTGACATATAAAGAACACACAGTAATAATGAATATTTTGTAAAAAAATTTTGGGAATATGTTTGTATATGTTAAGATAAAAAACGATCCATTTTTTAGCCATATTACTCTAGCGGTTTTTGCGTTAACCTCTTTCAAAAACATTTACGATCACGTAGCCTTAAACTCATTTGTAACTACAGTTGTCATTTAAGACGTGTAAAACACATTACAAAAAGCTTCTTTAATTGAATCACGATGCCTCGAGTGCGAAGACGCCAAAATTTTCGTCAGTTAAACGAGTTTGATATGGGTCGAATTGTGGGCTTACGAGAGGCTGGTTTGTCTATGAGAGATATAGCCGATGGAACGCAACCAAGTTTAAACACTATGGCACACGAAGAGCGAGAGGTACAGGGCGTCCTCGAAGAACCACAAAAGTTGAAGATCGCCGCTCTACGGGACCGCTTCTCGTCTACACGGGCGATTGCGGACCAGTGGTTTGCAGAACATGGAAGAGCGATTGGGATGCGAATTGTTTATCGCCGGATAAGAACATTTGGACTCTTTTCATACCGTCCCCATTTTGTGCTACCACTGGCACCTGGGCACCCACGTGATCGTCTAGCGTGGTGTAGAGAACGGGTAAATTGGGACCAAGAATTTTCTGTGGATAGACGTGCACCACACAGTTGGAGTTATGGTATGGTGGGCTATTGTTATTGCAAGTAGGTCACCTTTGGTTTTCATTAGAGGTAACATGACATGACCGCTGCGCGCTACATCCAGGAGGTCGTAGAACCCCATATTGTACCTTATGTTCAGACTGTCCCCAACAGCACATTCCAACAAGATAACGCACGACCTCATGTTGCTAGGGCTTCTTTGGCTAATTTTGAGGCCAACCAAGTTGCTTTGTTGCCCTGGCCACAGAGATCTCCCGATCTTTCACCCATCGAGCACGTCTGGGATATTATGAGAACAAGACTACTCAATTTACCCCACCCCCACAAACTCTAGTGGCTCTGCAGCATGAGTTATAGATGGAATGAGATACCTCAGGAGGAGATCGATCACCTCATTAGAAGTATGCCCAGACCTGTTAATGAGTGCATAAGACATCGTGGTGGCGCAACACGCCAATTTTGATCGTGTACTAGTCTAACTCGAATACACTTGTATACCAAAAATTGTTCAAATTGATTATTATTGAGTGTTCTTCTTTCTATGCCACTTAGTATATTTAGGTGGGTGAAGAGAATATAGTTACTTGTTTCATTAATACAAAAATGGCAATTTTCGGGACGAACAAAAATTTTATTCTTCAACGTGATTTCTCCAGCAAATTTTACCTTTATACTTAGTCATATATTTGCAGTACACTACTTTTTTTGGAAACCCCTCATTTATGCCGCCATCCTTACCACACATTTCTATGTTATATAAAATGAGTATTATTTTACTTTTGTTCAAATAATAAACTTATCGTGTAGTTTTTAATTAATATTCATTGGATTTTACCTCCAAAAATTTGATTCATATGTGACAGATGTACGAGAAATAACGTGCGGACAGATGCGGCCACCGGTGACAGCAAATGTCGATTTCTGTTCATAGAAGATATTCACTCAAAACACTTAAATAAACTTACATTTGCTTAAACCGAAAATAAACACCAAAATTACATTAAATATAATTACCTATTTATGACTCAAAACGTTCTTTGTGATGAACATGCGAAAATTTTCAACTTGTATTTATTCAAACAATGAAATACCATTAACGTCAATTACACAAAGCTAATGTTTGGTCAAGGGCAAAATGTAAATCACTTTTTGTACAGTTGCCATGGAGACACCGAAGAATCCCCAAATCAGCTACTTTTGATACGAAATATTGTAACAGTACAGTGTCCTATTTAGGTAGTTGGAGAAAAATAGTATTTTAAGCACATAAGTCACGTACCAACTGGATTAAAGATAATAATAAAAATGCTATATTGCAGATATCAAAATGAATAAACAAATATCACCTTTTTGACAGTTGGATAAGGCATGTATTATATTTCTCTAATTTAAATCAGACAACTTAAATTACTCTATATGATTGCTTTTGTAGAGTGCACACTTACATTGAACATTGAACAATAAAATATTCATAGATACATTAAAATCTGTACAAAAATCTTTGGAATTTGTAATACGTTGCCCTCGTGTCTTTATAAACAAGAGTTCTCATAATTAGTAACATTACAATACGAAAACACAATAGGTATTTTACTTTTCATGTATAATTAACATGAAATAACAACGTAACAAAATCATCAAACATGCATAAATTGACATGTTTATAGCACAACGTAAAAATATGGAGTAATTTAAGTAACTACTTTGTGCTCAACAAGAGGGGTATTGATGACATAACCAACACATCTTTCAATTTGTAGAATTAATTTAAAACATACAGTATAAAAAACCCTAGATTTTGAATAGAGTGGAAGTCGAGTACGTAATGGGGTGTACTGATTTCAACTTTTTTTTAGAAATTTAAATTCCAAGTTGAAATAAATTACCTATATACAGGGTGGTCCACTTAAGCGGGATTACTCCATAACTCCCTTACTATTACAAATACGAAAAAATGTCTTATACAAAAGTTGTCCACAATCATAAACTACACATTTTAAAATTATTTTCAGAAATGGCGGACTTCCGGTTATACCGGAAACTCATGCCAACTTCGTTATTTTAAATAGAACAACCTATATATTATTACATTTTTGAATTCTTCGTTGAATTTAAAGGTCACTTTAATAACCATACTATGGGTCTACGTCGCATTGCTTCTGAGTTATTTGACATTTTGTAGAAAAAATGACGTTCGAAAACATTCAATATCTCGAAGACGGATACCAGTAGAGAGATGTGGCTTTCGTTTTTTACTTTCGAAAAGGGTACCGCATCATTCTCATTCATTGCCAAAAATCTTGCTTTTAGAATTCAATAATTCCTATCGCTCCGAAAATATTTTTTTGAAACATGGATAACTTGATTTTTTTAAATGGAACCACCCATATTTTCATACATCAGCGGATAGGAAATTAAATTTCCTTTCCATTGATGTAACATTATCCATATTTTGGAGTGATAGTTTTCGAGATGTTCACATTTTTATCTAATTTCAGTTTTTATTGCGCATTGCCGCGGTGCTTTGAAAAGCGTTTGTCAATTGTTTTAAACAACTGATAAGAAACGTCAGTTTCCCGAGCTTCTGTTGTGCTTTGCTGTCTTGTGTATCAGTTTAAGTGTTTCTACAAGACATTTCCATTAAAATGTTGTCCGACGCAGAGTTGATCGACATGACTTTCATTCTTGGAGAATGCCAAAGAAATGCGTTATTGGCGTCAAGGATTTATGCGGTATGGTATCCTGAACGAAGACTTCCCCGAGAAGCAACCTTTCAAAAGTTGTTACAACGTTTTACAAACACCGGACGCAAGCAGTATCAAACGAGGGAACGTGTCAACATGATAACCTGTATTTCTTGTGCATTCTTTTTGTATATCTTCTGTAATCGTTAAGTAATTGTCCTTATGTATTTATTGCGTATTTCTTGTGCATTTCTTCTCTATTTCTTGTGTAATCCGTAAGAAATTATTTTGTATTACTTGTGCAATCCTTATGTATTTATTGTTCATTCCTTATGTATTTCTTGTGTATTTCTTTTGAGTTTGGTGTTCTTAATTCTTGAGTATTTATTGTTTATTACTTGTGCATTAAAAAATCAAGTTATCCATGTTTGAAAAAAGTTATTTTCGGAGCGATAGAAATGACTGAATTCTAAAAGCAAGACTTCTTATCAGTTTTCCAAAGCACCGCGGCAATGCGCAATAAAAACTGAAATTAGATAAAAATGTGAATAACTCGAAAACTATCACTCCAAAATATCGATAATGTTACATCAATGGAAAGGAAATTTAATTTTCGATCCGCTGATGTAAAAAAATATGGGTGGTCCCATTTAAAAAAAGTCAAGTTATCCATGTTTGAAAAAAATTATTTTCGGAGCGATAGAGATTATTGAATTCTAAAAGCAAGATTTTTGGCAATGAATGAGAATGATGCGGTACCCTCTTCGGAAGTAAAAAACGAAAGCCACATCTCTCTACTGGTATCCGTTTTCGAGATATTGAAAGTTTTCGGAGGCACTGCAAACGTCATTTTTTATACAAAATGTCAAATAACTCAGAAGCAATGCGACGTAGAGCCCCATAGTATGGTTATCAAGGTGACCTTTAAATTCAACGAGGAATTCAAAAATGTAATAATATATAGGTTGTTCTATTTAAAATAACGAAGTTGGTATGAGTTTCCGGTATAACCAGAAGTCCGCCATTTCTGAAAATAATTTTAAAATGTGTAGTTTATGACTGTGGACAACTTTCATATAAGACATGTTTTCGTATTTGTAATACTAAGGGAGTTATGGAGCAATCCCGCTTAAGTGGGCCACCCTGTAGAGATATACATTTTGGATTTTTTTAATGAGGTCTCTGATACAAGGCCTAAGTTTCTGAAATTTAGGAAAAAAATATTTTCAATAAAAAAATTATTATGAAGGATAACTTTATTTGTAATTCCAAGTTGAAAACTGGTAACTATACAGTATGAATTAAAAGTAAACTTGGTTAATTTTGTGAACTTATACAGCGTTTTTCAAAAAGTCCACATCATATAGGAATTTTTTTAATTATTAAATTTAAATACATTTGAGTTTGTATTGTAGGTAGCGCACCCCAAAAATTTTATTATTACAATAAACAGGTTCAAATCGCAATTGTTACCGCGATAGAAGGGTTAACGGGGTTTGATATATTTTTTATATATTAAGTCGTAATTTAATAACGTTTCCTGGATATTTTATTTGCTGTATTTTACGTAATTGATATTTGAGTAAGGGTTGAAAAAAGAACACACGTTAGGATAGAAACAGATATTCGCTCGAACTGCCTTTATTGAAGGGACGTAACGAATCATTGGAAATTCTTATCCGCACATTCTTGATATAAAAATGGCACTAGTTAGTAATTAATTACGTCGGTACACACTACAATCAAAGACGTCTTTGTTTGGTACTTGGAAACTCGACACCTAAATGTAGGTAGGGCTTGTTACGGACGAATGCATATGTTTAAAATTAAGATGTCGTTCAATAATTAATATGAAACCGTTCCAACATAATATTTTTTTGTTTTTTATTACTTTTGGAAAATGGGGGTTGATTCCGGGAGTAAAGGTAGTTAGTTTTGAAATCGGGGGAAATGTAGTTAGAGCTACGAGTGTCGACGGAGCAAGATCGATAGAGTTAATTAAATACCAGTAAACAGTTTGTCTTTAAAATAATTCTTGCGTGTACGTTTTCTTTTGGATTAGCCAACGCTTATTTGTCTTTTGTTTCGGGTGTTAGTTTTAATGTGTTTTTCAAATATTTAGCTATAAATAACAGTCACCCTTTTTGAAGTTAAACTGCGTATGTTAACAATTTGTGTCTGTGATCAATTAAAATTCAACTGTAAGTAGGTATTTTTAAATAAATTAAGGCGGGCATTAAATGATTCTACAAGCCTATATAACCTATTAAAAATCGAGCATTGCCTTGCAAAGGTATCTCATTCGCACGAGGGCTCATTAAGCTGAAATCTGCTAAAATAAAAGATAGTACAGAACTACCTCACTCTTTTAGTTGTATGAATACATTGTTTGTTGTTTACATTTATATTTGAGTAGGGGTGGGGCTGGTGAACGGGTACATGATACCGTTGGTTATTAATTGTAAAAGACAATTGCCCAGTGGGTACACACTTCCGGGTCCAGATAACCATTAAACACCTCGAATTTTATTTTTATTGTTGTATAGATATGTAACTTGAGAAAGGGGCGCTGTATTTTTCTAACGCACTCAAACTTATATATCGGTCACGATGTTACGATCTATTTATAACTGACCCTTGTAAGGCTTTGTTTTAATGAGTTTTTTGCCAGTTTGTTAAGTAGAATTATTTGCCTGTGAACTAATTTATCTTTAAAGGTAATTTCTTGTAACTGTACCTATGTATTTTATGCTTTAGTAGTCACTAAACAATTGTGTATGTGTAAATTCCTTGTCTATTTTCTTTTGCCCTTGCCTTTACCTTATCACCTATGAAATTTTATTGTTGTTGTATTTTATATGTACCATGTAAGATAAGCAATTAATTTGAGTAATAGTAACATTATTGTCAGTAAAGTCAAGATAAATCACTTAGTGATTGTTTTGTTCTTGAATTTCCATTCTTGCAGATAAGTTCAAATTACATTTTTCAAGATAGGGTACCTGGGGGACGCTACAGTATTAGTTTGTGATTCAAATTTGATCAAAAAATCATGCAGACTCGTTTGCTAAAATGACACCTGTTATCTGTCAAAGTTGTCATTTTTTCAAAAATGTCATTATTTGGGAAAAAAGTTTATAAAAAAACAGTTGTTTCTAATGCAATTTTATGTCCACGTACAAAGTCTAAGCCAACTACGATAAATTTCATTTTTTCACTATTTTCGCAAAAAAAAAAACTTTAAAAACCCACTTCATCTGACCCATATTAATGTATTTGTTAATAAAATACTTACTTCTTAACTCAATTTTTTTGCATTCGTTACCTGGTTTTTCGGAAATATTAAAATTAGGAATTTTAACGTAAGTGTGTATCACTTACGTTAAAATTCCTTGAAATAACATTTCCACTTTTACAACACCAGTATTATAGTGTTTTAAATAGTAAACATAATAGTTTCTTTTCTAAACAATAATCATACATACGCAATGCATTACGATACCGGATTATACGGTATCTTAAATAGTACAAAACAAATATAAGCGGCTTTGACAAAGAAAAATTACGTGTGATCAGAAAGCTGTATTATTACGGCATTTTGTTAAAAAAACACTATAAATAATGCTTCAAGAAAAAATATAAATAGTTCTCATATGTGAAGAAAATACTCCCCATAGTCCGGTATTTTTAACGATAGGCATCCATAAACATATTTGTCAATCTACAGTGTCGCGCATCATATCCAAATTTAAGCAACGCAGTTTTAAAAAAGGACACAAGAAGTGATATCCGAAAACGAAGATAAGTCTTTAAGGGTACTGTTAGATGTTACAGAAAATAAAATAACATCCTTAAATATCAGCCAAAACTTGTGTTCCAATTGGAAGGTACGCCAATTCATTCAAGAGTATCAATTAAAAATGTCTTGGTTCAAAAGTTTAATTGGAGCTGGATATGACGTTTTTTTCATAGACACCAAGATCCTAAGATATGACCCCGCTTGATTTTTTCTTTTGGGGGTATTTACAAGAAAAAGTTTATGCTGAAAGACTCTAATAAGAGAGAAGGCAATGCAGATACCCGCAGAATTTTTAATAAATGCTGTGAAGGAGGGTCTAAGACAGACCGTATTGTGCATGGAACCTGAAGGCGGACATAAAGAAATTGTCTATTTGTTATATTATTAGTTATTGGGCTTATGTTGGTTAATAAACATATAATTAAAAAAGTATTTCTTGTGACGTTTGTATGTTTCTTGGCAATGTTATTGAATTTTCAGCTATGTTTACTATTTAAAACACTGTAACAATGGTGTTTATTTGTAAAAGTCAGTCCAAATTTGGATCACAAAATTTTCAAGTCCTAGTTTTGATATTTCCGAAAAACGATGTAACAAATACCAAATGCTTAAAAAAATAGAAAAGACCACCGCATCCAATGGGATAACATACAGATAGTGGCAAAGGACGAGAACACAACTCGTCGGAAACTCAAAGAAGCCACATACATTGTACTAGCAGAAAATCCAATAAGCCACGCTAGTGTGGAAATGAAACCCATATGGATTCCAATAATGAGCTTAAGCGCAATACACCTGCGCAAGAAGTTAAGGCGCAACATGCGCAATAAACTTCTGCGCAACCACGAAAAAGTTTTATATTTATATATATATATATATATATATATATATATATATATATATATATATATATATATATATCTATGTCCTAAAAAATATATATTGGATTACTTAGTGGCTCAGCGGTAAAGGTGTCAGACTAGTAAGTGAAAGGTACCAAATTCGAATCCGAGAGTAGTTCAGTGCTTGGGAAAAAATTATATAACATATGAATTCGTCTCAAGTGCGAACACTGTCCTTCTCAGAACTAAGCCTAATGACGGAAGCAGAGTCCGTTTCCGAAACGTCGCGCTCTAAAAGCAAAAACTGTGGAAATAGGCTGATCAACTCAACTAATACGAAACCAGTTACAAAACTTATAATACAGAATAAAAAAATAGAGTTAGGAAGTACGTATTTTACAAACAAATACGTTAATGTGGGTTAGATGAAGATTTCTAAATTTTTTTTTTATTTGCCGAAAACAGTGCAAAAATCAATTAATAGCAGGTGGTTCAGACTTTGTATAAGGACATGAAATTGCACTAGAAACAGCTTTTTTTGTTTTTTTAATTCCCCCAAATAATGATATTTTTGAAAAAAAAATGTCAATTTTGAGAAATAACAGGTGCCATTTTAGCAAGTGAGTGTGTATGATTTTTTATAGAATTTGAAGCACAAACTGACAAACTCAAACTTTATTTAAATTTAATAATAAAAAATTTCCCACATGATGCGGACTTTTTGGAAGACGCTGTTTTTTCGTAAATTTTAAAAATCGGTTTTAATAATGCTGGGGGCACATTTGTATTTGAATCAAAATCACTGTATTTCCATAATACACCATACTTATTAGTGACACAACAGACGCAGCGCGCATGTCGCACAGAGCGGTTCCCATTAGGTTAACTTTCTTAGTTGACTCAAGGAAACGGTCGGATGTGCGGGTCGTGTGTCTCATTGCAGTGGATCATGGTTAATTAATGAGAATAGTGTGTTAAAACCGTGTTCAGAATGAGTAAAAGGTTTATTTAACTAGAGAAACTACACAAATGCCGATTATCTGTCAACACATCGACATTCACTACCAATTTTGAGTGGATTCGCGTTCAGATGAAGCAAAAAGCCCGTCAAATGTGTAATAGCTCAACAAGTTACTTTAAAAAATAGGCTACGATAGTATCTCCCCTCTCAGAACCCTAATTCCATTCCTTCCGATCCTATCCTGACCGCACGCATCCTTAACTCCACCATGCATATATACATAATGTATGTATGATTGGAATCCACCGATGTGGTTGAAGGAGCGGGGAAGGAATGAAACACGCTGTTTTCCTTTTTTTAATGAAAGAGTTATGGAAGAAATCTAATGTTGCAAATACGGTATGCGTCGAATCAGGACGTTTGTGGAATATAATAGCGTCAAGTGACATAAGTGGCAACAGTTTTCATGGTACACATTGTTTATTGAAATAAGCTGTCAGAAAAAAATCGAAATTGTGCTTACAACGCAGGAAAAAAATTTATTATTGAATATTATTTTTTTCACACGGGGATTGACAGCGAAATGGACCTAGTTGGTTAATGGTTGCCAACCAATTTCGAAAAAACCACCGACTAATAAAATCTTAAGAGTAGTTGCAAAATTACACACACGAGCGTTCTAACTCAACACAAAACCTGTACTGGTCGTCTAGTTATCATTATAACTAATGCGAACTAAGTTAGATTATTTCAAGAGGAGTTAGAATCTCCAAAAAGAAGTCTCTGCAGAGCATCTCTAAAAATGAATTTGAGTGAAACATCTACCCAAAGAATATTTAAGAAGCCTACCGGTTTTCCCTACGGAATACAGATTGGGCAAGGGTTGAAACGGTTGTGTACTGTGCTTCAATCTTAGCAATGGTTTATGAACGAGCCTAATTTCTTTCAAATGTGTGGTTTTCGGACCAATACGACATCCATCTGAATGGATTTATCAATCGACAGACAAACAGATATTTTCTTTTGTTAAGTGTGACCTCAGTTGACATGAACCAAAATAAGTAACGAATGTAAGCCTCCAAAAAACTAAAGACACACATTTTAATTGATGATTTTAATGTTGAAGAACGTGATTCAACTTCTGAAAACGCATCAGATATAATGACTCTTACTTTGATGGAAGAAAAGACGAAACTGGGCGAAAAATTGTTTAAGAATGGATGTAACTTCAGCACTGGTAAAGAAATGGTTCAACACCACAATTTGTGAAAGAAAATTCTATAAATTTGACAACCATAAAAAGTATTAGTTGTTGCAACGAAATAATTACACTATCTGAAAAGTCGGTACAACATCCACTGTAAGCAATTGTTTGTTTACTCCATTTTAACGAGCTTACCCTTAGAAAAGTTATGGCTTATCTTGACGGTCCAACTACCACACACTTTTAGCAAACCTAATCGAGAATATCTAGTTAATTGCCAGAATTTGAAGGGTTAGCAGTTTTAGAAAAATAGTTGACGCAAAGTTAAGTACAGAATAAAAATATCTGAAGCTCCAGCTTCAGGTATGTATACCCCAGAGTTAGTCAGACGAAACCAAAAAAAAACATCTCGCACGCAAAATGGGTTACGATGGCAAACAGACTTATGCGTTTGTACATCACATCAGATGATCCAAGCCCACAAACAATTATTGCGTTTATAATGAAGGTATACATCCCCTCGATATTCATTATCAAATATCAGTCTGAAATGATTCAATGCAGCAAGCACTTGAATGATGATCTGAAGAATATTGTACAGTTAACGTTGTAAAAAAACGTATTCAAGGCTCACAGAGGGCATCTTCTTTTAGCAATCCAGTTTGACAAATGTCAATGCATAGAAATACCGAGAAATACTTGCATATAAGACAATCAAGAAAGCTGGCGAAACAAAAACTAACGCATAGAGTCTTCAAACAACCGAAAGTCAGTTTTGATGCTGAAGACTGTACAAGGTGGCGACGACTCAGCAGAGGGATTTCAATGCAAAACTCTTAATGAGCGATTCTTGGAGGCTCAGATTATTTTAGAGGAAAAGTCTATTTAGGTTTTTAATAGAGTATACAATTCACAATTCGCGGTAGTACGACTATTAACAGGTTATCGCAGAAATTCGTAGTGTAACAACAATAATGAACGAAACTTACATGGAGGTGCAGAGAAAAATGAAAATACTTCTCATGTTTTGCTGGCTGTGGCGGAAAATCCTAATTTAAGATTACGGCAAATAGCAAATGACGTCAAATTGCATCATAGTCAAATATTAAGGATTTAAATAAAGTATGATAGGGTGATTTGGAGAGGAGTGCATTTTGCTCCCAAATGATGGAAAAATGTAACGAAAATAGGGAATCTTTACAAAAGATTCTTTCTATTGCTGAAGCAACGATCCCACTGCACAATGAAGCCAACCATGTAGAACGTGGGCACGGGAGAATTTCACATAACTTTCTACAAACCAGAAATGTCTGGGCGGGATTATTATGTCATAATATTAAAGGGCCGTTTTACTTAAACAGGAGAGCTCCGTCAGGAACAAATATATCTCCAGCAGTGGGTGAAGTTAATAGGGGCAACCAAGAGATATGGTTCCAGATGGATGGTTGTCCTGCACACAACAACCGTGTCATGCGTGAATTTTTAAATGACTTTCCTCCATAAGGTGATTGGTAAACCTTACGCAATATATTGGCCCGCTACGTCTCCTGACCTTTCTCCCAATGACTTTTCTGTGGGGTCACTTAAATACGAAAATGTATTCTGCTCAGTCATTTCAAAATTTGGAACAATTAAAAAATCGGATTCAAGCTGAACGTGATAAAATATCTTAATATCAATTCGCAAATATTAAACGGCAGTTTTACGAACGTATAGGTCATTGTTTAACAGTAAATCGTGGTTTGTTTGAACATTTGCTGTGATTAATTTACTTTTTTTTATTAGATGTGTTAGCTTTGTGGCTTTCGTTGATTGAAATAATTAAAGTTTATCTTTATTATACTATTCATCGTTTGAATTGAGTCACATTTAATGACGGAAGCGCTCCATAAATAAAGACGCTCTTGCTGATTGATTTTATAATTACACAATAAAGTGAATGGGGTACATACGGATACATAAGTTTATTCTCAACCAAAAATCTAAATATACTTTTCCTCTAAAATAGTTTGGAGAGCCAATTAGCACATTAATAATTTTATATTGAAATCCCTATTCAGTGTTGTCCGGTCCACTTACTGTAAAAGAAAAGAAGAAAAAAGAAACCGATTACAAATATTTACGAAAATACGATTACTGTAAAATTAACCAAGTTTAAACAGTGGCATAGCAGGATTATGAATTTAAAAAATAAACCGTTTTTTTTTAAAAAAACCTGTTTGATATTTACAAAAAAGAGAAGAAATTAAAAAAAAGAAAAGCAAGCAACAAAACAAAATCCAAAAAACAAAAATTGCTCAGGTGTCAGTAGGCGGGTTATTCACATTACTCTCCAGTATTGCATTAAATAAAATTGACTTTAAAAAGAAAACAAAAGCATGTCACCAAATGACCCCAGAAATGCTTCAAACTGTACGAGGTTCAAACATAACATACATTTTCGTACATTTCATAAATCGTGTTTCTAAATGACTCAACGTTCAAGTTTGAAATGTATGGAACCGGCTTAAGCTGAGGGAGGCTTTTTGAAGGTATTTCAAAATTTCATTGTTTTTCATCGCCATCCATTTAAATGAAACCCCCAAATTTTTTTGCCATGTTTGGAATTTTCGTTACATTTTAAGGTCAGTGTATGTAAAGAGTGATATCTAAAACTTGAAGTTTCCGAGTTATTTCAAAAAATATGAAAATTTTGGCAGTTGCGAGGTCCCACGAAAATCGGTATTATGCGATAATCGCTGCAACTTTCGGAATCCGTTTTTTGGGGCTACAAGAGGACCTAACTAAATACGTTTTGAGAAGTTATAATTAAAAAGTCTTCCACAAACCCCGAAATAATCCTGAGAAGTTATGATTTTGATCCTCAATAACTTGGTTATTTTAAATGAGACACCCTGTACCTTAAAGTGTTTTCGAGTGTAGAATTTAATTCTGTATCAAACATTATTTTTAAGTTGCCAGGGCCTATTCTGAACGGTTCTGAAGATAATTAAGATTTTCTTGAAAACATCGACTAAATTGATTCATTATTCTGCGTTAATAATTATATATATATATATATATATATATATATATATACATAGATATATATTAATTAATATTAAATCAATAATTGTTCATTTAAGAACTAAAACAAATATTTAAATTAGGATACAAAATGATACATTTTCAATGTGCTGTCCGTGCAATTGAAGGCACAATTCAATTCGGCTCTCTGCACTTGCTGTAGCTCGACGGATCTCATTAGGGTCTAATTTGGCAAACGCTGACCGTATCCTGCGGAGCAATTGCTCATGGTCACTTACTGGGGAAGAGTGACCTTGGTTTTGACATACCCCATAGTAAAAATCAAAAGGGGTAAGTCTGGCGATCGTGGACGCCACCTACAAGGTCCATTAGGACCAATCCATCGATCATATGATTTTGATCCTCAATAACTTGGTTATTTTAAATGAGACACCCTGTACCTTAAAGTATTTTCGGGTCTAGAATTTAATTCTGTATCAAACATTATTTTTAAGTTACCAGGGCCTATTCTGAACGGTTTTCAAGATAATTAAGATTTTCTTGAAAACATCGAATTAATAATAATAATAATAATAATAATATTATATATATATCTATATATATATATATATATATAAATATTAAATAAACATTTGTTCATTTAGAAACTACAACAAATGTTTAAATTAGGATACAAAATTATACTACATTTTCAATGTGCTGTCCGTGCAATTGAAGGCACAATTTAATTCATCTCTCTGCACTTGCTGTAGCTCGACGAATCTCATTGGGGTCTAATTTGGCAAACGCTGACCGTATCCTGTGGAGGAATTCCTCACGGTCACTTACTGGGGAAGAGTAGACCTTGGTTTTGACATACCCCATAGTAAAAATCAAAAGGGGTAAGTCAGGCGATCGTGGACGCCACCTCCAAGGTCCATTGGGACCAATCCATCGGTCATAAAAAACCTGTCAATTCGATAAACCTCATGAGAATTATGTGCCGGTGCACCATCTAATTGATACCAACAATTTCGGCGCTCATCGATTAATGGATTCACAGTTCCTCGTAGAATTTCCACATATTTCGGAAAATTTAAGTTTTCTTCACAAATACAATATCGCATGTGATTGTGTTCAAAAGTACTGCAAAAACATTAAAACTAAACATATCTTGAAAATGCGCATATCGTATAGCGTGTGGATTTTCGTCTGATCATAAATGTTAGTTCTATTTATAATCCTCTCTCTAGAAAATTTTGCTTCATCTGTCCGTAATATGATAAAAATAAATTGATAGTCTTCTTGAATCTTTAATAACATGAACTCGCGAAACTCTATTCGGCAGACCTCATCACCCGGTCTAAAGGCCTGTACGTTTTGGAACCAGTAGGGGTGCATATAGTGCTTTTTCAAAATTCGTGTGACAGATGAAGCAGATATTCCCAAATCCATTTCTGCAGATGGTGTTGAGCTTTGTGGTGATACGTGGAAATAAGCCAGTGTATTTATTACATTTTTCTGGTCTATGTTACCGATTTTGGAACAGCCTTGGTAGCTTTAACTTTGCTATGACACAAATTGTTTTTCCATAGATAACTATGTGAAGTCTAAAATTACACCAAATAAAAGGATAGTTTTTGGTTAACATTAATTATCTTGAAAACTGTCCAGAATAGGTCCTGGTAACCTTAGTAATATTGGATACAGAATTAAATTCTAGATTCGAAAATACTTACAGGGTGTCCCATTTGAAATAACCAAGTTATTGAGGTTCAAAGTCATAAAACTTCGGAGGCTTATTTCGGGGTTTGTGGAAAACTTTTTTCAAATTAAAACTCGTCAAAACGTTGTTTGTTGGGTCCTCTTGTAGCCCCCAAAAAGCCGATCCCTAAATTCGCAGCGGTTAGCGCACAATACCAATTTTCGTGGGACCTTGCAACTGTCAAAATGTTCATATTTTTCGAAATAACACGGAAACGGAGAGATATAAGATGCTTTACATACACTAGTCTTAAAATTTAACGAGAATACCAAAACCAGCAAAAAATGGGGGGTTACATTTAACGAAGTTGATAACTCCTTCCGGTATACTCGTAATGGCCGCCATTCAAAATAGTCGATTCTAGCCTAAAACCAAATTTCAAAGCCCCGAGAGCAAGTTGCGAGGCCTTATACCTGTCTTATAAGCTAGCATTAGGCCCACTTATTAAAATACAAGTTCAAATTTCTCGCAATAAGTAATCAGAATGTAAACACTTAAAGTTAGCATTAGGCCCCTTATTACAATACTAGTTCAAATCTCTCCTCATAGATGGCGCCACAACAATCCCTAATTAGTCCTACCGCTAAGTGACGCTACCTTTATTACAGAAAATATTCATTAGCCCATGCAAATTCAAGTTTTGCAACAAGGGGGCCACGACAAGAGGGCGCAGACCTGATACAAGTTCTTATAGCTGTCTTATGAGATATCATTAGAGCCTCCTTATTACAATACTATTTCCAGCCATGGGGGGCCACGTAAAGAGGGCGCAGCCTAACACAAGTTCCTATAGCTCTCTTATGAGATAGCATTAGAGCCCCTTATTATAATACTATTTCCAGCAAGGTGGGCCACGACAAGAGGGCGTAGACCTAACACAAGTTCTTATAGCTGTCTTATGAGATAGCATTAGAGCCCCCTTATAATACTATTTCCAGCCCAGGGGGGCACGACAAGAGGGCGCAGACCTAACACAAGTTCTTATAGCTGTCTTAAGAGATAGCATTAGGGCCCCTTATTACAACATTTTCAAATTTCCCACCGTAACCATTGAAGAGCCTTAATCAGAAACTAATCAGGTAAAAGGGGCTGTCCTTAGCACCACCAATCAGAACGTTGTATGTGCACGCATTTGCCTACCTTCCAGGGGCTGAACTGCCAAAAAGGCTCTTAATACAACCAAAGAGGTCCTAATTAGGGTGAACATTCCATCAAGGGGCTGAAAATGGCCCCCCGAAAAGAACCCATAAAAAAGGAGTGAACTGACAAAAAGGTTCTTAAGACAACCAGAAGGGCTCTAATTAGGGTGAAAATTCCATCAAGGGGCTGAAAATGGCAATCCGAAAAGAACCCATAAAAAAAGGAGTGAACTGACAAAAAGGTTCTTAACACAACCAAAAGAGCTCTAATTAGGGTGAAAATTGCATCGGGGGTTTAAAATGCCCTCCGAAAAGAAGCCATAGGGGTGAAAATACGATCCCCACCTGGGCATATAAAAAATGGCGACCAAAGGTGTCCCAAGGGCGACGTCACAAAAATCCAAGATGGCGGAAGGTGCCTCTGTTCTACTTTTAGGAATTATATAAACAGCTGTTGTTTTTGCAACAACGAAAGTTAACTATGGAATAAATGTAAAAATGAAACCCGCATCAATTGAAACATATGGGTAACAAGTGGATTTATATGTTTATAAAAATTGTACTTTGATGCACATGTTTTCAATATAAATCTAGTAGACAGCGGGAGTGTTTTAAACTAGAATTATTATCGTGAAAATTCCAACTTGATGTTATGTACCATTATCGAGATAATCTTTAGACGACAGTGTTTTAAACTAAAATCGTGAAATTTCAACTTGATAGTACGTACAGTTTCGGAGATACAATATGGAGAAGGGTATTATCACCCCTTTGTGAAAGAAGTGCAAGCCTAGGCCAATATAGTTTGCTTATTAACAAAATAATTTTGATCTCCATCTTACGATACTTCGTGCGCCTTCGGAGATTTCAGCTGCTGTAACTGGCCGCTCTTTTCACATGTGTGATAAGGACATTTTTGATAGATAGTTAGAAAAGGTTTAAACAATTAATTTATTGGATATCAAGTAAATTAAATGTAATTGTTTGGTCCCGTTTTTCGTCTCCTAAGCTACCTTACAGGAGATTCTTTTGGCCTCCATTATACTCATATTCATATAAGTATTTGATTATATTAAATGAATGGGCAAACTTTAACACCCGTAGTAGCTCCCAAACATATTTTGCCCTACCGTGGTTAACCCCTAGCTTCGCCCAAAAACCGACGAAAAGTGGCTTTTTATGTTTTGGTTTTCAGATCACAAAAACTGGGGGGCCAATTGAAGTAAAAAAAGGAAAAGGCCACGTATTCCATTCCCTTCCCAAGGGGGAGGGCGGGCTGCTCGAGCTTTGCGAGCTCCTTCAGCCACAATCATGGATTCCCAGCATACACACGTACATTACGTGTATATGCATGGTGGGATTAAGGATGGGTGTGGTCAGGATAGGATCGGAAGGAACAGAGTTAGGTTTTTGAGGGGGAAAATACTACTCCAGCATTCGCCGCACATGGTGTGCATATATGTACCGTGTATCCCGATTTCGCGGGGTGGGTACCTATCTCAAGAACAGCTTGAGAAGGAAGTTGCGGTTTCCGCGTTCAGATGCTACTTTTTTATGACACCAAAGGTAGACTAAATAAAATTTCCATGGCACGCTTCGTTTTTGATATACAGAGCGATTGTGAACATTTGTCAAAAGTGAGATATGATACCGATAGATATTCTTATGTAAATCAAGTCACGTACGTAGCTTTTGTATAACTATTGCCGTTCCTTCAGAATAACCCAAACTTACCTTTGTTATATGGGACACCCTGTATATTTTTTCACAATTTGATACCATTTGCCCTCAGCTTTCGAAAAATATAAAAACCATAGCTAAGTTCAACATTAAGATCAAAATTTACGTTATTACTAATTTAAATTTTTTAATGGTTGGTCGGGGCGGAAATAATAAAATATCTTTTTTTCAAAATTTTATAGGATAATATACCAATGAAACATTATAAAACTAACTAATAGGAAAGGAATACCCAAGGAAATGAACGTAAAATTAAAGAAGGGGCAAGTTATTGGTAAGGTATAAAAATTATTAAATGGTTTAATAAAAGACCTGTCTTAATGATAACGAGTGATCTAAGCCATGATGCAACATTAATCAGTACATGTTAGCAAAATGGTATTATATTAACTTTTTCTCACCATTTCTTTTTAGGAAAAAAAAACAGACAGGAGGAAGAAGTTTTAAAGCCAAAATGCGTCATCGATTACAATAAGGCCAAAAAAGGAGTTGATTATGCATATCATACCTCCATAAGAAAAAGCTTAAAGTGGTATAGGTAGGTCATGAGCTTTTTTTTGTATCCTTCGTTTTTTTTTTCTTATTTTATTTTATGCGTCTTTGAACACTTGATAATTAATTTTGTACTTCTACAAAACGTGTTTTTGTCATTGCATTTTTTCTCTTTCATATTATTTATATCATAATTCTACAAAATAAAAATTTGAAAAATTACAATCAATAATGTTTTGTTTCGTTGTGCACACTTAACATAAAACTTGTTGCAGGAAAGTGATGCTTGAACTGATCTTGGGTACTGCAGTAGTAAATGCATGGGTTGTTTATAATGTATCAACAACGAAACTTGGTATTATGGAATTTCGTAAACGGTTAGCTGAAAGTCTATCAGTCACTGAAAGCATTCCACGTCCTGTAACCGACACAAAAAAAATAACTCATACATTCATGAAACCAGACGGTTCCGGTCGTAAAAAAATAAAACCCTGCAAAGGATGCTACAACAAATTACGTGAAACTTTGAGTAGTCGCGAGGCAGACAAAAAGTCCGTAGAGTCACCAGTTTTTGTGGTGATTGTCCAAATAAGCCAGGACTTTGTATAATATGTTTTAAACCATGCATAACAGTGTAATATTATATTATAATCTTAAATAAATTTTACAAATATAATTGATTAATTATTATTATTGATTTAATTCAATACTAATATTGAATTATATATATATATATATATATATATATATATATATATTATATTGAACATGTATACAGGGTGTCCCAAATAGAGTAGGATAATATGGGTATCTTTCTTATTATTAAAGATAGAGATTGGGTTAAATGGTTCGATTCCGTTGAGAAACATTTCAATTTCCGAACAGTTTCGAAATTATTTAAAAAAAAAAAAAATCGTCGATTTCTAAAAACTCAAATATCTCCGTAACTATAAAAGATATGAAAAAAAGTTTCAAATCAAAGTTACTTACTTCGATGAGGCACACTTGAAAATGATGTCAAGATATTATTCAAGATGGCGGGTTCCAAGATATTAATAGCAGCTTTCTTATTTTAAATGGGCGCCATATTGGATTTTTATACAATTAAATGAGATTTTTTTCTCTTTTCAACGATGTTTAACAACCTATGTATGAATAAAAAATTATGGGAAATATTAATTGTTCTCATTTTAAATCAAGTAGCCATGATTAACAATTTGCAAGTAAAAATTATATATTAAACAAATTAACACAACGATACAGCGTGATATTTAAATGGTAACACCATAATACCTTGCAATAAATGTTCAAAGTGCTGGCCGTTTTCATCGACACCGTTTTACAACACTGTTAGAGTAGTTTCAAAATGTCGTTGCACTCGCCCCTCCATGCGCATATGATTCAAATGCGTCGAAAGTATTCGACAAATATGTTACTATTCAACTTATAAATGTAGTCATTCTCTTTATTTACCTCACGTTGTATTCGTACGTTGCCGCTTGAGTTTATTCCTTCTGTTTTATACAAAATTTATCTTTTTCAAGGCACTTTTTATTATTTCATCGTTATTTGTTGTCCAAACTGCCCATTTAAAATAAGAAAGTTACTATTACTATCTTGGATACCGCCATCTTGAATTTTATTTTGATATCATTTTTAAGTAACTTTTATAATTACGGAGATAATTGAGATTTTAGAAATCGGCGATTTTTTTTTTAATAATTTCGAAACTGTTCGGAAATTGTAATGTTTCTCAAATGAATCGAACTCGGCCCAAAAAATGGCACAATATTGCCCATTTAACCAAATCTCTCTCTTTAATAATAAGAAAAATACCCATACTATCCTACTATATTTGGGACACCCTGTATATCAAAATTCAATATTATTATTGATTTTAGTAATGTTTTGATTATTTTCGGATGATATATGTCGCAGGGGATAGTAATTTATACATCTTGATTTTCGTTCATGCAATACAGACCTCCGGCGATATGAATTCGTGTACGGCGACGACTGCGTAAAGATTTCTGCTTCTTGAATACATTACACGCTATTAGATCGTCAAGAAATTACATCACTTTGCTCAGAGATGGCGATGAATAAAAAAAAGTATGCATGCATACCCCCGGGGATATGTATAGCACAGATGTAAATTCGTCTACATATCTCCGGTGATATGTAACGCAGTCAAAGCCAAAGTACCAATTATTATTCTTAAACTTAAGTTCTACTAATTCCTTAGTTTACTAACAAAAAAAATGTAAATTTATTATTTGAGTTTTTAGAAATCGGCGATTTTTTTTTTTAATAATTTCGAAACTGTTCGGAAATTGAAATGTTTCTCAACGGAATCGAACCATTTAACCCAATCTCTATCTTTAATAATAAGAAAGATACCCATACTATCCTACTATATATATATATATATATATATATATATATATATATATATATATATATATAATATATATATATATATATATATATATATATATATATATATATATATATATATATATATATATATATATATATATATATGTATTCATTTTTAAAACATTGACTGATTGTTATTTATGAACGGTTATCATGTAAGTCAGAACATTATTGTTTGTTTAAAGTTTTCCAAAAACTTCACAGTAAAATAAAACTGACAAATTTCAAGAATAATAATTAATACGCTACATCTAAATTTCCCAATTGGGACAATTAGTCGTCGCAGATTCGAAAAATTATCAATATTATCAAAATTGATTGGGAAAGAAGTACACAGTAAAATTGTGAGTAATTTATAAATCCATCAGGCTTTATTGAAAAAGTGTATGTATACACCGTGTCCAAGATAAGGATTGTCACTATGGGGGTCTCGGAAACGGTAAGAGATTGAAGGTCGGTTAAATGGAACAAAAGTTATACATTTGAGAGAATGTATTCATGGTCTTTGTAGAACTCGAATATCTCTTTTAGTTTTTGAGATATTTGAAAACAATTGAATTTTCTGATTTTCGTTTTTATTTTTTTCTGACCTTATTTGAAGAGCTATCAAGAAAAGAAGAGCACATATTCATTGCCACGTTCCTAGCTCTACTTAATGCTGTTATTCAATTTTTGATACAACGTCTAGTTTGTTAGCAACCATCATCAACTTTATTTTTTTAAATACACGAAAAAATTATTTTTGCCATATTTAAATTCTCTCTTTGATTCTGAATTCAACCATATATATCACACTTTATATTTTTGATACGTTTCGGATGAGAAAATTAATATTCAATGTAAAACATCGAAAACGTACAGTTAAAACTAATATTAGAAACATTAGAAAACCGTAAAATTATTATAAAATTGTTTTGTAATTTTAAATGATAGACAAATAAAAAACAAATTTATTTTAAAGGTTAATAAACTCACAAAAGATGTTCAATAAGATTACCGTTATTCTCTAAACATAAATAGCATCTTCTAACTGTAGCATCTAAAACATTCTTCGGCATTTGAGGAGTAATACTAGCAAACGCTTGTAGAACTAATCTTTGTAACATTTCTTCGTTTTCTATATCGTTTCAATAAATGTAATTTTTAATGTATCCCCAAAGAAAAAAATCCAAAGGTGTTATATCTGGAGAACGGGCTGGCCACAGTACATTTTTATGAGTGCCAATACATCTTTCTGGAAATCTAACTGACAGGCATTCTCTGACAACTTTGGAATTATGTGCTGGTGCACCGTCCTGCATAAACCAACAATCTTGGAAAGGCAAATCATTCAAAGCTATCTCTAATTCATTTTAGAGTAAAATTTGGTAACGTTCAGAATTTAAGGACTAGTGGTAAATGAAAGGACCTATAATTCGAGTACTGAATATAGCAGCCCACATATTAAATCCGAAACGGTGTTGGTGTTTGGCCGTTTTGTACATACTCTTGCCCAATAATGAGCATTTCTACGATTAAAAATTCCATTATTATTAACCATACTTTCATCGGACCATATTATTTTATTCGGAAAATATTCATTGTCTTGAGATTGACGTGTATACCATTCGCAAACATTCTACGTCTTTCTGGGTCACCTGGCCGAAGTCCGTGGCAAATTCTAAATTTATATGGATGTACTTTCTCCTTCTTTAGAACATAATGAGCTGTGGAATGGGCTATGCCAGTTGCCTGGATTTTCCGTTACAGCTAATAAAACAGTATTGGCTTTTTCTTCATTGCAAGGTTTTTTGCGAGTTTTTTGAACGCACCATATTCTTTTAGATTAACTGCTAATGTGCGAAAAGTTCTTTTGTGAGGTTGACGCCTTTCTGGATATTTGTTTAAATACACTATTTCGGCTTCCGAACAATTACGTTAACACAAAATGTAACACGTCAGTATATCGAATTTTTCATTATTTGAAAAATGTACTCCTACAATATTGTTTTTAGGTAAACACAAAATGTAATTAACTCAAAGACCACCAAACAAACGTAATACGGACAACAATCAATTATGACAGGTAGGTAAACAAAATGCAAAGCCAACTTATTTTTATCAAATGCATCAGTACGACGAAAGATGTATTTTAACTGTTTAATTAATAGTATTTTCACTAAATACATACTTGTCAATTATTTTATTCGCAACAGGCATTAGAAAATGAGAAAACATTATTTTATAATAATTTTACAGTTTTCTAATGTTTCTAGTATTAGTTTTAACTGTACAGGTTGTCCCATTTTGGTTGTCCTCGCAGGGTATCTCAGTTATTAGCAAAGATACAGAGATGCGGTTTTCGCGAACGTTGGCTACTTTTTTGTGAAACGAAAGATGACACAAACATAATTACTCTAGCTCTTCTCATTTTTGAGATACAGGGCGTTTTTGAAAAAGTTGCATTTTGAGACAGCCCCCGTATCTCAGCTATACGATAACTTATAGAAAAAGTGAAAAGTGTTCCTTATATAATTTTTTCCGTAGAATGCAGTGCTGTTTTCAGAATGAGTATACGGGGTCAGGTCAAAAAGTTATCGGGATCAACTTTATTTTTTTTAAATGGGACACCCTGTCTATTTTCTCATAATTAAATTTCTCTTGTTCTAAGCACTTCAAATGTGTATAGCATTCATCATTTTTTTATACAAATAGCGCAGTATTTCAAATTATTAACTGGATTTGTTAGTGGCCTTTGGTACTGCAATTGTTTTACCATGGCAACTTCATTTTTTTGACATTTGTCAATATTTGCAAATTTGTTGATTGTTGAGATCCTTATTGTTAGTAAAGTTTTCAATATTCTTTTCGTTATTTTGAATTTTTACAAAGTTTCAAACCATGGCGAATAATTTAGGGTACGAGAACTATGAGAAATTAGATATGATTGGGGTTTATTACCAAACAAATTTTAATGCAGAGCAAGCGAAGGAAATATATTTTGAAAGGTATTTATATTTACTGGAATGTTAGTCATCATTTGAGTTAAATAAAATGTGAATATTATAGATTTCCGGAAAGAAGGCAACCGTGTAAAAAACATTCATTAGGTTAAAACAAAATTTGGAAAATCACGGATCGTTTGAAAGGCCACGCGCCAAAACATATAGAAAAGAAAACGAAGAAAATAATGAAATAAATGTCCTTGCAGAGGTCACTGTTAACGAAAATTATACGTCTTGCAGAAAAATAGAAGAATCGGTGGGCATTTCAAAAACGAAAGTATCAAAAATATTTAAAAATACCATTATAAACCATATATACCTCAAGTCATCCACCACTTGCATCCGGGTGATGCTCAATTGCGTATCGATTTCTGTAGATGGTATATTCAGAAAAGTGAAGAAAATGGTAATTTTGGTCGTTTAGTTATATGGTCGGATGAAAGCCATATAAGCTCCGCCGGAATTTACAATCGTGCAATGAATCGTTTCTGGTCTAACGAAAATCGGCATGTTACCGTGATCCGTCAGCAGCAAGGCAGGTTTGGGTTCAATGTGTCCTGTTTCATTTTAGGAGGCAGATTAACATTTTACATGTTTGAAGGCAATTTGAACCATCAACGATATTTGGAAATTTTGGACATTTGCCTTCCAGAATTGATTGATGATATTCCGTTAGCCCAGCTAAGAGAGGTTTATTTTCAGCAAGACGGGGCACCTTGCCACAATGCAAGACTAGTAAGAGATTACCTCAATACAATGTTTCAAAACCATTGGATTGGTAACAATGGACCAGTTAATTGGCCAGCAAGGTCCCCAGACCTATCAATTTTAGATTTTTTTGTGGGCTACCTTAAAATAAAATTCATCAAAGACGGTATGAAACTCAAGAAGCTTTGATGAATGCTACAAGAGAAGCCTTTGAAGAACTACGTTTAAGACCCTATTTTTATTAAGATCCATTCAAGAAATTCTTCGGAGATGTAGGATTTGTCTTGACCATAATGGTCAGCAAATTGAGCAATATTTATAAAATTTTAATTCTTCTTATTTTCGTTTGTCTCTAAATTTATAAATAAATACATCCAATATTTATATGAGTTTCAAATCAACAATTCTGGAAATAAAATAAATTATTTTGCCGAAATTTGTATCTTCTTCAATGACATATAATTACATAATGATGGTTTTCTATATTAGGCACAAAAAACAATAGAAGATTACGAATTCAAAGCCTACTAAGAAATTCAGTTAATAATACAAAATACCACGCTATTTATCAAAATAAGTGATAATTGTTATATATATTTGAAGTGCTTAGAAGAGAAATTTAATTATGAGAAAATAGACAGGGTGTCCCATTTAAAAAAATGAAGTTGATCCCGATAACTTTTGACCTGACCCCGTATACTCATTCTGAAAACAGCACTGCATTCTACGGAAAAAATTATATAAAGAACACTTTTCACTTTTTCTATAAGTTATCGTATAGCTGAGATACGGGGGCTGTCTCAAAATGCAACTTTTTCAAAAACGCCCTGTATCTCAAAAATGAGAAGAGCTAGAGTAATTATGTTTGTGTCATCTTTCGTTTCACAAAAAAGTAGCCAACGTTCGCGAAAACCGCATCTCTGTATCTTTGCTAATAACTGAGATACCCTGCGAGGACAACCAAAATGGGACAACCTGTACGTTTTCGATGTTTTACATTGAATATGAATTTTCTCATCCGAAACGTATCGAAAATATAAAGTGTGATATATCGTTGAATTCAGAATCAAGGAGAGAATTTAAATATGGCAAAAATAATTTTTTCGTGTATTTAAAAAAATAAAGTTGATGATGGTTGCTAACAAACGAAACGTTGTATCAAAAATTCAATAACAGCATTAAGTAGAGCTAGGAACGTGGCAATGAAAATGTGTTCTTCTTTTCTTGATAGCTCTTCAAATAAGGCCAGAAAAAAATAAAAACGAAAATCAGAAAATTCAATGTTTTTCAAATATCTCAAAAACTAAAAGAGATATTCGAGTTCTACAAAGACCATAAATACATTCTCTCAAATGTGTAACTTTTGTTCCATTTAACCGACCTTCCATCTCTTACCGTTTCCGAGATCCCCATAGTGGGCATCCTTATCTTGGACACGGTGTATATTGCAAAATTACAAATAACACAAAATAACTATAATTAACTACAAATAATTCCAAACGTTACGCTTGAATTGCAAATAAAGTTGATTTCAAAGAACTTCGCACCAAACAAAAATATTATTACTTTTTAAAAACAAGACTATTGTAAAGTTATTTGTTATAAACGAGGTTATAGCCAGAGTCTTAACCCAAAAAATCTAAATAAAAATGTATTCCGATACAGTACATAAATAAATTATCTAGTAAATAGTACATTACACCAACAAATATTTTTCCAAATGTAATAATCGTCTTTCGCTTAATCTACAATCGGTTGACAACACTGATAACTTATCTAATTTTGCGTATTTTATACAATATTTATATTTTACCCCAAATCGCACACTTTGTATTCATATCTCTTTCAAATATTTATTTTTCCCCTTTCGTAAATTTTATATAAATAAATATTATACATTATCAATAAAAACGAAGATTCCAAATAAAAAACTCGAAAACGAAAAGTTATTTTCTATTCACAGTTTCAATAATGGAGATGGGTTTTTTTTGATTAGTAGTTGTAATCTTCTATCGTAAATGTTTATGAGCAGCAGTTGATCAATTTTCTTCTTTTAGCTAACGCTTAATTATATGTAAACTCATTGGGCAAAAGTAGAGATTATTTATTGAATTATAGAAATAGTAACGAATTCATAGTATTGAAAATGAAATGAATATTCCTTAACACAAAATACAATGCGATCGTAAAGTAGCGGTAAATTTAATAAAAATTCAAATGAGACTTTAAGAAGAAAACAATTTTACGTAAAAGTGAAACATACAGGGTGTGTCAAGAAAAAGATATGTCGTCGGAAAATATACATCTTTTTACGTACAAGGTACATATCGATGATGTTAATACAGGGTGTCCCAAACTTGCGTCCGCTGACGATACCTCCCTTATTTGATGGAATAGGAGAACAAAATTTTGAAATATAGTTAGAAAAACTGATGCGCATATTTTAAAATCATTTTAGGTTATACAAAGTGTTTCATTTATACAAGGTGAACCAAACATAATTTTTTTTAAATGGGACACCATGTGTGTCATTTCAAATTTGGATTCAGCTCACTTCGGTCATTCTTTCAATATAAGGTTTGATTATGTTATACAGGGTAGTTTAGAAGATGTGGTCATTTTGAAGAAAAAATCGTACCTAACTCTTTCAATCCCAAATTATGTGTATATACACTGACTTCCATAAAAATTGCAACACCTACAATTTGTTGAACCATTTTATTGAAATTTTCGTCAACGATGTCCTTCATTAGAACAAACAAACGATTAAAATTTTAATAAAATCTAGCTAGTAGTTTTTTTTTGTTTTTTTCTTTGCACTTAGTAACAATAAATTTGAAGAAATAAACCAATCAGTGTGTAATTAACTGTCAATTTTGCAAATTGTTTGTTCACAATTTCGTTCTGAACTTGGGAACAATGCCAAGAGTACGTCAACATCAACATTTTTCCCAATTGACTGATTTTGAACGTGATCGTATTATTGGCATGAGAGAGGCCGGACTTTTCGCTAAGAGAAATTGCTCGTCGTGTAAAGCGAAATGTTACAACGGTATTGAGATGTCGGTCCAAATGGTTCGAGGAAGGGGTGCAACAACGCCCTGGATCTGGACGTCCCCGCAGAACTACAGATCGCGAAGAACGTCGCTAAGACTTTTGGTCTCAAGAGACAGATTTTCAATAACTCGATCGATTGCAAATGATTGGATGAGAGGTGTAGGACCCAGAATGTCAATGTCATCTGTTTATCGCCGGATAAGGTCTTATGGGCTGCGTTCATATCGTCCATTTTTATGTCTTGCTGTTACACCACTTCACCGTCTACGCAGGCTAGAATGGAGCAACGAAAGATCGAATTGGGCACAAGAATGGCATCGAATTATGTTTAGTGACGAGTCTCGATTTTGCATGTGGTATTGAGATGTTGGTCCAAATGGTTCGAGGAAGGGGTGCAACAACGCCGCCCTGGATCTGGACGTCCCCACAGAACTACAGATCGGGAAGAACGTCACTTAAGACTTTTGGCCTCATGAGACAGATTTTCAACAACTCGATCGATTGCAAATGATTGGATGAGAGGTGTAGGACCCAGAATGTCAATATCATCCGTTTAACGCCGGATAAGGTCTTATGGGCTGGGTTCATACCGTCCATTTTTATGTCTTCCTGTTACACCACTTCACCGTCTACGCAGGCTAGAATGGAGCAACGAAAGATCGAATTGGGCGCAAGAATGGCATCGAACTGTGTTTAGTGACGAGTCTCCATTTTGCTTGTGGGCCCACGATGGTCGTAGGAGGGTCAGACGGATGCGTGGAGAACGTAAAAATCCAATATTTTTTGTGGAACGCTACACAGCCCTCACACAAGGAATGATGATATGGGGTGCAATATGTTACGGTATCAGATCACCCTTCGTCTTCATTGATGGCAACTTAAACGCCGCTGGTTATATTGTCAATGTGCTAGAGCCCGTTGCGCTTCCATATCTTCAGGGGCTGGAAAATCCCATTTTCCAACAGGGTAATGCGCGCCCTCATGCGGCAAGGGCTACTACACGTATTTTGGAAGAAGCTAACATTGTCGTCCTCCCATGGCCTGCTCGGTCGCCTGATTTGTCGCCCATAGAACATGTATGGGGTGCGGCCGGTAGGCGACTGGGTAATTTACCACATCCTCCAGATAACTTACACGATCTCCGGCTACGGAGTCAAGAAGCTTGGGTTGATATACCACAGGCAGCTATAGATCACTTGGTTGATAGCATGCTACGCTGTCTAAATGAGTCTATTACAAATCATGACGGAGCAACTCATTATTGAAAAAACATTTTTAGTTTTTGTTCTTTTGTTTTCAAATTTTAATCGTGTGTTTGTTCTAATGAAGGACATCGTTGACGAAAATTTCAATAAATTTAAATAAATTTTCTAGGAGTTGGTATACAAAAAATAATAATTTATGTTATTTTTTGTATCAATTACATTAATAGATCACATAAACATACTTTTTTGAAGTTCACCTGTTCTTACAGTCGCGGCAGAGACATGTTGTTTATAAACAACAGTGGGTCTTTAAGTGCAGTTTTCTGTTCCGACTTTCTTACAGGTTTTTATGAGGAAAACTTAATAAAAGACGTAGTCAGAGAGTATACTAATGTTTACTTAGTGTGAAAATTAATAAAACAATTTTTTTATTAGTCAGGCATAAAGCAACTTTTTGTACAAGGACAATTTTTGCAGCGTGATCGTTTTTCTGCCATGAAGGGTAAATAACCAAAATGATCAAACCTCACATCATTGACTGGTAAAAATGCAACACGTCGTTTTTTTTCGACAACAGTTTTGGGGGTTCTTCTTGCCCTGCAGATGTACACCCTCTTTTCCTATTCACTATATTCTTCTCAGCAGCCAATCCTTTTGCGATGGCAGCTTGGAACTGCAGCAGTGAAAGTTCATGTTTTTTCCCTTTTGCCTCTCATGCCTTCGATAAAGCAGCCAACCATTCACCATAGCAACTGCTAAACACCAGTACACAATTCTCATGTACCACTTGCGTGAGTGTATGTTTATTCTGTGCAGTTCGATAAGCATATCACACAGTGAATGTGGAAATGAAATTTATACTTTTTCTGTTAAACCAACGGATCAAGGATATATTTTCTTGGGTTTCTACCATATGATCATATGACCCACGACCATTTCGTTTTATATCAGTCTTCGACTTTAGTGCACAATTGCCCATTCTTGTAGCTCTTATGATACCTAGAAATAGGAATCCTTTTTCTTTTACAGCTTTGGCAAGCGTCAGCGAGGAGAACCAATTATCGGCAAATATCTTGTAATTTTTGTTGGGGGGGGGATGTGATTTGTCAAGGCCATCACAATATTACATGAAATGCTCAGACCATAGTCGCTACATGTATTTTTCCCAACATAAATCTTGAAATCATACATAATTCCAGATGTGCCAGCTGCGGTAAAATATTTATATCCCCCTTATGTGGCTGATTTTTTATGCATTGCTTGATGCTGCTCCTGCCTTTGAATGGGATTATCTAATCATTAACAATTATCTCTTCTTCAGGAGGAATGCTGCGTAGAGCTGCTTGAAACGATGAAAGAAGTGGTCGTATTTTATATAGTTGGTCGTACCCAGGATTATTTCCAAGTTTCATTTCTTGATTGTCAGCAAAATGGAGACATCGTAATTACTGCTGAAATCTATTTCTGCTCATCATATCAGCGATTGGAGCATATCAGCATTCATTAGCCCAGTATAAACGAATACAGGGAATTTGAAAAATTCCCCTTTTCAACAAGATTACGATAAATTGTTCAATTTCATCAGAAGTTGGGGCTAAGATGACGCCGTATTTTTGGTGTGCATAAATATTGCTCTGGTCACTAATAAGTCGGATATAAATTGTCTGAAATATCGTAATGGTATTAGCTGTTCTTCAGCAGAGGGAGGAATAGAATCTTTCCATTCTGAGTCAAAAACTCTTTTCTTGAAGCTCCATGTAAATTTTGGTGCATGTTGACGTCTTTCTGAAGCAATAGGTACAGCCCGTGTGTTTGATTTATTTGCAACGGATCTGCTTGAAGTAGTAGATGTATTTGCAACATGAGATGTACTGGGAACGGGCATATTTTCGGTTAGAATTTCCTGTAAAATACACAACTAATTATAATTATCCTAATAATATTTCACAAAAATAAATTAATACCTTAACTGCTGCTTCTAGCTCTTGCTCTTGCGCTACAGCCTGTAATATATTCTCCGGAATTTCGTTAGGTTTAGTGACACAATCTATTTCGTCACCATCACCATTATCAGACTCCTAACTCATCTTCAGAATCAATTCCTGTCGGAACTGGCAAAGCTAGTTTTGTATAAAACTCTTCTTTAGTTCCATTTTCTATAAGCGCACATAACTGGCGAATTTCAGAATCAGAAAGTTTATTACTCATTTTGGCATAAAAATCACTTCACTTAGCACTTATAACACACAATTGCACATAAAATTTTTATAACCTATGTATACTATATTACTGTCTTCAATTCTCACTGTTGTATATTTACAACAACACTGTTTTCGGAAGGTGCGTTGTACTAATACAACCTATAACTCGCAGAAGTATCTTATTCGCTTTTGAACACACTACCCAATAACACAATATTTTTATTTTCGGATAAAAACACACCACCCACGAAACACATGCAAACAAATCTTACAAGAAATAAATTTGATAGTGACTAGTAGCCGAACTGGAATACTGTTGTTTAGAAACTACAACGGTAAAGATTCACCTAAATGGAAATCGTAGGATTATATTCAGTATGTATATTTACAACGTTGGGATTGAAAGGACTAAATGGATACCATGTATCATCACTAACAAGAAATATTCAAATGATTTTTTTAATAAAATATATTTTGAAACACGTAAAATTTTTTGGGGTTAAACCTAATTTAGTTGTAAAATGATTCCACTAATTTAAATTAAGTGTTCGAATGGAGCACCGTTAATTAAATGTTCGAATTGAGCACCGTTACCAATCTGACAATAGCCAAGGCGATTAACAAATGATTTCTAATCTCTTGGCGAATTCGTGCTTTTAAATCTTTCAAATTGGCCGGTAGCGTCACGTATACTTGACTCCACAAGAAGTAATCTAGATGGTCTAAATCTGGCGATCTGGCTGGCCACTCAATTGTCCCTTTTCTACCTATCCAACCATTTAGAAAAACTTCATCCAAATAAGCGCGAACAGGTAAAGCGTAGTGAAGCGGCGCTTCACCTTGTTGAAAATAGAGATCACGGTGGTGCATATCGGGCTCTTCTAAATCCGGATACAACGTTATTAGAACGGGATTGAAGTCATTTTGAAGAAAGTCGCACCAGTGAGAGTATATTCCTCGAATAAGTAAGCTCCTATAACTCTTCTGTTTTGATTCTATATATGTATTTTCAATTTAAGTTTGGCCGTTGAGTACATAGTTTATACAGGATGTTTGAAAATTGCAGGGCATATTGCAGAACGACAAAATTTGAAGAAAAGTTCCGGTAAACACAGGTCCGCAAATGCGTAATTTTCGAGATATAGTGTGTTCAAGTAATTTTTATAAATCTTTTTTTATTTCTTAGGGACCGAAGCAATAAGAAATGAGCCTTAGAGTTCGTTGTTCAATGATCCGTCGAGGGAGGTGTACTAAAATTGAGCATTTGTTGCAGTATACCTTATGTTAGGATATTGCAAATCCTATTAAGTACTGTGTCGTTACATACCCAATTAGAAATTATGTTTAATTGTATTGTCATGTAAACACACTATTAGATTTTTCACGTTAAGTAAATTTTTTAGAGTAAATTTGTTAGTTAAAACTAAATAAATAATTTCTAAGCAAGTTTAGAACCATAATTAAAAAAAATATGCGGCGGTGGTGTCAGAAGATTAATTTGCATAGTTTAAGATTCTCCTATTTTACTCGAAAGCGGTACGTTAAATGGAAAAATACTAAGCACACTTGTTTGCTTGTTTTTGGAAAGTCTCCTAATAATCGGATACAAAAATCATACACAGCGGGTTACAAAATAATTGATAAAAATATTTTTACCCTATTCTGTAGGTACGAAATTGGAAAGAAATGCCAAATTTTAACTACGTTATGGGGTAAAATGGAGCGGGTGAAGCCCCGCTCACACCACGATGCCACGCCCACTTCGACACGTGCCCCAGTCCCTTTTTTGTCGGCTTTTTCCCGGCGCCATTATTAACCCCATGATGGAATTGTCAACCCCTGGATGAAGTATTTATGGCACTTACCTCGTAATTAGGACCCTTTCGGCAGCATTAGGATCCTTTTTGGCAGTGAAGCCACAGGAGGATAGGCAAATGCGCGCGCATACAGCGAGTCCCGTGACCCTGGGGACTCGCTGAGTCATAATTAAATCGCGATACCATTTTGTTTTTAATTATGAGTCATAATTAAATTAAAAACCAGCGTAAATCAATCTTAATCAAATCATAACTTACAGCTTGCAAAAACCAGCTTACAATTCAATACCGGTTTCATTTACCTTACAGCTTGCAAAAACCAACCCTCAATTTAAAAAATACCAAACTGAATTAACTTACAGCTTGCAAATCATCATCACACAACCATAATAATAATATTACATAACAATGCAGATATACGGATTAAGGTTTTTTAACAAGTGTGTGCTGATCGTGTGGAGTCATAATTAAAAGTAGCGGATCAAATCAATTAATCAATCCAAATAATTCTCCTTGTTTTTAATTATGGGTCATAATTAAAAGTAACCAAATCAATTAATCAATCAAAACAATCAAATCAATCAATCTCGATCAAATCAATCAATCTCAATCAAATCAATCAAGAATCTGAGCTAACAACACTTCATAACCTTCAGGTAACGATTCTCCCGCCGTATATACCTAACTCCCATGAGCGACCGCTTACGTAGATAAAACTAACCAAAAATCAGAGTTAGTACTCTCCCAAAACGTAAGGGCAACGGCGTGCGAAAACAGTCGCTCTTCCATAAATCAATCTTAATCAAATCAATCTCAATCAAGTCAATCTCAATCATATCATAACTTACAGCTTGCAAAAACCAGCTTACAAAAACCAACTTTCAATTCTAAAAAATCGGTTTGATTGAACGTACAGCTTGAAAAACCCAACCCTCAATTCAAAAATACCAAATTGATTTAACTTACAGCTTGCAAAAATCAGTTTCATTTCTAAAACGGCGATTTGATTGAACTTACAGCTTGTCAAAACCAACTTTCAATTCAAAAATACCGATTTGGTTTAATTGCGCCCTAGAAATTTTGGTAAACATTTTTGAAACAGCGTATATTTGTAATCAAACGTTAAAATCAGGTCTCTATATTATTTTACATGCAAGAACGGTCTTATCGGAAATACCTCTATCAAAAAGGACCTTAAATTTAAAAACAAGTTTGAATACACTAAGTCATTATTGAAAATGGACAAATGCCTGCGGACAAATAAACAAGTTGACGTTGATTTCCAATTTTGATAGTGTTTGAAGTGACATATATTTAATTATTTATCTCATATACTTATTTACATTGCGCGGATGATTCTTTGCATATTTAATAAAAAAAGTGATCACAAACATACACGTTATCTGTATCTTGAAAAAATGTCGAACAGAATTGGCAGAGTTAGCAGTGGTTTTGAAAAAAGAATATGTTACTGTCTGGAAATGGACGATAGACATTTCGAACATCTGTTATAAATATTTTGCTTCTGTTTTATGTCATCGTTGATATCTTATTACCATTACTGCTGTTATATCCTGTTGGATTATATATTACGTTACAAGTTTCTGAACATTTGTAAAGATATTCCTCATTATTATTCTTATGATTGTAAATTATCCGACATGTCTGAATAGCATAGGCAATTAAATACATTAGAACTTTTATTTTCAAAAATTATTATTTGGTGTATTCTGTAAAAACGCGAAGACATCCATAGAACACACTAATACCATTTCATAGGTAATTAATAAGTACATTTCCTGGTACGATAAAAAGTATGGCGTTATATTTAAATTAATCAAATTATAGCCACTTAAGGTCCTTATTTGATTAGTTTTAATTTTTGGGCACCCTGTATAAGATGGCAAAGTTATTATAATTGGAATATAAAATATCATCTATTATGATCTCGCTTACATAACTTAAATACTGAAAATTAGGTTAGATTATGATAAAATTTTAATTATTTAAAAAACCTAAGGTTTAGGTGTTATAAACCTTGTTAAAACATAAACTTATTTTTATTGGAAAAGACAAAAATGCAATAATATACAGAGGGTTCAATTAAAAAAACTTGATACCTTTGGGACACCCTGTACAGTATGAAAATAATTTTAAAAAGTAACCATAATAGACCCCCATATATCCCAAAAATGAAAGTTTAAAAAATCACGTATTTTGACACAATATTCCGTGCCGTATAGCGTGAATTGAAAATAGTAGTTATTTCTGGTGCTAAACCCAAATCCGATGCAGAAAGTATGGGTTCCAATTTAAAAAAAAATTGACTTTTTCTATTTTTTTGAGCGCCAAATTCATTATTGTTTTTCAATCACCCTGTATACAAATACGTCATTGCGCGTTGTTTGTGAACTATAATAGTCCTTTGTTTACAATAGTTCAGAGTTTCACTGCAAAATAATTTGCCCTTTGGACAGTATAGGCAACTTTATTTTTTATTGAAAATTTGGAATATCTCAAAAACGGCTAGAGTTAGGTATACGGCATTAAACATAAAGTATGCCTAGAATTGGACGTAGAATCCAAAAATTCAACAATATACAGGGGTGTGCCATTTAAAATAAGCAAACTAATATCCACTTCCGGTATAAACGGAAGTACTGTAATAATATTTTAGACGGATGTCCTTCATTAGCCAAATTTTCAAATTTTTCCTATTTAAACTTTTTCCATAATCGATCGATGTCGTTCGTTGTGGGACACCCTGTATAGGAAAACTTACAAAAATAATTTCTAACGAATAAAGAAAATTCGATTGGAATATACCTTAAAATGTAACAATACACTAGGAAAATATGTAAAAAATAAGTCAAAAAGTGAAATAGGAGATAAGTCAGAAGTTTCATTGAATTGTGGTGATTGAAATAAATGTTATATCGGTCAAACAGAAAGAAAATTTAAAACCAGAATATCTAGACATTTTAGATCTTTTCCATGTAATAATAATAAATCAAACTATGCTTCAGACTTAAATACAAAAATCTATTATTTTAAATAGTAGCTTTGAAATTTTACACATTCAGAACAAAATTAGAAAACTAGATTTATTAAAAGCTTTAGAAATTAATAAGAGAAAATACTCAGGTCATTTATAACGAACAACTAGATGTATACAATTCTCCACTTTTAATTGATAAATTCTTGCCCCCCCCCCACTTTTTTAATATACCCATTAATTATTGGTAAGTAAATTAAATACACGATATGATGAAGACACAATGTTGAAACAATTGTCATTTTAAGTAATATATTGAATCTTTAAAAACAGTGTTTGTTTTATTTCTACTCATAATCTGAATAATGTTTGATGTACCCCCAAATTGTGATGTCATTCTAAGTCCTTTTTAAAGAATTTTACAAAATTTTGGACGTAATCGTCACACTAATCGTTTATTTATAAATTTTAATTTGTTTTTTCCAAATCCATGAAGTATTGATACTGTACCGCACGAAAATTTTGCCTTTCACACTCATCTTGTTTTGGCACCTTTATAAGTGTAATTCACTTTTGGAAGGTCTTAAATAAATCATAAAAACTCTTCATTCTAACATACAAACAATATAAATGTTACTAATCAAAACAATGGAAAACAAATATAATTAAACGCAAATTAGGAGGTAAAGCCCCATTGTGCAACAATATTTACTGCAACCATGTTTAGGATCATCAATTTAAGTATGTAGCACTATACTACATTCGATTCACAAGTTCCTTAAACAAATATTTACTATCATCTGGGACCACAAGGATGATAAACAAAATATAATAATCAATTTAATTATCGTACTATTAAAGCGGCATTTAAAAATTCACGTACATAATATAATATAATTAAATTCGATTAATAAAAACCGTCAAATGTTATAAGCACCAGTTCCCCTAGTCGTGCGTTGTTATTGTTGTACTTACCTTTCTTTTAATGGCACTTATACTATTATGTTAATTAATATTATATTCCTTGCATTTAGTACGAAACAATTTATTCATTGGATGACGGTTGATACCTTAAAACCGTTTTTAATTATACGTGATTATCTAAATTATCCGATGACACTGTTTTTAAGAAAAAATTTCCAACATTAAATTTTAAAGTGTGTGAAAATTTTTGATCATTTTAGAAACAATTACTATTTTCTTAAAAATTCCATGCAAACTGTACTGTTGCAATATAATTAATTGTATGTAAATTTCGATTTCCATATTATAAATATTATATTTCTCTTATACTATGGCATACTGGGCCTTTATAATCAAAATGATAAGAACGTTTTATTATAAAAATAAAGTTTTTCTTCAAACGTCAGTAAACATGGCATTTAGTGACGCATTACAAGATACTACTCATTTTGTTGTTATCTCGAGCGGCGCTATAAAACTTTAGTGCCGTCATCAGCGGCTGTAAAGTGAGAAACTTCGAAAACGCTTCCAGTTTTTTCTAATGTCAACTTTTTAAATTTACATTACTGTTTTATTTTGCGGAATCCACAGCTAGGCACGTCTAACGTTTTGCAAAGCAACCTACATAAATCCTGATTAATGGTGGACCTTCGTTTCGCGAACATTTGTCTTATAAATAACTGAGCCTGGGTTCGGTTTGAAGAAAAAATAGCATATTTTGTGTGGAGTGACTTTTTTTGTCTCATCTCTAATTGCAAACAGAGATTCGACAAAAAAACACTAGCTTCTTATAAAATAAGATACTATTTTCGAAAACGACACTAAGATCAAAAATTTCGCCGCTAATCACACGCTCTAAAAAAATGCCGCAACTGTAACAACGCGTAAAAGTGATCATCAATGCAATCTGTCACATTAACGAATAAGTCAAATTTTGACAGACGTCATCACTTTTTTACTAAATGATTCCGGTATCGAAAAAATTATTTTTAATTTATTAATTTTTTAAGACTTTATGGTTTATTAAACCCCCATGCCTCTTAAAAGATCCACTGTATTGCATTGATATATACATCACTATTTTAGTTACTACAATAAAATATCTGGTGTGGAACTCCACACGACCTTCCAACCTACAAAATGGAAATTAAAAGAAATCAAATAATTTTAATAACATTTTTGTTAGGATAATTATGCAACCTCTTTTAAAATAAGTTAATTACGAAAATAGGCAACATTGTAAAAACAAAAACAACAATATATCACTACAAGTGTATGCAGGAAACCTACCCACACGGGGAGGTACCTACACTACAACTCCAATCACCACAAAAACGTGAAATTAGGTGTGGCAAAATGCTTGTACGATAGAGCAAAAACAATATGTTCAAAACAAGAGGACCTGAACAAAGAAAAGAAAATATCGCTAGAACACTCAAAGAAAATGGCCACCCCAATCTACCACCTAACCTAAACAGGGAAAGAATAACCGAAAAAGAAGAACCTAAATATACAGCGATAATACCATATATACAAGGTACCTCAGACAAAATACGAAAGATAGGCAGCAAATAAAAGGTAGGCACTGCCTTCAAACCGACCAGAACGCTCAGGGGAATAACCAAAACCAAACTATACAATAAAGATCAGAATTCCAAGAATTGTGTATACAACCTACCATGCCAATGAGGCAAAGCATACATAGGAGAGAGCAGTAGACCACACAAAGTGAGAACGCAGGAACATAAGAACAACGTCCGCAAGGACGAAACAGAAAGATCAAGAATCACCGAACATGTCTGGAACGAAGACCACCACATCCAATGGAATAACATACAGATAGTGGCAAAGGACGAGAACACAACTCGTCGGAAACTCAAACAAGCCACATACATCGCACTAGCCGAAAATCCAAAAGCCAAGCTAGTGTAGAAAGGAAACCCATATGGTTTCCAATAATGCGCGAAGAGCTTAAGCCCAATACACCTGCGCAAACAGTTACGGCGCAACATGCGCAATAAACTTCTGCGCAACCACGAAAAAGTTGTTTTCAAACCCCCGAAACACCAATTACTTTCTATTTTACTCGTACGGTTCTCGAGATATCATTTTTCTTGAACAATTAGACTTAGAATGTTTTTCCTAATTTTTAGAAGTAACTTTAGTAGGCGGATTTCATTGAAAAACACCACAGACAGAAATTGCCAAATGTGATAATTCTGTTGAACTGCAAGTTAATTCTTGCTAATTTGAATTGTATGCTATAATGTTGACTTTACAACAAAGAATTTTTCTAATTCAATCTTACGGAACTGGGGAAGATTGCTACCGAGTTGTTATCAGAAAATTCAACCAAAAATACCCGGAGGTTGCCATTTCGAATGCCGGAGCAAAGAACTTGATAACTAAATTCCTTCAAACAGGTTCGGTTTTAAACCTAAAGGAGCCAAAGAAGTTGTTCGATGAAGAAGATGCTGCTATTGTTCTCGCCGTTCATTGTCTTTAAGAAGGAGGGCACTACGAATTGGGATAGGTAAATCTCATTTACAAAGAATCTTCAAGGAGAACAAAATTTTACCATTTAAGCCGCAATTTAGGCAAACTTTAGAGAACGGTGATGAAGCCAAACGTCTGGATTTTTGTTTGGAAATGGGCAATAGAGTTTTGGAAGATTCAAATTTTCATAAACGAATAATGTTCTCCGATGAATCGACCTTTTCAACTAACGGAGTCGTTTCCTCCTAACATTGCCGTTACTGGAGTAGGACGAATCCAAACTTCCGAATTGCTAGTCGCAAACAATGTTTGAAAAAAGTTAATGTGTGGTGTGCGGTTTCGTATCATGGAATTATTGGCCCATATTTTTTTGATCAAAATTTAAACCGTTATTCATATTTGGAAATGTTGCAAAATTTTTTAACTGATAAACTGGATGAATTGCCATTGAACTACCAATTTGAAATGCTCTTCCAGCACGATGGGTGCCCTGCTCATTATGCCGGTACTGTTCGCCAGTGGCTCAATACATAGTTCCATGATAACTGGATAGGAAGAGATGGTCCCATTTTATGGCCGCCGAGAAGTCCTGATCTCACAATAATGGACTTTTATCTGTGGGGTCGCTTAAAACAAATTGTGTACAGTGAGCCATTAGACAATGATGAAGAGAAATTGAAAAATAGGATACGGAATGCTGTCCAGTCCCTATCAATCGAAGAAATAAGGCGCAGTTTCAATTAATTCAGAGCTCGCATTGAAATCTGTGCGGAAAAAGGAGGAGCATTATTCGAATAGAAAATTAATAGTTCAGTTTTTTGAGAATTTCATTTCATTTTACCATCAGTTGTTAAATTTATTAATTAAAACTTGTGAGACCAATTTGATTTTTCCTTTGAAACAAATCAATTTACTTCAAAAAATTACGAAAAGCTCGAATTTTTCAATAAAAATGATATTATCTCGAGAACCGTTTGAGTTAAATAGCAAGTAATTTGTGTTTCGGGGGTTTGAAAACAAGCAGGGCAAATCAGAAAGAATGAAATTTTCTGAGAAATCAAAAATAAGAGAATTTTCCCTCTTTTAAAGTCGATCCGGGGACATACTGTGTATATATATATATATATATATATATATATATATATATATATATATATATATATACAGGGTGAGTCGGAACTGTACATACTTCTACCATAAGTAGAGGCACCTTAGGGGATTATCAAATGACCATTAAAAAATGTCTTCTTGTTTTGTTTATTAATATACTGGGTGAATTATGGATCTTCACCAAAACAATGTTTCGTCATATCTTTTCAATGCTTAAGTCGATTTGTCTCATTTTTTGGTGAAGGTGTTTATTCGTGTTCAGAACTAAAAAAAACCAGGACCATCCTCGTGAAAATTTGTGGGACTGCTTCATATCCAATACTTCACCCTGTATATGATTTCTCTAAAATGAGATATAATTTTTTCAGAGCGCATCAATGGACAGTTAAACCTGGGTATTTGAATTTTTTGTTACACTTACCTCACATTTTCAATTAAAGATTCATTTTAGAGTCAAATTGAAAATTAGCAATAATGAAATATCTTACTGTATAATAATGTTTAGTTATTAAAAAGAAATCTTTAAAATAAACAGTAACGACACACACTGTGCTCCAGTATGGTAAGTACCATAATTTGAATTGATTTACAGGGCCGGATTTAGAAATCTGGCATATCTGGTTCATTTCAAAAATTCACCCTGTATGTAACTTTTTCCACCCGTAATAGACAGAAAACAGATAAAAAATGTTTGTAATAACCTAGTTTTCTTATTTGTTTGAGAAAAAATCATGTGTAATTATTTTAATCGGAATGAAATGAACAAGCCCAAGAAATGTTTCTTCATAAATTAAGCAAGTCCATTACACATTTAAACATTCGACAAGAAAAGTGTATTGAGGCAGATGGATTTCATTTTGAATAGCTTTTATAATCGTAATATTTATTAAATTGTTTTTTACTCTGTTCCACATTGTTAATACTGTTTTATTATTTGGTTATTGTTATTTATTTTATTTCTTAATTTATGAATAAACATTTCGTGGGCTTGTTCATTTCATACCGATTATAATAATTACACATGATTTTTTCACAAACAAATAAGAAAACTAGGTTATTACAAACATTTTTTATCTGTTTTCTGTCTATTACGGATGGAAAAAGTTACATACAGGGTGCATGTTTGAGATGAACCAGATTTCTAAATCCGGCCCTGTAAATCAATTCAAATTATGGTATTTACCATACTGGAGCACAGTGTGTGTCGTTACTGTTTATTTTAAAGATTTCTTTTTAATAACTAAACATTATTATACAGTAAGATTATTAACATTATTGCTAATTTTCAATTTGACTCTAAAATGAATCTTTAATTAAAAATGTGAGGTAAGTGTAACAAAAAATTCAAATACCCAGGTTTAACTGTCTATTAATGCGCTCTGAAAAAATTATATCAGATTTTAGAGAAATCATATACAGGGTGAAGTATTAGATATGAAGCAGTCCCACAAATTTTCACAAAGACGGTCCTCGATTTTTTTTATTCTGAATATGTCAGTTAGTTGCTAGACACGAATACACACTTTACCCAAAAAATGAGATAAATCGACTTAATCATTGAAAATATATGACGAAACATTGTTTTGGTGAAGATGCATAATTCACCCTGTATATATATATATATATATATATATATATATATATAAGTTCTACCAAATATATATTGGATTACTCAGTGGCTCAGCGGTAAAGGTGTCAGACTAGTAAGTGAAAGGTACCAAGTTCGAATCTGAGAGTAGTCAAGTGCTTGAGAAAAATTAGATATAACATATGAATTCGACTCAAGTGCGAAAACAGTCCTTCTCAGGACTAAGCCTGATGACGGAAGCAGAGTCCGCTTCCGAAACGTCGCGCTCAAAAAGCATAAACTGTGGAAATAGGCCGATCAACTCCACTAATAGGAAAGCACAGTTACAAAACACTTATAATACAGAACAATATATGTCAAACCGACGAAACTTGGCCAAAAGTTGTAAATCGATTTAGCGATAATGAAAAAAAAGTCGCTTGCATAACCTTCTATACCTACATATGTACATGTAGATTGAAAGTTAAAAATAGATATCTCGCTTATCTTTCAAGATAACTATCGACTGCTTTCATATCATTTTAAAGCAAATTTCGCTCCCCTTCAAATAAAGTAAGAATATGTGTATGTTATACCAGCAATACGAGGAATGTTTTCAATTTCCGGAAAAACCGGAAGTAGTGCTTTCATCAGGATAATATCATTTCATTAGCGCAAATGAACGAAGTTTATTTCCAAAATCCCAAGTTTGTGATCAAAATAGTTAGAAAGTTATATCAATATCAATATTAAATATTTGAAAATTCAAAAAACAAAAAAAAATGCTTGGAGAGATTTTTGAATAAATCAATTTCGAAGTTTGATCCCTTAAATATTGGCAAATTTATATCATAATTTATTACGTAGAGAAATCTCTTTAAAGCTTGTTTTGTAGACATAATTGTCTGGTAGGCCTTCATTCCAAATTTCGTCAAAATCGTCCGTATAGTTTCGGCTGCCAAGTGACCACAGACACACACAGACACGCACACAGACAGACATTTTGAAAAACTTTCTAAAATTTATTTTTTCGGGTTCAGGGAGTCGTAAAACATTCTTTTCGATTTTTTTTCGACCGCAATACTTTCTTGTTTAGCAAGAAAGTAAAAATTAGAAGATATTAAATAATTTTAATTATAATTTTTTTAGGGTAATTATGCAACCTCTTTTTTATACCTTCATAACGAAAACAGGCAACATTATAAAAACAAAAACAATAATCCATGTTAGAACGACGTTTAAAATTTAATGTCAGATAGAGATTCATAGACATAAAAATCTATCTATCTATAAAAATATCGATAGTACAGCTTCAGCATTTTCAATCATATTTATTTAATTTTTACATTTATCTCGCTTCACATTAGAAAATTTATGTAAAATTAAATTTTCTTTAAAAAATAAACTGCTCCACATAAGTTAGGGATATTATGGAAAATTTGATTTTTCAAAAGACAAAAAAGTATTTTCAGACGATTTTAAGCTATTTAGTTTTTAAATGCTTGTTTTTTATTATAAAAAACTTTACAAATTAAAAAAAAATTTTTAAACAAAAAGACAAGAAAAAATGAAAATTAGGTGAAAGTGACTAATAACTATTGACATCCCATAAACGTCATCTGACAGTTTTGGCTGATATTAACGTTCCTGTGGCTTTTGCGAGACTCCTACTCAACATTTGATATGTGCTAAAAGGTTCTCGGCATGCAGAAATGGTGACATATTGGTCTTCAGCAGGGGTAGTTATTGATGGGCGCGAAGTTCTAGGTCTTTCTGCAACAGATCCAGTTTCTTGAAAATGGTTAAAAAGTCTAGAAATGACACTTTGGCTAACTTGAAAAAAAGTTGCTACGTAACTTTGCCCTTCACCACCCTATAGCAAACCAATTGCTCTATTTGCTTCGTCAGATGTTAATTTACGTCTAGGCATTAGGAATTAGTAACGCACAAAATTTTGATACCAAATTTGCGCAATAAGTCAACAAATTGACAAGTAAACCAAACACACAATTGATTCATTAAAACGGGTTAGAAAGAGAAGAACTCTCCTCAGCCCTCTACGTATGGCATAGGTATGATAACTAGCAACTTTAATAAATTTAATTTAATTAAATTAATTTAATTTAATTAATTTAATTAAATTTAATGACAAAAATTTGAAAATTAAAAAATTGTGCAGATTTTCAAATATATCCTTAATTTATGTGGAGCAGTTTATGTGAACACTTTTCCTTATTATTATCGTTATTCAGATAATGAAAAAAATTGAGCTAAATTACGCGTCATATCAAAAAATTGCACAGAACATAATCAATCGATGTTTAAGGTCTATATCTAGGTATTTTAATATTTTTGAAATATGCAGCTGTTTCAGAAATATTTGAGAAAAACCAACAACTGACCCCAATAATCCCCCCCTCTCCGCCACTGGATTTCTCCCAAAATCTAATCAGCTCTAAGCCAAATGAAAACAAGCTGACATACAAAATTTTGGGTACGTACGCATTTTCGTTCTGGAGTTATCATGGATGCTAAACATACATCCACATAGACATACACACAGACACATGAGCGATTTAGCGATAGTGAAAAAAAAGTCGATTCTATAACCTTCTGTACCTACATGGATGGAAAAAATTTGAACTAACACTTAAATTCTACTTTAGGAATTTTTTGCCGCTAAACTACGCGTCGTATTAAAAAATTGCATAGAACATAACTAATAGATGTGGTTAAGGTCTATATCTAGGTATTTTTCCTTCCAACCTACATATACATACAGGGTGATCAACTTATACTCCGGAGTATGATAACTCCGTTACCTTGAGAGTTACGAAAAAAAGTTTTAAATAAAAGTTATTGTTAAAGTCAAGCTGCTACTTTTTAAAATTATTTAATCATATACAGGGCATTTCATAAAGTAAATTTATGTTTTATAATGGAAACACCCTGAATATTATGTCAAATTTCAATTAGGCTCATTTTTCCTATTCCAATGATTAAGGTTTCTAATGGGTTTTACAGGGTACTTTTAAAGATATGGCCATTTTTAGGTGAAAATCGTAATGAAATCGTCACCCTATATTGTTTAAAATGAACAACTTTCGTGATAGTCTGGTTTTGTTAAAACATCACTTTTGTGATAACTTTTATTTTTTGCACAGGGTGATCCAAAACTGACACCCATGATCATCTCGGTTATTTTAAACGGAACACCCTCTATTTTATATCATCTCTGGAAAGTACTTAAGAAATACTTTTACTCTTCTTAAGCATTCCCTATACCTAAATCTTACAGTTATTGATTCATTTAGATTTTGAAAAATAAAAGCGACATTTTTGACATAACTTCAAATTGTTATTTTTTTGATGACTAATGTATTATTTGAAAATACTGTAAGTTTAATCAGCTCTGTACCAATACTATTATTGTCAGGTGAAGTATAAACTATTGCAACACACAAATTGTTTAACAAAACTAGGTATAACCGAGACCAATGAAACAAAATTCTAAAAAATGAGCAACGAAATAATATTTAGGTAACACAGTTTTGATCTGGACATTAAAACATTGTAGACTGAGCAAAGTACATACCTGTACTTTGTGTGTTTCATTGGCTGACAATCGTTTTGTTGACCACATACACGTCATCAGGAGGGTGAACCTAAACATTTTAACCAGTATTTCATCACTCCACGATCGTTTCATTGACACCACATCGTCATCAGGAGGTTGAACTTAAATCAGTTTAATCACAGTGACGAAATACAGTATTTCAATGAAGTGGTATTTATATTAACTGTTCAAAGTGGCCTCCCATTACATTTAAACACTGTTGTAGACTATCTTCAAATTCTCTACTTACATTTCTACCCATTGGGATACTAATGTTTCGGAAAACCACTCTAATTCTACTTTTAATGTCCTCTAAAGTAGTTACAGGTAATTAATGTACTTCATTTTTCACATACTCCCACAGAAAAAATCTACTTTTGTTAGATCAGACGATCTTGCAGGTCACAGAATTGGCCTTCCTCTACCTATCCATCGTCCTGAAAACTGATCGTGTAGTTGACTGTGATTCAGTGCGTTATTATGTATGGGAGTCCCATCACGTAAATACCACATGCAGTGATGTATACCCACGGGAACGTTTACAAGAAGCACAGATAACTGATTTTCCAGAAAATATAAGTAAACTTTACCGTTTACCGTTTCCACGAAATCGCCAACAAATCCACCCCAAAAATTTAAAGACCATCTTGTTTGTGAAGTAGTAACTATTATATGAGGATTTTCTCTTGAATAGTAATGAAAATTATATCTATTTAAACATCCCCGAAAAGTACATAACCAAAAACATCTCTTTGATTGCGAATTTTTCTTTGAGCCCAATTACAAAAATTTATTCTTCGTCGAAAATCATCATCCAATAATTCCTGGAATATGATATGGGTGCATCTTGTTTTTAGATAGTATTTTGTGTTATTTCTTGTTCCCTGGAAATTTCTCTTATACTTTTATTGGGATCATCTGTAACTACCAACAATACATTCAGTTCATTTTCCTCGGTAACAATGGTTTACGTTTTTTCTTTCTTTTCATATACTATAGTACTTGTACGATTAAATCGATCCATCCCTTTTTCGAAATTCCTTTTTTCAGGTAATCGCCGCTCTGGAAATTTCTCGTGATACACCCTTACTGTTAGCAAGCAATTTTTATGACGTTCACCTAGTATCCAGATCATATCGACTAATTCCTCAGAAAAATTCATGATGAACTCAAAATTTGTACGTAAATAAACAACTCAATATGACTAAATTTCTTATAAACAATTCCTCTCAAAATCATTACGTTACGGTTATAAAAAAAAGCAAAGAAAATTTTCAAACGTCGTCACTGTAAAATTGTAATTAGATCATTTCCGTTAATTAAATAGAAACTTTCGATAACTTGAATGGCAACCAAGATAACTCATCTTAAATTGTGATTGATCGTAAATAACTAAATGTACAAAAAACGAGGTTACATTGATCGTATACTGCACAGAAAATAATACCAAATTCACTAACAATAAATGTATATATTGTAAACAATTAAACATGAACATTCAATGGTATATTACAGTAGTTACAAAAAAAGACATAATAATACGAAAGTAATTACCTTACACCCTTTACCTTTTCACCTTTCTTTGTGCTGATAATCGGAAGGTTTCTGAAGATGCTTCACTAGCTTACGGAACGGTATCTAACCTGTAGCTGCTTCTCCATTTTCTATAGCCACAGACAAACTCTTTCAATGAAAATCGGGACGGGTACGCAAGTTAATTACGTCAAAACGAACTGTATGATTTCGTTTCTACTTGGTTGATATAACTGCAAATTTCTTAAACGATATTTATGATTATACGCTATTAAATAAGCGATTTATTCTATTCATATGGCAAGTTATTGCTATGTACGCAGCACTATCATACAAACTTAAATAGGAACTCGTTACTTTGATCCGCAACAACAAGATGCGATAACGCGGTACACAGAACGACGCCCAGCACTATAAAACAAATACTAGAGCTACTTCTAGGGCCAAATTTGTCTTCATAGACACACGAAACGACAAAATTTATCGAGGATGTGGTGAACCCTTATATTATCCGAATCAGCGAAAGCGGAGCATACTCCAACGATAGTTCGATACAACTTCGACATGCATAACTAATTCCAAAAAACCGTTCTGCATACATCGCGACCGCCTCCCCAAAAGAAGACGTGAATCTAGTACTACATTCCTAACTAGACTGGCCATAATTATTCATTATCCTCTACATTGTTCTTTTAATCACATCCACCCTAATTTGCCCAAAAAAACTTAAATATACCACTCCGCGCATACACGAAGCCTAAATTCGAAAAACGTCGGGAGAGATTGTTTTGTCAGCAAGCCTGTTTCTACTCGAAATCTTATCGGAGAAATTTGATATTTAGTGAATTGTAATTTTCATTCAAAAATACCTAAAGTCAATTTCATTATTAAACCCAACCTCTTATCAATCGAAATGGTGCATATCTGGCGGCTAACTAGAACTTTTGCAAAAGATGTACCTTACAATGTAATATCTGAATACGTTCTTTATTTAAATTCTTTATATGACGCAATCCCAACTTGATTTAACCAAATTAAAATGCGAAAGCATTTATTTAAACAAAACTATCCCTATATACAAATACACTAACGAATGTTTCCTTTCAAAATTCTAGTAAGAGGGCTTCCCTAAATATCGATACCAAAATGTAAATCACGATTTCCTTTTTGAAAATACAAAAAAAAAAACATTCGTAAATCTTTAAATTACGTAAGCGACAAAAGAAAACGTTACAATCGAAAAGTTTCTCCAATGTTGCATGAATAATTTCAATTACGAGAATCTATACCCCATTCAAAATGTTCGGTACTAACAAATTCGAACTTTATCGGCGAATCTTGATGAAATCATGCATACATGACAATAGAACCGGGCGGTTTTGGAATTTTTTAGTTAACATGTATTTATGTCTATTAATCTCTACTTGACGTGAAGTTTTAAACGTCATTCTGGCATAGATTATTGTTTTTGTTTTTAAAATATTGCCCGTTTTCGTTATGAACGTATGAAAGAGGTTGCATAGTAACTCTAAAAAAATTATAATTAAAATTATTTCATTTCCTTTAATTTTTTAAGTTGGCATCTAGATGTCTATTAACCTCTGTCTGACATAAAGTTTTAAACGTCTGACAGATTATCATTTTTGCGTTTACAATGTTGCCTATTTTCGTAATAAACTTCTTATAAAAGGGGTTGCATAATTATTCTAAAAATAATGTTATTAAAATTATTTGATTTCTCTTAATTTATTTCCATTTTGTAGGTTGGAAGGTCGCGTGGTGTTCCACACCAGATATTTATATCTTCGAAATATGCAGTGTTTTAGAAATATTTGATAAAAACTAACAACCGTCTCTAATAAACCCCCCTCTCCACCGCTGGATTTCTCGCAAAATCTTACATATAAATTAGAACATAAAATTTACAAAGTAGGTACTTACATAAAGATTACACTGCATTGTCGTTATGTAAGTACTTTAGTTATGTTTTATGTTCTAATTTATATCTAATTTTAGTAGCCTGATGATGACAATATAATTGTCGAAACATGTCGCTTTAAGATCAGTTACATTTATGTAACTGATCTATAAACTATCTATTCAGAATTTAATGGGGAAGGTTTTGTACATTTAATCCATACATTTGAAATAAAAAATAACTTAAAATTTCCAAACATTTTCCCATACTTTAAGGCCTAAGGTTTTTGTTTACTTCCTCAAATAAGAGAGCGAGGAAATGAAACTTTTGTAAAAAAAATCGATAATTTTATATTTGAATTAAAGGGTTATAACAAACTTGGTATCTGGAGAAAGAGTCTTTCTTCGTGTATAATCTGCGATGAAAAATCCATTCCTGTTTATTTCTTTGTATGGTAAGTATAGCGTGTTATGTAACCGTGGTATATTTTTAGCCTAAGCGAAGATAGCTAAAAACTACAAAATTTAGTGAATATTACAAATCGTCATCTTTTTTTTTACCCGCAGACATCAACAAAAATATTTATATAGGGTGGCCCACCACAGACGATACCCTTTCTCCACCAATAACGGTTGAATATTGTTAAAAGATTTTTGTAAGTATGACGGGGACCGTTTACAGTACAATTTTAAAATATTGCAGATTATACAAGGTTCATAATAAAACGAGCCATATTAAAGTTATATATTTTAAATGGAATATCCTGTATTTTATGTCATTTATGAAATATGGAGGCAAATAAAGGTGAGTTATGGTTCCTATACCAGATGTACCGAAATAAAAAAATTTAGGAGTGTATTTTGAAGATAACCTCACTTTTTCACAACACAGCACAAACATTTCGCGTTCTTCAATGTGTGTGCTTAGTCTAATCATACGTAATTGCAAATCATTCCAAAGTACAACTGCTGTGAAGACTTTATTTACTCCTTAGTTAGAACCAAACTCGAATATTGTTTACTAATTTGGTATCCTCATTATGCTTAGGAGGGACAGTTAAAAAATATCCGAAGAAAATGCTTAAAATTTTTAGCTGTCAATCTGTTAACCCCGAGAGAGGTTGTAATCTTGCAGCACTATTGCCTAGTTTCAATATTATATCCCTTCAAAAACGAAGGCATTACGTTTCTGTTTAATCTACTGCGCAATAACATCGATTGTCCTTTTCCGCTATCCCAATTATATTTTCATGTACCTCAGTATATTTCACGTAATTATTTCACATTTTATAACTCTACCACACGCACAAATATATTACTTAGATCACCTATGCAAATAATTAGTAGCACCTTTAATAAAATTTCCCATGACGTTGATATACATTACGACAGTTTGCCTAATTAATTTCTCGCATTTCCGATGTATCATAATATTAAAATATGGAGCATTTGTTTTTTTTTATAAACTAGTTTTTTTTTTGAAAATTTCAATTTTAGTTTAGTAGACATAATTGTAAATTTGTAGTTGTACGATGTAACAACACATATAGGAACTTTGTGTGTATTGCTTTGTGTAATTGGATTTCTTTATCTGTTAGACAATAAATACTTACTGTTATTATTATACCTAACATCAATAGGTTTTCAGATATTTTTAGATTTATAAAATTGCAATAGGAAATTTAAAAGGAAAATACATTTCTTTTACCCTCGTTTCACAATATTATTAGTGAAATATAAAGACAATGATTAGTTTTTAATTAATACACGCTATGAATAAAAAAACACCCTGTGCCTATGTAATGCCTGAACATGTTATAACACTGTATTTCTATTTGTATTAGGGCTTCCCATATCTATTATCAATAATAACATCATTTTTTGCATTTTTTTAATTGAAAAACGGTTCCCGTCATACCTACAAAAAATCTTTTAAAAATACTCAACCGTTTTTGTGGAGAAAGTGTGTCGTCAGTGGTGGGCCACCCTGTATAGTTGTAATCATTTTGAAAAACAATTAAAGGTGTGTCCAACGGAAAGACTACTATAAATAGAACAAAAAACATTCAGCTTTAGTTATTTAGTTGTGAAATATTATAATATTAATGTTTATTTTATTTTTATTTTACGTTACGCGGAGTATGCAGTGTAATGAATACCCACCATAATTTCATCACCATAAATACGATTAACACAAAAGTTAGTTAGTAGATTATCCGTTTCTTATTTCAATAAATATAAACTAAATATAATCATTGAACCAAGTAAGTAGAATAATTAATATTTATTGTCAAAGTACCCTTGCCCCAAGAAGCATTAAATATACTTGTTTTTTGACTACATGAAGAATGTAGCTGTTGCTCAATGGGTTAAGTCGAGAATAGACATTAGGGTTGGTCGAAAAAACTCGAAACGCTCTGATCGAAATGCCTTAGTGCGGAAAAGTTGTGAATGAGGACCAATAATAACTGGGTAAAATATTTATCGAATCGATTAATATCTTTGACTCTGGCCGGAGGGTCAAAGTTGTGAAATTTTAGGAAAAACTCGAAATTTCCAAGCGCCCGTTAAAAAAATCCAAAAACTCCCAGCCAATTGCCCTAGTGCGGAAAATCTTTGAATAACAACAAGTAACTCATGTATAAAATGTCCAATCAATTAATATTTTTGGCTCTGACCGGAGGGTCAAAGTTGTGAAATTTTAGGAAAAACTCGAAATTTTCAAGCGTCCGTCAAAAAAATCCAAAAACTCCCAGCCAATTGCCCTAGTGCGAAAAATCTTTGAATAACATAATTTCTTGCCGTTTCACCCGTAAGGGATAATATAGTTTGGTTTTTGTTTCAGAAATGGCAGCACACAAGCCCAAGTCTAATGATAGTTCAAAGCCTTCTTTGAGACAAACGTTCGTTTGTCCAATTTTTGGTATTGCAAAAGATATAGGTATGTGATGACAGCCAGCTTCCGACATATGAAGATGTCATAAGATGTTGTTTACATGAGCGACGTAAAATTATTTTGGAGACTGGCAGTATTGCAGATATCTGCAAGTATTGCAGATTTTGTGACTAAGAAAATTAGAGATCTGTTTCAATGCGCTTCTATTCCGATAATTTCTTAGCAGCGTGTCAAAGCTATGCTGCTATCGTATCACAAGAAATACGTGAGCATGAAAAGTTCCAGTAGACGTGTTTCTACAAGTAAAGCCGTGCAAGATTTGGTTGCAAAATTTAAACAACAGGCGCATACGAAACTGTTTGATATAGCGGCGTGTAAGAGCTCAGATATCAATCAATGCACTTGCCCTTTGCTGTGTAAAGTTCCAGTGAACGAGCGACAGCTTCTTATGGATCAGCGCACAACCCGAAAATGTTATTTGGGCCCTGTTGATCGTGTCGAAACGGCGAGCTTCAGAAACGACACAGAAGAAACTTACAAGACTCTGCCGCTACTCTCAAAAAACGAAAAGGTGTAAATGAAACAGCTGACAGTGCTGACGATGTCAACTTCACAACTGAAAACGAAACTGCCGCAGTTTCTGATGACGAAACATGTGATTTGTATCGCCCCAGCACAAGTGCAAATATTAATATTCTCCTTCGCAAATGCGAGTAACGCTGTCTGCAACTGTACTTACTAGTCAACGATTTGGGGTATCTGACAGAGCAACAGCTGCTATAACATCTAGTGTACTTCACGCCATGGGTCTCATATCTGAATCAGGCACTTCACTTGTAGCAGACAAATGCAAAATTCAAAGAGAAAAAGTAAAATGTCATAAACAGCTTCAAACCAAAACCATGTGCGATACTCCTTTAAAAGGTTTATATTTTGATGGTCGTAAAGACCAGACATTAGCCCAAATTTTACCGAAGAACTGATAAAAGAGCCGTCATCACAATACGTTGGACATGTGACTCCTAAATCTGGCACTGCACTTGACATATCCGACAGCATATATGAGTACATCGTCTCGCATGGTAGTAATTTTAACGATCTTCTGTGATGGCACAGCCGTAAATACCGGGCATAAAACTGGTACCATTCGTCGCCTGGAGCTAAAAATTGGTACCTTTACAATGGGCAATATGTCTCCTCCATTGTAATGAGTTGCCTCTTAAACATCTGTTTGAATATATAGATGGCCCAACAAGTGGACCGAAATCGATTCGCTGGTTCCATCGGTAAACAACTAACGAAATGCGAACAGTTACCTATAGTCCAATATAAACCCGTGGATTGTGTTTTGCCTACGATTACATCGATTACAGACCGAGATTTAAGTACAGACCAACAATATTTGCTAGAAATAGCCCAGGCTGTAAAATCAGGCGTCTGTCGAAATGACCTCAGTAAACGTAATCCCGGTCCACTTTCACAGTCTCGTTGGTTGACAACTGCAAACAGAGTACTTAGACTATACGTCGCTACTGCAAATCCATCTCTAGGTCTGAAGCAGTTGGTAGAATATATAATGAAAGTGTACACACCTTTATGATTTAATATAAGAACTAAACAATCCATCGGAGATTGTGCTAAGCATGTATGGGAACTAGTTAAGAGATCTGCGTTTTTCGCTGTCCCGGAAAATCTGTTGTTGGCGATGCTTACAGATGATAGAGCTCATATTAGACAGTTGGCAGTCCGGAGAATAATAAAAGCAAGGAACACGTCCACTGCTAGTACTTCTGGTAACGAGATCCGCAGCTTTATTGTGCCACAAATTAACTTTCAAGCGGAAAATTATATTGATTTGATCGACTGGTTGATCTGTGAGATTACGCCACCGCCAGTTTTAGGTCACTTAACCTCAGAGCAACTAATGATGATGAGGCTCAACGAAACAGCCAACGACCTGGAATTCTCCCAATTTCCATGTCACACTCAATCTGTTGAACGCATGGTAAAATTGGTTACTGCAGCATCCACTCACGCGCGTGGACATGATAATCGAGATAGATATATACGATCTCTACTATCTCGAAAAATTATGCCAAAATTTGAACATAAGTCCCAGTTTAAGCAGTAAACAAAAAATTTGTGTAACGTTTTGATTCGTTTTATGTTTTAATTAAAATTATGTTTTATTGGCCTGCTGGTGTTTTTATTACATTTTTTTTGCACTAGTGGCAGTTTTGACTCATTTCGATTTTGTCGAAGTATACTATTGTATACTTGAATTATTAATGTTTTTCGAGAAATTTCAAACTTTGGACCCTCCGATCAGAGCCAAAGATATTAATTGATTGTACTGACATTTTATACGTGTGTTACTTGTTGTGATTTAAAGATTTTCCGCACTAGGGCAATTGGCTGAGAGTTTTTGGATTTTTTTGACGGACGCTTGAAAATTTTGAGTTTTTCCTAAAATTTCAAAACTTTGACCCTCCGGTCAGAGCCAAAGATATTAATTGATTCGATAAATATTTTACCCAGTTATTATTGGTCCTCATTCACAACTTTTCCGCACTAAGGCATTTCGATCAGAGCGTTTCGAGTTTTTTCGACCCACCCTAATAGACATGCCAGTAAAATAGCATACTAGTGGCCAGTAACTTGCATGCTAACTACTTGCCCATGGACTACTCAAAATACACATGCTAGTAAATAGCATGGCACAGTTACCAGTAACTTGTATGCTAATTACTAGTACGCAAAATATTGTGTGCATTCCAGTTTCTGAAATCGTCTTAACTTGGTACTTTGTAGCAAATGTGTTCAAGTGTGTTAAATTGGTTTGTTAAAAAATGGAATGTTCTCATTTGAGAAGTGAATTAAACAGTATTGTGATGTTATTAGCAACAGTACGTAATTAAACTGATTCGTTTAAGTAGTATGAAACGGAAAAGAAGCAGAAGAATATGGGTAAAAACTGGATTAGTAGACGTCAAGTTTATGGAGCAAGTAATAAATAGTTTATTAAAGGAAATGCGACAAGAAGACCTAGATGGATATAAAAATCACGTCCGACTGCCCCCAGAAAAGTTTGATGAACTCATGTCTAAGATTAATGAAAACATTCAGAAAAAAGACACGCATACGCGAAATGCCATTCCAGCTCGTACTAAATTAGTAATCACTTTACGATATTTAGCTACTGGTGATTCATATATTTCATTGGAAGCATTGTACACCATTACGGGCACGGCTTATAATTTTAGTGTGGCGCGATTTACTGTGCATAAAGTGTTGAAAAGAGAGAAGTTCCATCTCTACAAGATATGTTTGCTTCACGAGCTGCCGGAAGATGATTTTAATCAGCGAAATGAATTTTGTGAACAAATGCAACAATGAAGTTATGGTAACGCCAATTTTGTAAAAAGAATAATTTTTTGCTTTAAACGGCCATGTGAACAGATAAAATTGTCGTTATTGGGCAACCGAAAAATCTCATTGGTTCACGAAATATCACACCCAAAACCCTCAAAAATTAAACGTTTGGTGGGGCATAGTTGACGGAAGGTCCTTAAGTTCTTCGAGGATACTCTCAAGGGTGCGAGATACTTAGACTTCCCTCAAAAGGACCTCACCACCGCTCTAATAACGTTGTATCCGGATTTAGAAGAGGCCGATATGCACCACCGTGACCTCTCTTCTCAACAAAATGGAGCGTTGCCACACTATGCATTACCTGTTCGCGACTATTTAGATGAAGTTTTTCCAAATGGTTGGATAGGTAGAAAAGGGACAATTAAGTGGTCAGTCAGATTGCCAGATTTAAATCCTCTAGATTACTTCTTGTGGGGGGGGGTAAGGTATACGCGACGCGACCGGTCAATTTAGAAGATTTAAAAGCACGAATTCGCCAAGAAACTAGAAACATTACCGGAGACAACGTTCATTTGTTAATGGTCTTGACTATTGTCAGATTGTTAACGGTACTCAATTCGAATATTTATTTAAATTAGTTTTACAACTAAGTTAGGCCTAACCCCAAAAAATGGTCTGTGTTTCAAAATATACTTTATTAAAAAAGTATTTCTTATTAGAAATGATACATTGTATCCATTTCGGTACTATTTTTTCTTCAAAATGACCACATCATCTAAACTACCCTGCATAACATAATCAAACCTTATATTGAAAGAATGGCCGAAGTGAGCTGAATCCAAATTTCGAATAGCACACAGGGTGCTTGATTTAAAAAATCTATGTTTGGTTCACCCTGTATAAATGAAATACCCCGTATAACCTAAAACAATTTTAAAATATACGCCTCAGTTTTTTCTACTATTTTTCAAATTTTGTTCTCCTACTCCATCAAATAAAAGAGGTATCGCCCACGGACGCAAGTTTGGGACACCCTGTATTAACGTCATCCATATGTACTCCCTTGGCGCACGTAAAAAGATGAACCCTTTTCAATTCTGCAATAAAAAAATGGGGGTTGACATTTAAAAAAAAATGTCGACGTCATATTTTTTTCTTGACACACCCTGTATATTTCGCTTTTACGTAAAAAAATTCTAAATGGAAAATAAAAATCGACGAGTCCGGGCGTTTTCTTCCTAAACTCCCATTGGAATTTGAATTGAATTTATCCGCTATCTTACGAACGCACCGTATACAATTTAATCCACATTTAAGCACTCGATCAGTTTCTTACAATTTAGGAATAGACTGAACAACCGTTCTACCAGTTTAAGCGAAACAGGTATACAGAGTGGTCAATGAATAGAGTAAAGTTTATTAATTGCTTTGCTGTAAATCTTACAAAAAAAGTTATTATACAAAAATGAGTAGTTGCCAAAGGGCCACATTTTAAAATTATGCGGACATCTACAGGGGCTCCCATTCTCGTATTAATTTTTAACTGACACCTATCCTCATTCCTTGTTACGCAATAATTGGGAAAGATTTTCTGGAAAATAAACTTCAGCTACTTTTATGTAATGAATCGAATAAATATTTCAGTAATATTTTATTATACGTACACAGGGTAATTCAAAATTCAAATTTTATTTTTATGTAGTTATTCTACATGTAACATTCTGCATATTTTGTGTCAAATTAGTTCGCCTTTAGGTGCACTTTAAAAGTATATTAAAAAACAAGTTTCATAAGAGCAGTCTTGAAGCACGAATGCAAGTTTAAAAAAACGAGTGGCGTAGTCTCGAGTTTTTTAAAGAATGAGTGCTTCAAGGTATTATGAAATACGTTTTTTATGCTATTTTTTTGTAATTTGTCCTTTTTATGTCGTTTTTAAACAAAAATATTTACTTTAGTTGATTTAGGAATTTTTGTAGCGACTGGTAATGTCTTTTGTTTTATCCAAATTCTGTCACAAAACACGAAAATGGAAGATAATTAAGATAATCTTGCATGTTCGCCCCCTGAAATACGTTAAATTGCCAAAAATACAGTCGCGAATTTGTTCACATCAAAGTTTTCCACTAGACGCATCCTGTTTTTGACACATTTTGTTAAGAGTGACATGCATGACATAATTCCGGATCAAGTTTTGCTAACTTAAAAATTTTCATAAAATGTTCCATGAATTAATTGGCTATAACGACATCTAGATGATGACGTCGCGTTTCTTAGTCTATTAAAGAATCAAATGGAACAAAATTAAAAAACTTATTAAGAGTTCACAATATCTAACTTACTTCTTGAATATCGCCATTTACCGACCAACCCACAAACAAATAACTTTATTAAATTTATTTTCTTCAACCGTACAACTTCAACTGTACTTAGTGGTATTCCATTCTTAAGAGAACAGACGTTTCAGAAACAATACAATTCCACAATCATTTTATTATAAATATTTATTTCTACAATTCCAAAGTCTGTTAATGTTTACAATACGTAAAAAACAATCTTAATTACATTTAAATAACATACATGAACTTCACATGAGATGTGGTCTTGACGTAAGAATTGACTTGGAAACAAAAATCACATTGTGGCCATATTCAAATTAACCATTAAAGAGTGTCTAATAAAGCAACTTTCTATAACTATAATGAATACTTTAATTACGACAATAATTTTTAGATACAGCTTGTTAAAACTGTTTTAAATGTATCAAATGTACTCTTATTATATATATTTTTACCAGTATTTTCCTCGACTGGTGCAAATGCATGTACGGTTTCGAGCACAATCATTTAAGTTTAATTTAACCTTAAGGTATTAATTTTTAGTTATTTTGACTTCTGTGAGTGTTATTTTGCTGCATTTTAACAGCAATAAAGTCATTATAATTTATCAGCGCCATATTAAACATTACTATATAAATCAAAACTTTTAAACGTAGATTGGAAATTTCATATAGGGGAGAGGATTTACAGATAATGGTTAAATAAATGTATTAACTGTTACATGAGATCGATACTGCTACAGAATTTGCTTTGCCATGTAAAAGAAACACTATAATTAACACCGTGCAACATTCGATGAAGTAGAAATTGAAACTGCCTATAGTAGGAACTTGTGTGTAAAAATCATTTTATTAGAATTCTATTATAGGTATATCTTTTATTTTCAACATAATATATTTTTCGCACAAATGATATATATTCCAGCCAATTTTTCAATATTATCTCGCAGATTACCTGATATTCCAACCAATTTTTCAATACCATCTTGCAGTTTATCTGCTACCATTTTCAATAGTCTTTTCGTGATTTATATAACGTTGCCAGTTTTCAATAGTTACTTAGTTGTATCCAGATTTTTATTAACTGTTCCGCGTTCTTTACCTTAAACGCCGTATTATTGATTTTAATATGATGTTTGACTTGTGCCCATGCCATTTCTATGGGGTTTAATTCACAATGGTATGGAGATACACGAAGCACATCATGACCTCTTTTTTGTGCCATAACATCAAGTTCATTTTATCGTATTGATGCCTCACTTGAGCAATAGAAGTCTCGTTTTAAAACGTTTTCTTCAATGGGTATTTTTTCTCACTAAGCCTATCAACAATTTGTTCTTTTCGCCATGCCATTGTTGGAATCTTCTCTACCTTCCTACTGTGATAAGACGCATTATCCATAACAGTAACTTAATTTAGTGGTATATTTGAAATAAGTTGGTCGACAAACCAGTTCTTATACACATCACTGTCCATTTCCTTATGCACATCAGCAGTGTTCTTGTTACACAAGAAAGTTATCTCCGCACTTGGTACAAAACCATTGTTTCCACCACCATGCATTAAGCCAAATTGGAGTCCATGGCCACTTGGTGATTTTAAACCTGTACTGAGCCCTCAGATGAATGCTTGCGAATCACTTTCAATGGTGGTATCATGTCATGATTTATTCACTGCATTCCCTACGTTAACCCACGATTCATCAGTATATATAATACTTCTACCTAAAAAGTAAACATTTTTAATTACGAAAAATTCGACATTATTATTAATGTAATTAGAAGTAATTTAATAATAATAAAATTACTGTGAATTACCTTCTTTTCTGAACTTTTTAATGCATCGTAAGTCCCATCTTTTGAAATTCAAAACCAATATCCTTCAAGAAGTTGAAAAGTGTACTACGTTTAAAATTCGGTAAATCATCATCACTGTTAACAGCAGAAAGGAATGTTTGCAATAAAAAGATCATGCACTTTTCGCCGAATAATAGTTTGGGTATTCTGGCCATATACATGAAGGCGATCTTGGTTTGTGCCTTTCTTTTCGCACGTTTCTTCGGACTAACTATTACTTCAGTTTGATGTTTCCTTTTTAATAGCATAAATACTTCGTTCTGAATACCATAAAGCATTGCTCACTTCTTTAACGACTGCACTAACGTTCAGTTTGGCCGATAAATAATTTAGTGTGTTAAAGAACGAGACGTTTCTCCTTACAGGTGAAATATTCTCCAGTACGTCATTTCGGAGGGCTTCCACTTCCATATCAAAGAATTAAAAGACGCTTGTACTAAGCGTTCTGAAAAGAACGATTTTTAATAAATGGAGTTGCTTTAATTTTAAGAATAACGTAGAGCAAACGAACAATAATATGAAAGTATAAAAAGATTTTGTGTTCCTAAATGACATTTTACGTTTGACAACAATGCCATGAAAAAAAAGGATAGCGTTATTTGTAGATGACGAAAAGTTAGTAAAAGAGACGTTTAGTCCATAAGAACCCGTACTGCACTTGGAAGTTTGGACAGACTAACGAAAATCTTGACAGACATCTGTTTTTAGATAAGTAAACACTTAACCAAAACACGTATTGTTATTAATCCGTAATTGTTACAATTGTGATCTAAACCTTACTACGTTCCTCTCTATATTACAAGTAAAAGATTCGCATTTTCATCTTAAAGGATTGTACAAAGTCTGAAATTATGTTCAATGTTGTTGAATTGTATAATGACCTCCTTGGCAACCATCCGTGGAGGCTTTCGTAACCGCCATTGACGTAGTATTAAATATATCATTATGCAAAATTAAAAATTCCTTACTACATCATAAAGTTAAAAGTAACATTTAACATAAATTTTTTTCATTTCTAAAAAGCACCACGCATTAACAAAACACCTTTGCAAATTAATGATTAAGAAATAATATTTGTACACACTACTGATTACAATGTTGAATTCAACTGGAGACTTATGACTTCAACTGCGGGGCGTTAAACCATATCTATATTATTCATATATCATTAATACGATCAATCTGTTCATACTTTATTACAAAAATGTAAAACTTTAATCTTATTTCGTGGTCTTTGCATCTAACATTAAAGTTCCTAAGTGTCTGACGTAAACAGAATTACAGGATGTGCAGTTTAATTTCTAAACACCAGACTTCAAAATGTCTTTAAATGGATCTTTGGCATTGTTAAACATTTAAGAATACCGGCATTAGTTTTGAATGCTACTGTACATGTAATGGGAAAATGTTATATAAAATACGCATTATTGAATTTGACATATTTGACAAAACAGTCACTTACGTCAAAGATAAAAATACAACAGACAAAGAAATAAAATTTTAAAACTTATCTAAAAACAAATTCGTACACTTTGCACACAAGATTTGTCAACTTGTCAAATATTTAATACCAAGGAATTGGAATTCCTTAACGAAGGTTTTTTTTAAGTATTGCCGAAACACATCTTAGAAATGGATATAATAATTACGCCAAAACTCAGATTGTTACATTATTTAAAGAGTTTTCACGTCCACTAAGTTGGACCCCCACCACCAAAAACAAAAATCCAATTTCTTAAAAAAATTAGTGGTAAATATGTGCTAATTTGCTACCGTACTCAAAATTTTATTGCTCAAAAAGAAGAGCAGTAAATTAGAAATGAAGTGGGTGGGGCCAATTTAACGTAAAGCTAGAACCCCAAAAAAAAAAAACTTATTGCGTACAAGAAAATGAAGGAATATCAGGCGGAAATTTTTTACCAAATTGTTATGTATCCTTTTACAAAATGAAAATGATTAATTTTATGATTAAGATTAATTGTAAAAACATACACCATACATGATTTGAGTTTCACTAAAAAAGGATAGCGACTGGACTGTTTATTAAAATAGCAAACACTTGACAAAATCTAAATTAAAATTATTAGACATACCCTCTACCTATTGCGCTAAAATAACGGAGATGCATTCGCCGCCCCGGCTCAAGTTTTTTTTGTTAGTATGCTCCTGATCATGGTTAGTATTTACTTATTTATAGCCATAAATCAGGTATATATATATATATATATATATATATATATATATATATATATATATATATATACGAGCAAAATGGGCGGAACACCTGCTTTATGGCTTAATCATGAAACGAAAATTTGTTCTTCGATACTCTTCTGCAGCAGCCACAGTGTTCCCATCACAGAGCCCGTACACCATGTACATATCTGCGTACTCGTTGATTGAGTAGATGATCACCAGTGAAATATGAAATCGAACGACGCAATGAGTGCAAAAAATGCCTGTCACACTGATGTATACAAACGTCACCACAAAATTTGCCTAGTTGCCAAGCGTATTTTTCTCAAATTCTGCATCTTTTAAAATCTTAATCTGAGGTTTTAGAAGGTGCGGAATGCAACCAAAAATTGCATAAAAATTCAACACCAATATTTTCTTTGAAAATGAATTTTTCATCTGATAAAAGCTAATGTAGTCGGTCAAATTTCGAACTTTGGATGGCTCATGAAAAGAAATGGCGTACCGCCTAGCAATAATTTTGTTATAGGGTTTCTCAGCTTTGCCTGGACTATAACGCTATCTGAAACTTATATATATATATATATATATATATATATATATATATATATATATATATATATATATCTGTGTGTGTATATATAGTAATTTCGAGAGTCCAAAACAATAAAATAAAAGAAAATCGCAGTCTCAAATGAGTGGGTAGGTTTGGACAGCTCTGGAAACTCCTCCTGATTGAGGTGGGGATCAAAGGTCACACCGGTGACCTGGACAAGCACTTAAGCTCCGCCCCCACATTTTGAAGGTTGAAGGTTACACCAATCTGCGACGTGGACTAGCACTTAATTTATGTAAAAATTATTGCTAATTATAGCAAATAAATAAAGGTAATGAGACTAACAAACACGCCGAAGACTCCTGGATATATATATATATATATATATATATATATATATATATATATATATATATATATATATATATATGGGCAAAATGGGCGGAACACCTGATTTATGGCTTAATTATGAAACGAAAATTTGTCGTTTTTCAGTTAATTTCATATTTTTAAGATATGACGTCATCGGATAATATTTTAAATGCATCACCCTGTATTTATATTTTTTTAGTAGATATGATTTTTCTGAATTCAATACCAGGTTTAGTGGGTTCATGACTTACGGTTCTACAGAAAAAAAATAAAATGTAATAGTAAACATTAATTTTAATATCCTAAGTAACTATCGTGTAAATTTCAATTATCTTTAACTTTGTTTTAAATAAAAATTAACCACCAAATTTCATTGTTTTCTTTAGAACCGTAAGTCATGGACCCATTAAACCTGGTATTATTGAATTCAGAAAAATCGTATCTACTAAAAAATATATAAATGCAGGGTGATGCATTTAAAATATTATCCGATGACGTCATATCTTAAAAAATATGAGATAAACTGAAAAACGACAAACAGCACCAAATAGTACAAAAAATATACAAAAAAATTTATTTGGGTCAAATTTTCGTACAAGTCATAATTAAGCCATAAATCAGGTGTTCCGCTCATTTTGCCCGACCCTATATATATATATATATATATATATATATATATATATATATATATATATATATATATATATATATATATATATATATATATATACACGGTGTTTATTAAATAGTGTTAAAGCTTCAGCTAGCGTTATAGCCCATGCGAATCTGAGAAGATTCATAAAAGAATTAATGCTAGGCGATGCGCCGTTTCTTCTAACGGGCCATCCAAAAATGACATTAAATTGCAACGTTGGAAGCTACATGTAAACAAATTCACCACATGGTACGTGACACAAGGCGTCAGAAGGATATTGGTGATCAAAACAATACAAAAGGTACAGAACACATTTTTTATTATTGAACATATTGTTGAAAATGACCACCGTCTATGTCCATTCACAATTCCAATCGAAGAGGGATTGAATCCAAAATACGTTCCAACATTTCCAGGGTTATTTGCTGAATCGCAGTACGAATTCTCTCCTGGACATCCTGCTCATTCTCCGGGGGATGCGCAAGCCGGTTAGGAAATCTTTTTCGATACTCTTCTGCAGCAGCCGCAGTATTATATATATATATATATATATATATATATATATATATATATATATATATATATATATATATATATATATATATATATATATATATATATATATCATCATGAAACAATCCTAATAACCTAGTATTTATGTAAATTAAAACAACGAAATGTCCCGTGTCAGAGCACTTCGATTCTCGTCGTTTTTTATTGTTTACAATTAGTAACAAATTCGATTATGTATAAATTATTGTTAATTATAGTGCGAAGAACAATTTTACGTAGTAACTATTAGAGCAAAAAATTGTTTATGCAAATTAAAACAACGTAAAGTCCCGTATGAGAACACATCGATTCTCCGTCGTTTTTTTTTGTTTATAGTTAATTATAGTGCGACGAACAAATTTAAGTAGTGACTAATTAAGCAACAAATTGTTTATGCAAATTAAAACAACGAAAAGTCTCGTATGAGAACAACATCGATTATGTATAAATTATTATTAATTACAGTGCGATTTTGTTAAAATGGTTGATATTTTATGTAATTCTCTATCGCTATCCTCTTTTAGTGTAGTTCATAAAATTAATCATTTTCATTTGTGGAAGGATACATAACTTTCTTTGCAAATCTTACAAATTAGTTATTGTTATTTTACGGCAACAAATTAGCAACAAATTTCCACCTGACATTCGTTCGTCTTTTTGCACGCAATAATTTTTGTTTTGGGAGGAGGGGGGGGGGGCAGCTTTACGTAAACTGGACCCACCCACTTCCAATTTACTGCTTTTTTTCTCGAGCAACAAAATTTTGAATACGGTAACAAATTAGCACTTAATTAGCACTAATTTTTTAATAAATTCCATTTTTTTTCTGTTGGTGGGGGGGGAGGGGTCCAACTTAATAGACAGAGTTTTCTTTCAAGAATGACAATAAAAATAATCTTTTTTTTTTAATTAGACCAAGGCAATACTTTAGTAATTATTTCAAAAGATAGTTACAGGCAGATAGTTAAAGATTGTATTCTTACCGAAAGTTTAGAAACTTTAAATAGAGATTATACCACGGAATTTCAAGAACATATAAAAATTTGAATTTTTTAAATATTTTTTCTTAATATCTTCTAAACGGAAATAGGTACGATTTCCAAAGGAGGGGGCACGTTTTACATGTAACATACCTTTCGGTCAGAATTTAACCAAATTTTGATATGTTCTAGAACTTGACCAATTGATCAAATGTCTTCATTGCCCGAAAGCTCAAAGCTCAACAGTTTGTGATATACAGGGTCTGCAATATCACTATTTGATACCTTCAATATATCATAAAATGGACATTTTTGCCAATATTAACGCAAAACTTAGTGGAATGTTATTTTTTTGTGCTACTGGTTACAACCTTTTCTTTACTTTCATTATTTTTGTACATACACGTGATATACAGGGCGAGACCAAATATATGTATCTGAAAAGAATTATACGGTGGTATTGTTTTGATATTTTGGTGATTGAAAGTTAACACATATATATGTCCATTTAAATTATTGTTGCAAGTTAAGTCCCTAGACATCCGTTATACAGAGTGTTTCATTTCTTTAATAGATTTAATTGAGTATTATTACACTTCCTAGTTAATTTTCTGATAACTTAATTGAAATATCTATATTAAAATAAACTATTCGCTAACTGTATATACCTACATAATAGTCACGATGTTTTTATACTGATACTGGGTGTCCAAGTACAAAGGACCAAAGCGATATCTTAAACTTGATATAGGTACGGAAAAAACCGTTAACATAAAAAATCCCTTGCAATTGGATGTCGTTGCGAAATACAAAGCTTTTGGAGATTGACAGATAGAAAGGTTAGATGTGCTTCATTTATTATGCTCACTATTTTCTAATAAAGTTATATTTAGTATTTACTTATTCGTTTAAACCAAAACGGTAATGTGCTTTTTCTTCTGCTTTTATTCGTATAACTAGATTTTTTTCTGATTTTGCACTTTTCTTTCCGTTTTTCATACTACAATTATTATGTTTTTCTATTCCCAAACTTATAAAATAACAACAATATAGTAGGTGGCTATGAAACGTCAAAAATTAATCCACTAATTAAGTGATATTGTTGATGCTTAGTTGCAAATCTACTTTTTGAATTAAAATCGTTGAAGAGTATATGTGAAAAATGAATCGAATTCCATGTTTTGCTTGTGGAAATGCTTTTGTTCCTAGGGTTATGGTGAAAATAAGTGGTGAGGTAAATGCAAGAAAGCAGGAAATTGTGATTGCACGTCGTCGCGAAGCAAATCTACCAGAGCGGATCATAATAGAAGAAACTCGAATCTGCAATGTCTGCAATATTTCTATTGTAAGGGAAATTCAAGCAATAGACAATAATCCAAATTGTTTGCAATTAAATGTGCTACAAAGGTCAACTCACTTATGCTGCACTTGTAACGATGGGAATGATGTACATAAAATATCCATGAAAGGTAGAATTAATATTTTTGTTGTGCCAGAAAATACGTACTGCTGTAATATTCAGTTGGATGAGAATGGTAATCTGTTTGAGTTTCTGCTCCCTGGGTTACGATATGTAAATCGGCCATTATTAGCAGGTAACGAGATTTATATTTTTTACAAGCATTACGTAAGGAAATTAAGAAAAAAAGCTACCACATGGCTTACGAAGACGAAAATAACTTCACAGATTCTCAATTTAAAGCAGTTTCTCCTATAACCAAAGATCAATTTAATATTCTTTTCAACTTTTATGACCCCGTTAGAATAGGAAATTCTTTGAGATATGGAAGTAAAAAAGATCTCTTAGCACTCCTGTGCAAGTTACGACAAGGTCTTAGTGATAGTTTTTTAGCGGTTATTTTTAATTATTCCACAAGACAACAAGCCAGTTTAGCTATATGTCTAGTTAGACAATCTCTTTCTGCAAGATTTGTACCACAAAATATTGGATTTACTGCTACAACAAAAGACAGCTACATCGAAAATCATGTAACTCCTTTTGCAAATCGTCTATATAATCAAAACCTGGATCGGCCTCAAGTTATAGTGTATAATGACTGTACTTATCTAGAAATAGAGAAAAGTTCTTGTTTTAAAGTGTTGCGACAGTTGTTTTAACTTTCAATCACCAAAATATCAAAACAATACCACCGTATAATTCTTTTCAGATACATATATTTGGTCTCGCCCTGTATATCACGTGTATGTACAAAAATAATGAAAGTAAAGAAAAGGTTGTAACCAGTAGCACAAAAAAATAACATTCCACTAAGTTTTGCGTTAATATTGGCAAAAATGTCCATTTTATGATATATTGAAGGTATCAAATAGTGATATTGCAGACCCTGTATATCACAAACTGTTGAGCTTTGAGCTTTCGGGCAATGAAGACATTTGATCAATTGGTCAAGTTCTAGAACATATCAAAATTTGGTTAAATTCTGACCGAAAGGTATGTTACATTTAAAACGTGCCCCCTCCTTTGGAAATCGTACCTATTTCCGTTTAGGAGATATTAAGAAAAAATATTTAAAAAATTCAAATTTTGGCGTCATTTACCGCAAGTAAGAAAGCGTTTTAGGACAATAGTTCATAGGACAAACCTCCATTATTTTCACGTGTTCTATCATTCCTGAAGTTATCAACATTAAAACTGAACCACCCTGTATACAGTCTGGCATATTTAAGATAAAAACAGCATTTTCTAATTTTGTATTCGTGTTACAACCGCTAGAGGTCAATGTCGAAGCTTGAAAATAATTTCTCTCGGTCACCTTTACTAAAGAGGTTTTTTTCCTAATGCTGTACCATTAACCGTTTCTGAGATATTACCAACGGGTTCTATTAATACCTCACCAGGTACATTGTACTGTCCTATTTTCGATGTAACTAAGGGTATCTCAGTTCCTGTAAAAGACAGAAGGTTGCGATTTTCTGCTCACACAATTCTTCTATGTTTTTGTGGTAAAGGGTGATTTGGAAAATTTTATTTATAATTTAAAATAAATATATAGACATGTATACATTTTTGAAAAGCTTAATATAGGGCCAACCAAACTAAAGTAAAATATACAGGGTGTCCCATTTAAAAAATATAAAACTTTATGTCGTTACATGAAATTAAAATCTTTTTAAATACAGTTATGAATTCTGTGTAAAAGGCCCTAGAAATGCAATTTTAGTTTTTCAATATTTCAAAAGGTAACCGAGATATGATGGTTGTCCCAAAGTTTCAAATCTTCAAAATTGCCCTATACCATAGAAACAAAATAAGCTGGGAGTTTTGTTTGCGGATTTTTTCATTTCACAAAAAAGTAGCACAGCGAGGCAAAAACCGCAATATTCTATCTTTTACAAAAACGGAGATGTCCCCCAATTCTATCCAAAATGGGACACATGGGACGTGACTAAAAATAGATCTGTTACTAACTAGATACATAAAAAGTACTTAAGTAAACTAGTACCAATAAACATTTACTAATAATATAGCTTATCTCAACATCTTTGATGTTCTACCTGGAAAACATCAATTACTCATGGTATTCACTACATGATTTTACAACAACCCTATCAGCGAGCAGAGCCAGCTAATCCAGAGGTAAGTGATTATGCATGTATACATATTTTATATTTATAGTTTTATCAGTCTTATTGCTAAGATAGCGATACAGATAACATTTAATATAAATGATTCTGATAACGAATCTATTGTTTAATTTTAAGCCTAGAACTACTATTTAAAATAAATAATAAAAAACAACACAAACTTTATGTTGACAGTCTTAAGCACGTAAAAAGTGTGAATGGAAGATATTAACTTTAATAAAACGACTAAATAGGTGTTCTATTTACTTACTATCCATAATATCTATGTAATGTTGTATGAGCCAAATTCACAATTCGGGTCTATAAATGAAAGTTGTCACAGCCGACCCTACACCACCTGCTAATAAACAAACAAACAAATCTTGAAATAACTATAAAAGAATAAGTGAACACCTTCAGGAAACCTGTATTGTTAGGAAAAGAGGAAAGCAACGTGTTTCATTTCCTTTCCAAAGGGGAGGGCGAGCTGCTTTCCACGCTCCTTCAGCCACAGCTAATATATATATATATATATATATATATATATATATATATATATATATATATATATATATAGTGAGATTAAGGGTGGGTGCGGTGAGGATGGGATCGTAAGGAATGAAGTTAAGAGTTCTGAGCGGGATAACACTACTACAGCATTCTAAATAGCCGCACATGATGTGCGTATACGCAGTCATCATGCCGCTATATGTATATAAGGAAAACTCTCTGAAAAAAAACTCATACAAGGTAGACGGTAATGAGAATCGAACCCATTACCTCCCCAATGTTAAGCTGATTGTGTTATCACAGCTACAGTTAGCTCGGTATTGTTGGGCAGACGTTTGTTCCTAACGTGCCTAAATAAATAAATAAAGTAACATTCCTGAAAAACCATCCTGTATATAACATATCGCAAACGCATCTGAACCTTTTTACTCCTGTCTTGTATTTACCAAGCGCATCGTAAAAGTCTACAATGTAGGCCAGGAAAATTTATACGTAGAACCAGTAATACATAATAACTGTTAACATGACAAAATCGTGTTGTTAAGAACATGGAAATTAATAGCTCCTGTAGCTCAGTGACAGAGCAATCATCTAATCAATAAGATGACATAGGTTCGAATCCTATTCGAGGGAATCTTTTTATGTACATAACATGTTTTATTATGTAAAAATTACATAATGCATAACTATTTCATTTTTTCTAAACGTTTAATTTATTTTAATTAATTTTCTGAAGAAAACACGCCTACGATATCGAAATTCCGACATATTGCTGAAAATTTCAGAGTTTGAAAAATGGTTATAATTTTTAAAAGCTGTATTTACGAAACTATTAGATCTATAAATATCTATAAACTGTATCAAATTTAGATTATTTTAAAAAAGTAACAAGTAGTTATTATTCAAAAGCTAGTCCTTCAGGGTCGCATCTGGACCCTTTTACTCCTGCCTCGTATTCACACGCACCAAGCGCATGGTAAAGCAGTTTTCACTGTAGACTAGGAAAGTAGACAACACTTTGTATGCAGGGTTGTGCTAAACCATACCTGCTTGTGCTGATATAACCCTGCTTCGTCCTGCTTTTTACAGCGTCTCAGTAAAACCGCCTCTTACCCTGATATAAATGTTTCAATTTTTGTTTCGGACGCCCGCCTGCATTGCTGATTGTGTTGCTATGCGTCTACTTTCTTATTCCAGCCTATTAACACCGGCCCTTCCCGAAATATGAATTTTTCGCATTTCCTTCTCAGCAGCACACGAATCAGTAACACATAACAACTGTTACCCTGACAAAATCCTGTTACCAACACACTATTAAGTTTCTGTAATTCATAGCACCTGTAACTCAGTTGGCAGAGCACTCGTATAATCAATAAGAGTACAATTAAGTTGAAAAAAAATCAAACCTTTCAGTTTTTTGGAATTTTTTTTTTTATTTATGACAAGGTAGTGTTCTACTCAAGAGGTCGAAAACGTGCATTAAGCAATAGACCAAAATCAGGAATAACTAAAAAAACGTTAATAAAAATAAGTACCTTTACTTTGCCAAAAATAATATATATATATATATATATATATATATATATATATATATATATATATATATATATATATATAGGGTGCTTTACGTTCATTGGAATAAAAAAATGTTTAATACAAACGTTATTCTTGTGCATAAATGCAAGTTTTTTAACATATAGTACAACAGGGCACCAATCTACTTTATTAATTTAAACGGAACATCCTGTATATTATTGAATTTTTGGATTCCACGTAAAATTTTGCGTATTTTTCAATAACATACCCTTTGTTGATATTTAGCCATTTTGGAGAAAATGGCGGTAGAAAGTCATTTTGGGAGTTTATAGGCCAGTAATTCCGAGACAGTTGACATTTGTAAAAAACGACTTACATGTCACTATCTTAACTTTTAATGATTTATCGACTGACACTATTTCCAAATTTATTAGTGTAATATCACTTTTTACAAACAAATTTAATTTAAATTTTTGTCAAATTTGGAAATAGTGTCATCGATAAAGCATTAAAAGTTAAGATAGGGACATGTAAGTCGTTTTCCCAATGTCGACTGTATCGCAATCGCGGACCTCCAAACTACCAAAATGACGCCATTTTCTCCAAAACGGCTAAATATCAACATAACGTATGCTATATGAAAAGTATCCAAAATTTTATATATATACATTTACATCCCACTTCCAAAGACCTTACATAGACCCGTCTTCGACGTCCCCTTGATCCGCTAAAGCGTAAATATACTTAGTGAACACTCCTTTCAGATGATTGACAGGCGACACATCAAAGGAAATACGAACTTTTTTTTCATTTAGGTATCACTGAGACGGCCGTACATAGAACGTGTTTACGACGGCCAAGGTATAGGTACTTTCCGTTTATGTCTAGGTTATAGGATGACCAAAATTTACAAGTGTTCACCTCGTGACTTCACGTACCTAAGTTCTTTCGGCGTAACGTTTTTCCTGTGTTGTGTAAGAAGTTAGGTTAAGAAGAAGTTAGGAATTAAGACTCTATAATTTTGTTGTGCGATGTATAATTAACCTTTAGGAAATAAACAGTAACGTCTATGTTATACAAAATTAAAACGCTGAATAATTAAAAAATGTAATCTGTGGTGTCTCAAACTTTACCAAATTTCTTTATTGGCTTGTGTGTATTCTAATTTTTAATACTTTTTCAAGACTTAGATACTATGGGTTACAAAAAATCAGCAGATACTGAGTAGGGCATACAGCGCTATTGTGGATACTTACTATTTTCATCACTGGATTTCTTACGCGCTCCTCCGTCCATGACTTCCTTGTTCAAGCTCTCACTTGGAACTGAAATACGAGGCTGAAATTGTTACAGTATATGCTTTATTACCAAATGGGATTTTTAACTAACCAAATCCCCCAGTAAAATCGGAGATATGGAAAAAGTTGTAGAGTAGAACGAAATAAAAACTTTTAATGAACACTTTTTTTCCAGATCTTCCGTTTTCGATAAATATCTGTAGAGATATTTATATACCAATTTCCTTCAGGTAGCCACAAAATTGATCCACACCAAAATTAAGAACTAAATTTTGTGCCTCGGCGGCCAAAAGCTAAATTTCTTAGCCCATGAGTGTTGGTGAGAATTTAGACCGAATGTTGCCCAAAATCCCTATTTACATACCAACTTCGTCGGGGTTACGGCAAAATTGATTTCCTCGATGCCCAAGAATCAAATTCTGTGGACAATGTGGATCAATATTTGGGCTAAATATTGCCCAAAAATCTATACTTATACACCAATCTTGTTAGAGTGGCGGTACAATAGATTCCCTCAATACCAAAAAGCCAAACTTTGTGTTCTATGAGCGTCAGCATTTAGGAAGAATTTTACACACAACCTTTATTCACCAATGTCGCTGGGATTCCGTAACTCGGTAGACACGAGTAAAATTTTTTAGCTTGTGAGTGTTAGTCAATATTTGAGCTCAATGTTGCCCAAAATCTATATTTTTACACCAATTTTGTTAGGTGCAGCAGTATTGATTCCCTAGATGCCAAAAAATTTTGTGTTCCATGAGTGTTGGTCATCATTTAGACCTAATGTTACCTAAAGTCTATATTTACTAACATGGGCTAAATTCTTCAGCCCATGTGTGTTGGTCGACATTTGGGCCGAATGTTGACTAAAATCTATATTTACACGCCACTTTCGTTGGGTTGCGGCAAAATTAATTTCTTTGATCCCAAAAAGCCAAATTTTGTATTCCATGAGTGTTGGTTAGCATTTTGGGTGACTTTGGCCCAAATATACATTTAATCCACCAATTTCGTTACGATCACCGGAAAATGGATTTGCTGCTCCATGACCAAGAGATAAGTTCTGTGGTGCATGAATGTTAATCAGAATTTGGGCTGAATGTTGCCCATAATCTATATATTCACACTGATTTTGTTGGTGTCGCGGAAAAATTGATTTATTCGATGGCCAAGGTCCAAATTACGTAGCCCGTGGGTGTTGGTTAGGATTTGAACCAAACATTGGCCACAATCTGCATTTATACACAAATGTTTGTTGGGGACCAAGGCAAAATAATTTTTCTTTGACGGTCAAGGGTCGAATTTATGATCCATAAGCGTTGGTCAGCACTAGGGCCGAATTTTGTCAATTTCGTTAGTGTCGTGGGAAAATAAATTCACTCGATTACCCAGAGCTGAATTGAATATCTTAAAAATCCGTTTCGCAAATAACTTTTTTATTGTGTCCTAGAAATTATACTATATATATTATAGATCGAAAAATTTCTAGAACAAGACGGAAAAAACAACAACTTTTTGGGAAAAATCGTATTTATTTCTCCTTTCAGCTGTAGACATTTAATCCTACGCTTTTCAAGACCCTTGAACCCTTCACAAAAATAAGAACTATTCCAACTTTCAAAATTTCCTTTTACAGCTTCGATGATTTCAGTATTCGATGAATTTCTTTCCAGCCAACCATTTCTTGAGATTTGGGAACAAGAAGAAATCCGATGGAGCCAAGTCTAGCGAATAGGGTGCATGTTCAATTAACTAGAATCGTAGTCCGTGCAGTTTCGCCATCGCAATTGCAGACTTGTGGGATGGGGCGTTATCATGGAGGTACCTTTTTCTTTGCCAAATGAGGCCTTTTAGCTGCTTTGATTTCTATTTTCAGTCTGTCTGATAATGACTCATAATACTCGCCTATTATTATCTTCCCGTGTTGCAAGTAATCAATAAAAATGAATCCTCGGGAATCCCAAAATACGATAGCCAGCAGACGGAACCGTTTTCGCCTTCTCCAGAATTGGCTCTCCACGGTTTATCCATTTACTTTGACTGTTCCTTGGTATCAGCAGTGTAGTGGTGAATCCAGGATTCGTCAAAAGTTTATTATTACGTTTGAACATGTCTAAACATTGATGCTTTTGGTCGATTGTCAGCAGACGCGGCACCCATCTAGCATTAAGGTTTCTCATGTCCAAATGTTGATGTAAGATGCAATGTACACGGTCGTATGAAATGCTTACTTTCTCCGCTATCTCTCTCAACTTTATTTCGGCGATCTTTCATCACGATTTCATGGACTTTTTCAATTGTTTCTTCATCGGTAGCAGTTTTTGGTCTGCCAGAAGATGGTGCATCATCTACGCTTGTTCTACCGGGTTTAAATTCAGCAACCCAGTTTGCAACTGTTGCATACGCAGGCGAAGATTCAGCACTTAGGCCTTTAAAAAAGAAAAGCTTTATCACTGCACGGAACTCGTTTTTATTCATGATTAAGGAAATTCACAAATTGTTTACATGTATTGATAGTAACGGCATGTGTTCATATCCAATACGTTTGAAAATTTGACAACTGTTGTACGAACAATGGCGCTTTCAAAGCAAGTGGTGAGCACGCGCGCATAACGCCATCCTGTGAATAATTCTAGAAACATTTCGATCTACCCTCGTAAGTAAATAATCTAGCTTGTTCATTCTAAAAATTTAATTTATAGACAATATAAAAATTATTTTTTTTATTATTTATACTTGAATCATAATCTCCATTTTGAACACTCAAATGCGCGCGAAATAAAGCCTTTAAAACACTAGTCCTTTACAGTTGCCTAGGTAACAACGAAGTCACCTCCAAATTTTGAACAATCATAACTACTAGTACACAAATAGAACTAATCTTTTCTTATTTAAATAAATATGAAACGTACAATTGCTGTTGTTTGAAATTTGTAAGCCAGCAGCTTTAATCGTTTTCAACCATTTTATAATTCACGAAACAAACTTCACGAAATATTAATAAACAGATATAAATAGCAACGAAACAACAATTGCTAAGCGTTTCTATCGCAACGATTAATGACACAGGTTACTTCGAAAAACTAATTTCAATTTATTTTTACTTCCACATCGCCGATTGGGAAGTATTTTCTTACAATTTTCGCATTGTGATCCAGGTACAATAAAAAATAGCGCATAATACACGTTATAAGCGTCTTTAAAGTACTGCTCCGTTAAAAGCCACTCGGCTTAGCCTCGTACTTTTAAACTCGTGGCGCGTGCTTTACAGGCTTGCTTATGCATTTGTATTATAATATACTAGTTTTGTCACTATGGAAGCATACATTTTTAAATGTATTAATAGGCGCAACCAAACAAGGTAAATGAACAATTAATTATTAGCCATTTTTTATCCCAAGTTTGCATTTGAATCATACCTTTCTACATACAAGATAAACTTAATATTAGAAAACTAGTGCATACCTACTTCAAGTTCGGTCGTGGAATAATCGATGCAATGAAAGCAAAGTATACAGAAAATATACACGAAACTGAGCGACCTCTGCCGACGGGAGTCGAAGGGTTACGAAAAACACAATGTATGGCTGTCTAATGGATAGGTCGATATATATACAGAGTCTGTCAGAAAAATGTATATACACTTTAACGGATTATATCTGTGAATTTTTATCGAACTTGGATCGGACTACGGCAACAATGTGTAGTATGATGTTTCATTAAAAGATGTCGTTACTTATATGGTTGTAGATGCAACAATGTAAAGAGTACGATTGTCAAACAAAACGAAAGAAAATGGCTGATGGACGATTGACATTCGAGAAGCGAAAATCCATTCTGAAGTAGTTTATCAGGTTTGATAATTCCGTTTAAGTGCGGCGTGAGTGGAGGCGGGAGTTTCAAACAGATCTCCCAACCCGCTTATCAATTAAACGCATAGTTGACAAGTTTGACGAGGATGGAATGATTTCCGATATTCACAAAGGAAGATCGGGAAGACGGCGTCATGAATCGCGGCACTCGTGTTGGAAAAGTTCGTTGTTTCTCCACAGAAGTCTGCTAAGCAATACGCGCGTGAAGTGGGGATTAGCAGTGCAAGTGCACGGCGAATTTCGAAAGCTGCTAAGTGGAACATTCCACGATTACCTAGACGAGATTAATGATGACGATTCTGATCGTCGAATGCAACTTTGCGAATGGTATCAACAAATGGTAACTGAAGATCAAGAATTTAAGACGAAGGTAGTGTGGACTAATGAGGCCGTTTTTTAGCTTAATGAAATAGTGAATCGGCATAACTGCGTGAACTGGGGATCGGAAAATCCATATGTTCAAGTCGATAAGGCGGTCAATGTACCTGGGGTTCATGTGTGGTGTGGACTATCATCCAGGGGCTTATTAGGACCCTTTTTCTTTGATGGTACTGTCACTGAAGAAATGTACCTGAAAATAACAATAATACTGTTTATTACCAATACATTCGATACATGAAGTATGTCAGGTATGTAATAATCGTCATAGAGATATACAGTAGACAAAATAAAGTCAAGACCAAATTGTTAAGTTTGAACATATTCCTTTATACTGTAGAGGTTTTTGTCAAGTAAATAATGTTTTAAGTTCTTTTTAAAACTACAGAAATTGTTGGATATTTTGATTTCATTCGGGAGTGCATTAAAGATCTGGCAGCTGGCTAACACAATATTCTTTTGAAAAAGAGTCGAGTGGTGTGTATCTGGGTCAAGTAAGTTTTTATATCTGGTACTGTATTCATGATCCGACTTTGTAAGTGAGGTTTTGAGAGTGTATGCGAAACAGCAAATTTCAAGGATGTACAGGTTGTCCCATTTTCGTATGTTTTACGTGGTATCTCGCTTATTTTTTAGGTTAGAACCTTGCGGTTTTCACGACACCGTGCTATTTTTTAATGAAACCAAAGATGCACCAATCAAATTTGCCATAGCCATCTTAGTTTGTGTGCTACAGGGTGATTTTGGAAAAATTGCATTTTCAGTCATCCCCTGTAACTCTGTTATTGTCAGACATATTAAAAAAGTAAAAACTGATATTTGTAGATGTCTTTACGTAGAATCCAGTGGCGTACTCAGATTTTCTTTAGAGGTCACAGTTTTGAGATATTGACATAACCTACTTTTTTTTTATGGGACACCCTATATATTTTTTTAAATCCTTTTCCCCTTGCCAAGAGCTTTTCAAAAATATAGCATAGTCTATATTTATTTTTATCAATAACGTGACAAAATGATTTTTTTCTATAATTTACATTGATAATAGTGGATAGCCGTGGGTAACCATGGTAACGCAAAAAACAAAATAATTAACGTTCTGCCATTACTTAGGTATTTGATTTTTGAAGTTTCTGCTTCTCTCAAATTATTCCTGGTTACATTTTCCCAAATTTAGTGCTGATATTTATTGTTATTCGTTGTTTTTGTTTATTGTTACCGTTCTTGTTCTTGTTGTTGTTGTTCAATTACCTTTAATATGGCTCGAAACCAAAAATTTGAAAACTTTGAGAATTATGATATGAATACCTGCTTCATATTATCTAATGAAAACGCAGACCAGGCCTTAGAACTCCATCTGAACAGGTCAGTTAATCTTTACCTTAGAATTTGTATTTATTTTATATACCTATTTTGTCATATAGATAACCCGAAAGAAGACAACCCGACAGAAGAATATTTCAAAAATTAAAATTTAATCTTTGCCAACATGGATGTTTTGACAAACCTCGACCCCGAGTTCACAACAAAGAGAATGAGGAATCAGAGATCAACGTTTTAGCAGTTTTTCAAGCCACTCCTGAAACCTCGTGCAGGAAAATAGATGAAGAGACCGGTGTGTCTAAAACAACAGTGCAAAGGATTTTCAAAAAACATAAATTCAAACCCTATAAGTATAAACTTATTCATCATCTGCACCCTGGTGATGCTGAACGTAGATTGGAGTTCTGCAATTGGTTTATAAATATGAAAACTCAGGACAATAATTTAAAAAAAAAAAAATTTTGTCCGACCAGGCACATTTCACAAGTTCGGGAATTCTTAATAGACACAACTCGCGGTTTTGAAGTCAAGAAAACACTCACGTGATTTTTCCTAGAGAGCGTCAAGGCAGGTTCGGATTTAATGTTTACAAGATTTATGAAGAAAACCTAAACTCTAATGGGTACTTACAAAATTCTACAAGAAAAAACTATGAACATTTTAGAAGATATTCAACTGGCTCAACTGAACGATATATTCTTCCAGCAGGATGGGGCTGCAGCCCACAATGCTAGAATAATACAAAACTGGCTAAATGAACGTTTTCCCAGGAGATGGATTGGAACAAATGGACGTGTTCGTTGGCCACCACGATCATGCTTTTGCAGAATTACGAAGAACAATCATTTATTTTGGAAAATGCTATTAAAAGAATTTATAAACTTTGTGAAACTTGTAGGAGACATAGTGGTCTGCAATTTGAACAATATTTGTGATTAATTAATTATTTTGTTTTTTATCAATGTAAATTATAAAAAAAAATCATTTTGTCACGTTATTTATAAAAATAAATAAACTATGCTATATTTTTGAAAAGCTCTTGGCAAGGGGAAAAAGATTTTAATATATAGGGTGTCCCATTAATAAAAAAGTAGGTTATGTTAATATCTCAAAAACTGTGACCTCTAAAGAAAATCTAAGTATCGCCACTACGTAAAAAAATCTACAAATATCAGTTTTTACTTTTTTAATATGTCTGACAATAACAGTTACAGGGGATGACTGGAAATGCAATTTTTCCAAAATCACCCTGTAGCACACAAACTAAGATGGCTATGGCAAATTTGATTGGTGCATCTTTGGTTTCATTAAAAAATAGCACGGTGTCGTGAAAACCGCAAGGTTCTAACCTAAAAAATAAGCGAGATACCACGTAAAACATACGAAAATGGGACAACCTGTACACATTAATAACTGTTAGTATTTTTAATTTCTTGAAGTATGACTTATAAGGTGTTTTAGATGGAAGGGCACATATCCTCACTGCACGTTTTTGTATTTTTAAAATTCTTTCAGCGTCAGAGCTTCCTCCCCAGTTGATAATATTGTAAGCTAAGTGTGAATAAAAGTGAGCATAGTATATTAGAAGCAAAGTATTTTGATTTACGAAAATTTTAAGAAAATTTCTACACAGTTTTGTGCAAACCTAATCAATATGCGAGGACCAATTAAGATCCGACCTAATCGTTAATCCAATCATTTTGGTTGATTTCGACATTGTAAAACCAGCAACAGTCTCGAAACGCGCCATATTGCGTGGATTCCCTAACTGAATTAATGTTTTTATACGGTTTATAGCTAAATTGTTGCCAGCACACCAAATCTGCAGTTTGTCAAATATAGCTTCCGTTTTTCTAACCACGTCACATGCTTTCTTAGATCTAATTAAAATGTTAGTATCGTTCGAATAACAGGTAACAAATATGTTCTCATACTTACCTTTGTCCGTGAGGTAAGAAACTAAATCATTGGCAAAGATTAAAAATAAAGATGGCCCTAGGATCGATCCTTGAGGAACACCTGATAACACTAAAGAGCTGTTACTTTGATGACCGTTGGACATTTCCACAATTTGAGATCTATTAGATAGATAGGATTCAAATAACTTTAGAAAATTTCCACGAATTCCATACCTACTTAAGTTCTGCAATAAGAGTTTATGGTCCACATTATCGAAGGCAGAGGAAAAATCGATAAACATTCCTATCGTGAGAGATGCTTGTTCACGGAAGTAACCAATTCACGTACAAACTTAAACTTTATCAAGTACTTCGTTAACTGTTCATTAATGGCATATTCAACCACTTTTGAAAACGACCAGACTAAGCTGATTGGCCTATAATTAGCTATTTCGTGTGGATTCCCTGATTTAAAAAGTGGCTTAATGATTGACGTTTTTAGACTTATGGGGAATGCGCCTGTTTGGAAGATTCAGTTGATTATAAAATGTTACCCTCATCAATTTTGCCAGATAAAGAGGTCTTCTACCCACAGGACGGGGCGCCACCACACTACCATCTAGTCGTACGAGCTTTCCTGGATGACAACTTTCAGGGACACCCTCCACGATCACCAGATATAACTCCTATAGACTTTTATTTGTGAGGAACTGTGAAAGATCAAGTCTACCGGCGTAAGCCACGTACGATGGAGGAACTTCGCCAGGAGATTACAGCGGCATGCGCTGCAATCTCCATTGAAACATTGACTGAAGTAGTTGCTGCGACCGCTCGTCGTTCCGCTGTGTCTAGCTGCCAACGGCCTACATTTTGAACATCTAAAGTAACCATGTGCCGAATTGAAGCCAGTACATGTGTGATCAGTATTTAAATGTAAAATAAACACATAAGCAATACTTTTCGTTCCTTAAAGTGTGTATATTTTTTTCTGACGGACTGTGTGTTTGTGTGCGACCGCGCGCGTGCGAACGTGCGCGCGTGTGCGTACGTGCGTGCGTGCGTATTTGAGCGTGAACGTGACCGTGAGCGTGAACGTGACCGTGAGCGTGCGCACGCGTATGTGTGTGTGTGTGTGCGTGTGTGTGTGTGGAAATCTCGCGCAAGTGAAACGTAGCAGTTCATAGAATTTCAATGCGTGTACCGGCAAATAATATACGTTGGTGCAGGATAAATTACAATGTATTACTTTCCCTGTTGTATACAATATAAGAAAAGCGCGAGCATATTATCAATAACATTATGCTATAACAATAATAATTATTAAGGAAACAGTCAAATAATAAAATAAATACAGAGGGATCTGTTATTTCGGGTGAAGTGTATTAATTGTGAACTAATAAAAAAATAGTAAAACTTAATACACACAATTAAATTTGCAGCAATTCAGGGTAATTACGACGGAGTATTAAAATCGTCATCCGAGCTGCAACTGAACCCGAAATCACTATCACTATCATTTCCAACATTAATTATTAAGGACTCTGTAACGATATAAACATAAACATAAAATATGAAAGAAAGTTTTACATTCCAATAATATCAATTTGCAATATTGTAGTAATTGTACTTTAATTGCATAGTAATTTCTAGAAACAATACTGATTTAATTGACTAACGTCCATGTCACTAGAAGTGGGAATGATATTCCATAAAAGATACGGTCATAAAAGATACGTAGGTCAGGCGTTTTATTTAACATTATTTTCTCATAAAATTATATATAATATTCGTATTACAAGAAGTATAATACAGTAAATAACATTGTTAAGCTGTAACTGTAAATGTGTCCGATGCTGAAATAACCAACAGTTACGAGATCATTTTACCATTGAGAGTAAGTTACCGGCGCAGCGTTCGACTTTTTCCACGGTTACTATGGACGGACTGTATAACTTTTTCGATGAGTGTGCAGTAGGTTATTGAGCATATTGCGTAGTAACCTATTGCGCAGGTATGTATTCCCGCATTATTGGAATCCATAGGAGGTTCATTTCTACACTAACTTGGCTTATCAGATTTTCTGCCAGTGCTACGTATGTTGCTTCACAGAGTTTCCGGCGAGTTGTATTCTCATCCTTTTGCCACTATTTGTACGTTATCGCACGATTGAATTCGGTGATCTTCGTTTCAGACGTGTTCAGCGATACTGGACAGTTCTGTTTCGACTTTACGGATGTCATTCTTGTGTTCCTGTGTTCTATGAGTCGTCTAGGGCTTTCTATGTATGATCTGTTACATTCGCATGGTAGATCACATACACAATTTTGGGAATTTCGGTCTTCATTGTGTGGTTTGCTTATGGTAAGTTTTACCAGGAGCGTTCCCGTGGATTGGAAGGCAGTGCGTATCTTGTACTTGGATTCTCTTCTTTAATTTAATTGTTTGCCCTGGAAGTTGGATATTTGACTTTTTTCCCTAAGTTTTCATTAAAATGATCATTATAAGTTTAAACGATAATAAAAGGTAAAGTAATACTTATTAATGGTATATAATATTGTTGTGTTTATCCGACCGTTTCTAATTGCATTTAATAAAAAATAATTGAAGATGTCATTACACAAAAAACTACAGTAGATCTTTGATCATATACAAACTTCAAACTTTCTTACAGATAGCAATAGGCTGGACTATTTAAAATAATAAAATTGGCTTAGGCCACTCTTTAGGTTCTGAACAAAGCAATATTTCGATATTGTAGAAACTCAGTCAATGTTTAACATGGCAGATCTGAAGTAAAATCCACTTTGTCACCTCATTCTCACATTTAAAAAGAAAAACAATACTGTCAGGGTCAAAGTTGAAATGCAAATTATCATTAAATAATGAAGATTAAAAAAGTACAGATGCTCCATGTTATAGTGAGAGTAATTCAAATTTAACACATTTTTATTCTTTATCAAAGTTTAGCAATCCATGTTAAAGATAAACCAGAAAAATCTGACCATTAACAAAGCATCATAATGTTATTTTTCGGAACTGGCAATTGTGGTAATACTGTAAATTGAGCCAGTACCTAAGTTCAATAACTTTCAGATGTATTTGAACTTTTAATACCTTTACTAACCCTTGACCGAATTCCATAAATAAATAAATAAATAAATAAATAAATATATATATATATATATATATATATATACACGTCATTCTTTAAGCTGAAGAGTATTATACAAGCATAATCTACTTAAATGAGTGTGATTCAGAACTATTTATATATCTTAAACCCTCTACAAACTGGGTATTGGTTAATAAATTAAACCTAAAAAAAATAACATGGTAATAATATTTTGCTTCTTAAATAATAAGGTTAATAATTTCTGCTGTATAAAAATTAATGGAGTTTCTATTGATTAAAATCCGTAATAACCAACTTCCAGTAACTCAAATTGATTTAAACATAACGATTAAATTGATTTTCAGATGTTAATATGTATTTTATTTACATTCATAACATAATAACGGAACGGTAAGATTACTTTCTGTTATATTCCATAATCAAATCAGAATACGCTTAATTATTCTACATAACGAGATGTCTAGACACAGCTTTTTTTATATGCACACAAAATTTTAGCCCTTAGCTAATAAATTAAAAGTAGGTTTTACTTACCATTCAATGACCATATATGTGATGGTAAAGAATGAGCAGCATAAACTCTTCCAAGCGCTATACTAGCAGCGCTACTACCAATAGGTGCTTCTTCAGTAGAACTACTATCAGTTTCAGGACTGGCAGATATATCAAAACTAACACCTGTAGGAGGCATGGAAATGGTTTCATGACTAGAATGTAAATCTGGAACACTTGATAGAGATCTTGCACGTTGTCTATCGTTTGAAACATCAATTCCAGGGATTGTACGTAATAAACGAAATCCGGCAGGAGTTGTTACAACCTCGGAACTGCTACTGGTAGAAAATGTTCTGCCTCGAGGACTTTGCGTCCCATTAGCTGTACTAGGTTTAGCACCCATTATTTTATTGAATATAAATTTAAAACACTAAGGAATTTTTTGTTCTATAAAATAAAATCATTTTCTAATTTTACTAATTATATGTTTATAAGGAAACACCCATAACGACGAATTTTTTTGTCTAAGGCAGCCCCTTGAAATTTCTGGCAACATCACAAGTTACAATCATTTATATATTATGTTCATAGATTGATATCACAATTTCGGCACTTTAAGATTCAAAAACATTCTACTGTCTTTTTAATAAAACAATTTTTTGAAAATATTTTCTTCGGCGGTGACAATTTAATAAGTAACTTTCAATTGTTTAGCCATACTTTTGACATTTATTTGACAGGCAACAGATGACTGCTGAGTCTGTGTCTCTTGTAACGTCCAAGTAAAATCAATTCACTTAAGTACCCGGTATTCAATATAAATTCATGGTTACACAGACCAAAATTATGTTAAAATATCTGGTGTGAAACGACACATGACCGTCCAACCTACAAAGTGAAAAATAAAAGAAACGAAATAATTTTAATAATATTTTTTTTGTAATTAGCTTTAATTTTGATTCTTTAATAGGCATATTAAAAAACGCGACGTCATCATCTCCGATGTCATTACAGCCATTAATTCAAGAAACATTTTACGCAAATTTTTAGGTTCGCAGAGCTTGATCCGGAATTATGTCATACATGTCACTCTTACAAAATGTGTAGAAAACGGTATGCGTCGAGTGGAAAACTTTGATGTGAGCAAATTCGCGACCATAGTGTTGGCAATTTCACGTATTTCAAGGGCCGTACATGCAAGATTATCTTGATTATCTTCCATATTCGCGTTTTGTGACAGAATTTGGATAAAACAAAAGGCGACTAGATCAAATTTTTACTTTTAAAACTAAGACATCACCAACCGCCACGAAAATCCCTAAATCAACTAAATAAAAACAATTTTAAAAAAGGGCAAATTACAAAAAAACGTGTTTCATAAGACCTTGTTTAAAAAACTCGTGGCTACGCCTCTAATTTTTTTTAACTTAAATTCGTTCTTCAAGACTCGTCTTATGAAACTTGTTTTTTAATACACTATTTAAAGATAATTATGCAATGTCTTATTTAACACGTTCATAATGAAAATAGGCAACATTGTAAACAAAATTCCAAAATGTCTACACATTTTCTTAAAAAATTAGTAGTTATTGACATATTGAAAATATCGGGTGTGGAACATTCCAACCTACAAAGTAGAAATTGAAACAAATGAAATAAGTTAATAATTTTTAGGGTAGTTACGTAACCTCATTTTTACCTTGCAGTCTACATACAAGCTGCGCCATTAGTACGTCGAAGTACGATATATCCGTTATTTTAGACGATATCAAATAAAGTTATTTGCAAAAATTATAGGCAACTTCAAACTTCACATTACAAAATTATTTTCGTATTTACAAGGTATTATATATTATAGAGGTGAACAAGCATGCTTTTTTTAAATGGGCACCTTATATATTATTACAAATTTACATTAAGCCTATTTTCCCCATTCTTCCAATATAGGGTTTTAGTACGTTATACAGGGTATTTCAAAAGCTATGTCCAATTTTATACGTAAATCACTCGCTTTTCAACGTGCTGTATACCCTAACCTGACATTAATTTTTTGCATGCATAACTTTTTCAAAGAGAAAGAATGTGCTATTTTTGTAATATTGCAATAAATTAATGTAGGGCGAGCCAAGACTAGAAAACGATTTTCTCTTTTTTTTCAAATAAATCCCCCCGTATTTTTTGTCTTTATCTTCTTTCATTTCTATAAAGCACTGTCTATAGCTAAAATCGCTCATTTCTCGACAACTCCTTCTGCTGTATAAGGCCCAAATTCGGCCTCATCTGGAATATAATTCTCACCTTTGGGTTAGTGCTCCCCAATAAGCTCTCGATATCGTTGATCGTATTCAAAAGAGAGCGATTAGGCTTATAAATGACCCGTCCTTAACTTCTCACATACAGTCCCTTGAGCATAGAAGGATGGTTTCAGTTCTTTCTTTGTATTATCGTTATTACAACGGCTATTGTGCTGGTGAATTACATTCTTTGATACCATCTCCGGCTATCTTTGCTAGAAACACTCGGTTCGCTCATTCACATCATAAGTATGCAGTACAAATCTCCACTTGTCGTACCAAACGGGCACAATCAACATTTTTCTACTCGGCTTCTAAACTCTGGAATGATCTCCCTGGTTCCTGTTTTCCTCTCACTTATGATATGAGAAAATTTAAGGTAGCTGTTCATAGGCATCTATTGGCAATTCATTATCCCTCTATCCATCCTCCTAAGTGTTCCTGAGTGCTTTAGCACGATAGGTCTTATTTAGCCTGTTCAGGTCCACAATCATAAAAAAAAAAACGGATTTTTTTTAAAAGTTTTTATTATAGCAAGAGCTAAATTGACTGATTAGCTCACTTTACAACATTTAACCAAGTTTCGCAAAGACCGGCCATGCTGTCTGTGTGTGTGTGCATGTGTATGTATGTGTGTGTGTGTGTGTGTGTGTGTGTGTGTGTGTGTGTGTGCGTGCGTGAGTGTGTATGTGTGTGGGTGCGTGTGTGCGTTTGCGCGTGCGTGCGTGTCCGTGTGTTTGTGTTTGTGTGTGTGCGGGTGCGTGCGTTCGTGCGTGCGTGCGTGTGTGTTAATATACACGATACCTCCAGGACGAAAGCACATACGTACTTAAAATTCTGTTTTCGTTTCTTCTGGAGCTGGTTCTATTTTGGAAGAAATTCAGCGGCGGAGAGGGGGGTTTATTAGGAGCTGTTTTTGATTTTTATCAAATATTTCTGAAACAGCTGTATATTTCAAACACAAAGTAATACCAATATATAGACCTTAATAATATAGATTAATTATGTTCTATGCAATTTTTTGATACGACGCATAATTTAGCTGCCAAAAATTCCTAAGGTACGTGGATATTGCGTAACTTCAAACGTCACGTTAAATTTATTTTCCTTATAGCTTTTGTTTTTTTCTCATAAACTACTAAACCGGTTGGATTAAAACGATCTACTAACCTTTCTAATGTTGTTTTCTCGGCTTGTCTTCGCGTAGGATATCTCTCTTTGTAAATTCTTTGTGCTAATAAACAATATTTCATACACTCTCCCAGTACCCATACCATATCTGTTAATTCCTCAGCAGGAAGGTTCATTTCACGCAGTATTTAAGTTTTTACAAATTAATAAACCCGACACAGATCTAAATTTGAACTATCACTAAAATTCCACCTTAGAAATTTTTTTCCGCTAAATTACGTGCCGTATCAAACATTGCAAAGAGCATAATTAATCATAACATAATTAATCTTCTTTGTATGAATCACCAAAACTACATCTGAAATCAACATCTTAGACTTGCAAGTTAAAGCTTGTTTCGCCAAAAATACAGCAATTACCTTATCAGTAATTGATATTTCTGAACTGAAGATATATAATGTGTTTTCTCTGTTGACGGTTTGCACGAAGAGTTCTAAGTTAGTGATTTAATTATAACATGTTACGCAATTACATTGTATCTTTAACTAATTCGGCTTACGATAGCTAATCCTCAAATATTTTTATTTCAAACGAGCAGCTGTAGATTTTCAAATCTCACAACAACAAATAGTACAGGGTCATTTCAGAAATTTCAACTATTACAATGCATGAATCTTCCACTAGTTTTAAAGATATCCCTTAGATGAGACTCCACTGTCTTTCTTGCTTGTTTGACGTATTTACCGGGGCCTGTTGTCTTACGTAATGAATATTTTCGAGGTAATGCTTGTACGTAAAATATGTATGGGATTTATTATTGTTTAAGTCCAGTTACGAAATCGTACATTCACTTTTTGTATAACAAGGTAATTATCTGTTAACGTAATCTCTCATTAATTGCGTTTTATTATTATTATATTGAATTTAACAACGTATTTAAAATCAATGATATATTTCATCTTCATCTTGATTATCTTTTTTTAATATCAAAATGGGTCCATTGTTTTCTTTTCAATATATTCGAAATTCGGCACGTGCTTAAACCATGCATTAATCGTAACAGGTATAAATTTTGATATAGATTTTTTCGGGAATACTAATGGGGTCTTAATATTGTTATTGTGCTTACACAGCTGTCAAATCAGGAAAATAATTACTTTATGTTAAAGCCTGGGAAAACCGTTAAGTACTTTATATTGACTAAACATAAGTAAAACACAGAAAATGAATATACTGTGACTGTAAAGGTAGCAGTAAACTAGCAGTTATTCACACGGTTGTCAAGCTTCCAAGGAGTTCGTTTAATACAGCAGTGGTAAGTAATTGTTTGGTTGGGTTTAGCTCTTATTTTATTTCATCTACTTTATTTAATCACCTGTACAGGCTGTCCCAAATTCGAGGGCAAGCATGGGGATCTCGCTTATTATAAGAGGTAGGATATAGGTTTAAATTCGGCACTTTTGCTAAATGCGATGCCGAGTAATAATCTGAAAAGAAATTTGAGCTAACTCTAATGGATTTGGTTTTATGCTCAAAAAACTAAAAATTTCGATTTTTGTTTTTCGCGTTTGGCTACCTTATTATTAGGAATTTTCAAAATTCGATTAAACATTATTAAGGCAACTTTTTACTCACAATACTAATACGGTATTAAAAATATTATGCGACGTTTTGTTTATTCTGAAGCATCATCAGGTTTATTTGTTCTTGGCGGGGTTAAGACATATTTTTATGGCGTTGGATGGAGAATGTTATGCTGATTTTAGCAATATATAACACTTCAAGGTTTGATCGACTGCGAACTAAAATACTCTTAAATTAAAAACTAAATATTACATTATCACGATACCCATGAATCAAACAAAACTCAGGAGTTGGCTTTTGTCATGTCATTTTCTAATTGTAAAAAGGGTAATAACTGCAAGATCCTTCGTGTTACTGCTTTAAAATTTGCAAGTTTCTTTAGAATGTTTTCAAGACAGAGATGCCGAAGAAGAAATATTACATCAGGTACTATTTGTTAGAATTATACTAATTATAAGAATTTCCACTCACTTCACTGCTAATTTCAGCAGACATTTTTTTTGGAGAGTTATGACTTTGTATTATCCATCTTAGGTTCAAGAAAATCCTTCAACATCTACCAGAGAAATACAGCAAACTACTGAAGCGCCAAAAACGACAGTTTGGCGAGTGTTAAAGCAACACCGTTATAAACCATTTAAGTTACACGATAGTCAAACTCTTCGGCCTGGGGACGATATGAGACAGTTGGATTTTTGTAACCAACTTAATACCAAAATGCTGGAAAATCGCAACTTTCTCAATCAAATAATTTGGACGGATGAGTGCAATTTTTCCACTAATGGAATGTTTAATCGTAATAACGAGCACTACTGGTCCGTTGAAAATCCACGAATTAACAGGCAAATGCGAGGACAAGGCCACCGGTCCTTTAATGTGTGGGTTGGAATCTGGAAGAATAGGCTCCTTGGGCCAATTATTTACGAAGGTATCCTAACGTCTCAACGCCGCCTCGCATTTCTAACACACGAAATATCAGACCTTTTGGATGATGTTCCGCTAAACGAAAGATGGACTCTCTGGTGGCAAATGGACGGAGCTCCTCCTCATAATGCTGCGATAATAAGTGAATATCTTAACGGCGAATTTCCTGATAAATGGATGGGAAATAGGGGACCATTTAGGTGGCCAGCAAGAAGTCCAGATTTAACCCCTTTAGATTACTTCCTCTGGGGCTATTTAAAAAATAAGATTTATAATTAAACAATTGTAGAAGAAGAATTCGTTACTGTATTCAAGAAGGAGGAAACTTGTTCGAACATTTATTATAATCATTTTTGTTTGTTTGTCTGTGTAATTATTTTGTTGTTACCTATCGATAAATTTGCGTTGTCGCTATTATGACCGTGTTACATAGACCTAATTGTTTGAGTTGTTTGTTAATGTTTTTTTTATATTTATATATATATATATATATATATATATATATATATATATTTATTTATTTTATATATATATATATATATACAGGGTGTCCAGTTTAAGATGAAATGCATGGGGATATTGGAAACCGTTAGAGATACGAAGATGGTTAAATGGAGAAAAAGTTGCGTCATTATATGCCCAAGAAGTAACCATGGTTACATGTCAAAAAATCCCTTCCATTTACTAGACACAGGGTGATAACTGAAAATATGCGTTTTCTAAAAATCGCTATATCTTGTTTCTTGCAAGAGATACATCCACGATTTTTGCAGAATGGGGGTAACAGGTAGCGAGGATTTCAAAAATGATTTTGAAAAAAATCTAGGCCTACTAGATTTTGAGATAATGCACGCAACTTTCGATTTTCTTATGGACGCCATATTGGATTTTTGCATTTTTGAATTCTTCATAAAAAATGCTTTTCAACCATATATCATATGTTTATAATCTGCCAATGAGAAAGTGTCAAATTACACAATTAAATTTATATCAAAGCAACCTTGACATATTATGTATTTTAATTAAATGAAAATTAATCTACAAATTAAACTAACTATTGAGAACAATATTATTGATTATTAACATAAATCATAATAATAAAAGTGACAAAAACAACAAAAATAAAATTTAATATTATACTGAATTTTACTATTAATTAATCAAATGCTCGAATAAACCTCCATTCTCTTGCAATAATTGAATAGATGGTTGATTGGCAAAGGCCTAGTTTGATATAAATTTAATTGTGTAATTTGACACTTTCTCATTGGCAGATTATAAACATCTGATATATGGTTGAAAAGCATTTTTTATGAAGAATTCAAAAATGCGAGATGATAAGGAACTCTTGTGATGCAGTGCTAACTCGATGCAGATGGTGTTTGCAGGAGAATGAAGGTTTATTCGAGCATTTGATTAATTAATAGTAAAATTCAGTATAATATTAAATTTATGTTAATAATCAATAGTATTGTTCTCAATAGTTAGTTTAATTTGTAGATTAATTTTCATTTAATTAAAATACATAATATGTCAAGGTTGCTTTGATATAAATTTAATTGTGTAATTTGACACTTTCTCATTGGCAGATTAAAAACATATGATATATGGTTGAAATGCATTTTTTATGAAGAATTCAAAAATGCAAAAATCCAATATGGCGTCCATAAGAAAATCGAAAGTTGCGTGCATTATCTCAAAATCTAGTAGGCCTAGATTTTTTCAAAATCATTTTTGAAATCCTCGCTACCTGTTACCCCCATCCTGCAAAAATCGTGGATGTATCTCTTGCAAGAAACAAGATATAGCGATTTTTAGAAAACGCATATTTTCAGTTATCACCCTGTGTCTAGTAAATGGAAGGATTTTTGACATGTAACCATGGTTACTTCTTGGGCATATAATGACGCAACTTTTTCTCCATTTAACCATCTTCGTATCTCTAACGGTTTCCAATATCCCCATGCATTTCATCTTAAACTGGACACCCTGTATATATATATATATATATATATATATATATATATATATATATATATATATATATATATATATATATATATATATATATTATATATTTTTGGGTGTTCTAACGAGTTTAACAAATTAAATAAGTAGAACTACTGTAATTATTCCTTGCTGGATCCAAGAAGGCGGAATCTTGTTCTTCGTATTTTTCTCATTATTTTAGTTCGCATTCGATCAAACTATAAAGTGTTATATATTGCTAAAATCAGCATAACATTCTCCATCCAACGACATAAAAATATATCTTAACCCCCATAAGAAAAAATAAACCTGATGATGATTCAGAATAAACGAAACGTCACATAATACTTTTAATACCGTATAGTATTGTGCGTAAAAAGGTGCCTTAATAATGTTTAATCGAATTTTGAAAATTCCTAATAATAAGGTGTCCAAACGCGAAAAACGAAAATCGAAATTTTTAGTTTTTTGAGCATAAAACCAAATCCATTCGAATTAGCTCAAATTTCTTTTCAGATTATTACTCGGCATCGAATTTAGCAAAAGTACCGAATTTAAACCTATATCCTGTCTCTTATAATAAGCGAGATCCCCATGCCTTCCCTCGAATTTGGGACTGCCTGTACAGATTTTTTAACGTTACGTTATAATTGCAGATATGGATTTATCTACGCTAAATGTGTCAACATGTTTTAAACCATTCAAAAACGCAAAGGATTTGACGACAGGGATAGAATACAAGATACTCAATCTGAATATCATATCAACAAAGTATGGTGAAAAGGTGTTTGTGAAACTGGAGGATTTTAAATATGTGCTACCCACTCGTTTCCATAAGTTTTTCAAGGCAAAGGACCATCGTATACAGCAATTTAACGAGCAGCTGCAGAGTAGAGACGTTTAAATACGATCTTTACCAGCAGGGAAAACAACCAATTTAATATTCATTTAGAAAAACGGTTTTATAATTGATATGCTACGTGATGATGATTTGATTGATTGATTAATCGATTTGAGTGTTACTTTTAATTATGACTCTGATGGTTTTCACGAAATGCTGTGTGTTTTTGAACACAGACTCGGTTCTTCCCCGATAAAGGAGTGATGATTCCTACCAGATAATGTGCTAATAGATGACAAGGAGAATTTCTCCAGCTCACAATTCGTCTCAGAGAAATTATTTCTTTGTGGGTCTTTGGTAGACCGTACAGATGCAGAGTTTTGCTGTAGTGAGGAGTTAGTTTAGTTCCCTGACAATCAGATAACTCCCTCTTATGTTTTGCTGGCGTCTCGTGTATCCGTCTTTTGGTTAATGGTGTGGAGCCTTTGAGTCCTTATATTCGCTCCCGTCAAGTAGTTGTTGGATATTACTACTGGAGATCTCCATATCCATTACCACAGGCGCGTTTCCTTTATCTACAAGGGCGTTCGGAAGATTATCGATAGGTGGAGGGGGGCAAGTAGAGGGAAATGAAAGGTTAATTTATATTTTCCAAGTAATACCTACAGATGGATGTTGTTGTTCTTAAAGTAATCCGCTTAGTAAGAGAGTATTATTGTGTTTGTTTAGTTTACACATTCTATGAAACTATGCCAAATGAATTCATAATAATGTTATTTTAATTTAACCAATAATACAAACTTCATTTTCACACAAGATATAAACTCCATTCAAAGTGCTGAATTTTCTTTCGATTGTACTTGTCGAATAAGGTTGGGCTATTGATATACATAAGGCACTTCTTACTATTGGAAAAACTGCTGATGCCTCTTTTATTACCTCAACCATTTCTAAATATCTTAACTCTTCCTAGCCGACCTTCTTCGCCCTCCAATTCATATACCAGAGTTCAGTCTGAGATTGAAGTCCGCTTAGTCCATAGAAATCTTTAAATCCCTTGGGTTTTTCTTCAAATTCCTTATATTCCAGGGCGAGCATCAAAGGCGGATGAAGTAACAATAGAGGAAAGGCTGGAGAATTCTCTTCTCAAAATCTCCTCTCCAAGGAATCTGTGAAAGAACCCAGGTACGGAATGAGCACATTTCTAGTCCAATATTCTTCATCAGCAAGATCATTTGAGAGATGTATTGTCGATCCATCACTCTTGGTGACTGAAAATCAACCATAAGATATTCAGCTGTCTGCTTTACCTTTGTGCAAATCTCATTCATCGTTTCATTGCTTTTTGAGCGGTTATTTTTCACAAGTGAAAGAAGTTTCTTATTATGGTTTGAGCATTGAAGAAGGTCTAAACTCTTTGACTGAAGAATATTCACAACTGAATATTCAAAGCTGAATACTTGGCTATAATGTAAGTTGAAATAAGAACAACCGGTTTTATGGCAGCGCAGTACAGTTGAAATGGGGTTTTATTTGTAGCAGCATTACCCATTTTTGCCAAATTTTCCAGACCTTGGTTCATAAATATTGAAATACTGCGGTATCTTTCTGACCATCTCGTTTCACAAAGTGCTAGAATACTAGTTACATATATCCTCTCAAAACACATTTACGGAAGAAACTGATAACATTCATACACACATAAATCTTGATTTGCTTAATTACAAAATATTGCAAAGTGTACACTATTTACAATTATCTATCTACTGTCTCTCATTTCCCTACTATCCCTCTTGTGTCCTCTCCCCTTAAATACCTTCTTCTTTTCCATATTTCTTCCATCCAATCCACTACGCTTGCTTTTTCCCCTAGTATCTCCTCTACTGTCGTAATGTTTAATATTTGTTCCCCCTTTCTTCGTTTCCATATCTAAATCTCGTTATCATTTTCTTTTTTTCCTTCCTCCCTTCCCCGTTCAGATATTCCGGTATCCTTTCTCTCTTAATATTCCTATAGTTTACACTATATTTTCCTTCTTTCACCTCCGTCCATTTTTCCTGCTTTTGGACGTCCCTATCCCTTCTAATTATGCCCTTTCTCACACTCATTCCTTCCCTTCTTAGCCTCTCGACTCTTTCTTTCGTATACCCATTTCTTTCATAATAATTTTTGGTTTTCTGTCCATATTTTATTCTTCCTTGTTTTATTTTATTCCAGCATTCTTGTAGTATCTTGCACTCCGAGCTTCTACTCATTTTCTCCTCGAACTCTGCTGCTCTCTTTTTCGCCTACACCCTTATTTTTTCTACTTACACCTCCTCTCCGATGATGTATCCGGGTATTTTTCTTGCGATCCCTCTATCTCTTTATACTCTTTCCACCCCCACAATTCCGCCCCGTATAACACCACACTTTTTATTAGTTTTTCAAATAATAATTTCCTTTTCCTTAAGTCCATTCCGAACAGTCTTTCTCCTACACTCCATACTTACCCTATTAATTTAGTTCCTTTCCTCACTCGTGCTTTTATATGCTCCCCATCTTTATTGTCTTCTCTCATCGTGTATCCCAAGTAGGTGAATTCCATTACCTGCTGTACCTCATCTTCCCTCCATTTCCACCCCTCCTTTTTCCTTGTTCCTCCCACTTTTCTCAATACCATTATCTTAGTTTTGTTCACATTTACTTCCAAATCTTTTCTTTTTAAATATCTGTCCATCGTTTCTAGCATCCTCATCATTTCTTTTTCTTCCTTCGCTATTAGAACTATGTCATCAGTAAATTCCAGCGACCACATTTTCCTGTTACCCATCACTAGGCCTCCTTCTTGTTGCCCCATTAATGTCTTCTCTAAGTCTCCTGTGTATACCGCGAATAGGCTTGGGCTCAATGGGCTTCATTGCCTTAGTCCCTTCCTTGTTACAAATCCTTCACTTAATTCCCCATTCCCTTCACCCCATTCCTCGTTTCTTCGAAAAATGTTTTCTATCCTTTTTGTTAGTCTTTCGTTTATCTTCTTTTTCCTCAAGTATTCCCACAGCTTTCGCCTGTTTTTCCGATCAAATGCAGCCACTAGGTCTATAAATACCGCTACCATTTTCTCCCTTTTCTTTTCCTTATTTGGCATGTGTTTCAGTATGTATATCTATTGTACTTCTTCGTTTCCTAAATCGTGCCTTGCATCTGGTCTCACATCCTTTCCTTCTGTTTCCTTCTTCAACCTTTCATCCAGTACAGTCGCGTATATTTTGTATGCCGTGTTTAGCAGTGTGATTCCTCTGTAATTTGTCACTTGTTTTTGTCCCCTTTTTTGTACACTGGGCATATATATCCTTGTCTCCACCTCTCTGGGAATCCTTCCCCTCTCCATACTTTATTTACTATGTTCGTCATCCGTTTTGCTACTTTATCTCCTCCATATATACACTCCTCACCTTGTATCCCGTTTTCTCCTGTCGCTTTACCTTTTTTTCACCTTCTGTATTGCCTCTATTACTTCCTCTTCTTTTATTACTTCTCCTTCTTCATGTGTTTCATATCTCTTCTTACTTTGTTTTACTTCTCCTTCCTGTATATACTCCCCTTCCAGTGAGTTCCGGAAATATCTCTCCCATTCGTTTATTTGTATTCCCGATTGTGTCCATTTTCTCCTCTTTTCTTTCTTTAGATATTTGCATACGTCCTTTTCACTTTTTATATTCCTAATCTGTTCTTCATTTTTTTTTATTTTCTTCCTTTTTGCTCCCGCATATTTTCTTACATTTCTGTACTGCTACCTTATATTCCTCTTTTCTTACTTTCCCCGTCTTCCACAGTGTTAGTGTTCTTCTTGCCTTCTTCTACGCCTCCTTTCATTCTCTGCTCCACCATTGCTTCAACCCATTTTCTCCCCATTCCATCTTTTAAAGTTGACTTTCTCCGTTGCTTCCTCCATTCTCTCTCTCATTTCTTCCACACTTTCTTGTACTCCTTTCCCTTCCCATATTGTATTTCCCATTATCTCTCTGTACCTCTTATACTCTCTTCTGTCCATACCTTCTTGGCTGATCATTCCTCTACTTTCCTCTTCTCTTCTCCTTCTCCTCTTCCATTATCATTTCCAAGGGCTGATTATCCGATTCGATCCTCTCCCCTGCCCTAAATGTATTCAACTTTTGCTTCACTCTTATATTCGTTATTATATAGTCTATTATTGATTCTCCCCTTGCTCCTATGCACGTATACTCTCCCCTCTCTTTTTTCACTCTATCCGCACTCATTATTTCCCAGCCCCTTTCGTTGCACACTTCTAGCAACTCTTTCCTTCCATACTACATTCTACTGTATACGTCACTATTTTTAATTTTTCTTTTCCCCACTGTATATTTCTTTCTACCATGCCTCTTCTTTGTTGCACGTTCTCTTCTTTTTTTCCAACCATTTTTTTTATTCCCACTACTTTCCCTCCCTTTGCTCTTCCTTTCCTGTTGTTCCTTTCCGTGTACTGTACCACCCATAAGAATTCACTTGGCATTTCTCTTTCCCACTACCCCCGATCTTTTTCTTCTATCCATATCTCTTGCATTCCCATCACGTCCTGCTCCATAAAAAAAGCCCCCAATAATATCTTTAATAGTTGATACAGTATGGCGGACTTCAGGCACAGAAGTGAAGTTGTTTGCGACAAGATTCAGTCTATGACTGATACAGTGAAAATATAAAGCCTTTATATATTTTTCCTTCAGTCCTACGCACTTGTTTCCAGCCTATTCTTATCAAGAACATGATCAATAGAATCAACTATGGTATTTGCATCCATGGCTTCTAATGCCCCAAATCCAATAAATTCTCCCCGAACATACATTTTTGTCTCGTCACAAAATCTCAACCAAATAGATAATTGTTCCTCCTCGGATATATCAGATGTTTCGTTAGCTAAAACCGAATAAGTAAATGGTTTTTTGACATCTGCAATGATCAAGTTAATTACAACACTCCCACATAGAACAGTAAGTTCGTTATGAATTCTTGGTGATGTATATGTAGCGTTTTTTGCCCCACATGTAAGGTGTTTCAACTACTCCGAAACTAATCAGAAAGAGGACAATTTAAATCAGACGTCTAGCGCGAACAAATACAGGTTACTCGACTTACGCTAGTAGAAGACGTGTACCAAAAATTAAAATAAATACACATTATGCCTACTACAAAAAGTGGTTTTCTTAAAAAATATATTAAAAGAACTTACTGGTTTTTGATCGAATGTCTAAATCCTTCGTGAGCTTCGGTTTTTAATCAGCCATCTATCTATCACAAAAAACAACGAGACAGTGTTGTATTCATACTGAACACCAATGGCCGACTAAGCTGAACTGAACCACCACCACAGTAGCGCGCTGCGCGACACGGCAACGGCGGTAAACAGTTTTTAATGGGATGATATAAAATCGATTCCTTGTTCATGATTCATCGTATAAGACCATCACAATCATTGAAAAGAGATTTTTAATCCCTATACACACACGTAAGCAAGCACGCATGCACGTACGCAAGCACGCATGCAAGCACGCACGCACGCTCGCACGCACACACACACACATACGCGCGCAGTTGAGAAAGTTTTGATAACATCAATATCTGAAAATCGCTAGTTTGGGTTTTTTGGTGTGAGAAACCCGAAGTTGAAGCTTATTTCGACGTTGTTCCTAGAGGGCGCTAGTTTCCCGGTATTATTTAGGCAAATCAAAACATATTTTTTATTGTCTATTGAGCTATGCTTAAAAAACGTTAAAAATCTAAAAGAACGTTCAATTCTACACAAAAAAATCTCATGTTTGAGTCGCCCAATTTTGTCGGTTTCTGGGATATTTGGATTTAAAAGTTTCAATTTCAAATTTCATATTTTGTGGTAATTTTTTATTCTCAAAAGATGGAAATAACAATAACAACTATTGATAGTAGTAATCCACCACCTACCTCAATACATTTTACTATACATTCCCTATTATTTTTAAATGCATTCACGGCTACTTGTATTTTCTGCCGCAATTGCTCAACAGAAATCATTTCTTCGCGATACACCACATCTTCAAGTTTGACCATACTGAGAACTCCAGGGTGTGTAAATCCGAACTTCTCGGTGGCCAACTAAATTCACTTCCACGACCAATCCCACTTAGAAAAGAAATAGCAACAAAAACCGATAAAGTTAGGAAATCTTAACAAGAGTACCTTTTTTATGTAGTTGCGTTCTTTTAGATTTTTAACTTTTTTAAGTATAGCTCAATGGATGAAATAAAATATTTTGCTTTACCTAAATAGCACCGTGAAACTAGCGCCCTCTAGGAGCAACGTCAACTTAAGCTTTAAATTAGTAATTATCAAACCACAAAACCCAATACTACCAATTGTCAGATTGTGCAATCAAGACTTTCTCAATTATTGAGAAATTTCAGAATAAAATTTAAACCTTCAACGCCCTGTATCTCTTAAACCAGGCACATTCGTATGAAGCATGATGAGCTCTAACAATACTTTGGTGTTCAATATTTCCAGCTATACATACATACACATAATTTATTTTGTTAGAAAGGAGGGCAGCGTGCCCCCCTGCCGCCCCTGTGTATGCCCTTGTTTGTTCACCTGGAGAATATTGATCGATGGGTCAGCGCTGACAAGGATTTCGAACTTCAATAATCTGTGATTTTTTTCTCACAAGCATTTGGCTACTCTTGGATTCGAACCTAAACAGGAAACGGTAACCAAAAGCAGAGAACCTAAATTCACAGTGCTAATACCATACATGCCAGGCACAACTAATGAAAGATACTCACTGTTTTTACTTCCACAATGAAAACCATAATTCCAAAAATTGTGTATACAACCTACCATGCGAATGCCGTAAATCTACGTTAATGAGAGCAGTTGACCAGTCCAAGTTAGAACACAAGAGCATAAGAATGATATCTGCAAAGGCGAAACAGAAAGATGCACAATCGCGGAACATCTCTGGAACAAAGACTACCGAATCCAATGGGATAACATCACAGATACTGGCAAAGGACAAGAATAAAACTGGCCGAAAATCCGATAAGATAAGCTAGCGAAGAAATGAAATCCATATGGATTTAAAAAAATACACGAAAAGCATAGGTGCAATTCGTCGGCGCAATAAATTACTGTGCAACCACGAAAAACTTTATATATATATATATATATATATATATATATATATATATATATATATATATATATATATATATATATAGGATTACTCAGTGGCTCATGACAAATGAGTCAGACTTGTAAGTGGAAGGTTCCAAGTTCGAACCCGAGAGTAGTAGTTAAGTGCAGTGTTCTATAAAATGAAGAAAAGTCAAAACAATATACTCATACTACATCTACCTGTGTTAGTTGTAAGTATGTATGAGAAACGTCGAGTAACTCTTATTTTTGTAAAAAAAAAAATTTACATTGACATATTTTCTAAAGCCAAACAAAAAAAAGTTCAAAAGCTGAATGCCCTTTCACTTTTGTGAGATGAAACCTCCTTTATACAAGAATGTGACTAAATAATGAATTCATTCATTAATATTTAATCTTTTATAAAAGAAACTAGATCAGCATCATTCCAAAAGTTTTCCAGACAAACTAACGTTTTGCACCCCTTCACAATATTGATTCTAAGAGAATAATTGAAATTTTCAATAAACATTCCACGAATTTAAATTATGTGTTATACATTTATAAATTAACCTTTCCATCTAATCATAACTATGCGACATCTAGCGGTAAAGCAGAGAACAGTAATAAAATCAGTGCCGCAAGCGCGAGTTTAAAATCAATATATGTTTACGTACTGATACATCTACACATAGGTTTGTTATGGCAATTAAATAACTATTAAATTCTTAAAAAAAGCCGTTGTTGTAAATTTTATAAAATAAATTGTATGTAAATAAATAATAAAATGATTGAAAGTGGTGATACTGGTAGGTATACAAAATTAGGAAAGCAAAAACGTCGCAAGAGTGACTTTCATGCTAGTAGTAATGGATTTTCAAACGTATCACCTCCTCAGGATTCTTATAATGCCATATATGCCGCATTTATTTTAGGAGGGGCTGGTTTCCTTCTTCCATATAACAGGTATTTTCAATAGTGCATATAAATACATATTTACTGTTCTCTTTGTAGCTTTATAATGGCGATGGATTATTTTAAAATAAGATATCCAGGAACACCTGTTGTGTTTGATATGTCATTAGTTTATATAGTTGTTGCCTTTATTACTGTTTTGGGAAATAACCTTCTTGTTGAAACCTTTACTCTTAGTTCAAGAATTAATTTTGGTAAGATCAAGTAATACTTGTAGTCTTAAAAACTGTATCTACTTTTAGGATATTTTATGTCTTTTATCACACTTATATTTGTTGCTACGTGTGAGTTATGGTGGGAAGCTTTTGGAGAAGCTACTTCCTACACAATTAATCTAGGGGCTGTTGCAGTAGTTGCTGTAGGGTGTACAGGTAAATATTTAAATGACATTAACACAATTTAACTCTTTTTTTTAAGTGCAACAGTCTAGTTTTTATGGATATACCAGTATGTTACCTCCACGATATACACAAGCAGTGATGGTGGGAGAAAGTAAGAGTGTAAATATTTTAGAAACCGGATTATTAACATACCATTATTTTAGGCGCATCTGGCGTGTTCACGTCTTCAGTTCGTGTGCTTACTAGATTATTAGTCCCAGAAATAAGAGGAAGCACACTTTACTTTTTCCAAGTATCTGTATCAGCCGTTGGGACATGCTTTGCAATGTACCATCTGGTTAGACGAACAGATTTTATCCAGTTTTACATTGCACTATCTGATAGAGCTAAAACACGAATTACACTAGAGCCAACCGAAGATGCAGGACTTGTGAGTTACACACACTTTCCTTTAACTAAGCAAAAATAGTCTGAATTTTTTAGATCGAAACGACTGATACACAATACGGAGTTTTAAAAATACAAAACAGTCCTCCTCCAACAGGGACAGCTTTAAGTTTTACAAATCCAGTGTATGAACCATCCGCCCCTGCTCCCACATACAAAGTTGAAGATGTGGTAATAAGGGGTCGTACCAGTACAAGTGCACGTGGAGGTGTCACAGGAATAAGAAGTATGTAGTAAAATGTGAACCAACTGTAAAGGTGTCTAATTAGACTCTTACCTCAGGAGGTATACAGTCAAGGTGGGAAATAACTAAAGCTGTGTATCCATATATGATATCAATATGTCTGGCATATTTCACAACGCTATGTATGTATCCAGGAGTAGTGTCTGAAATTACCAGTTGTAATTTGGGTTCCTGGATGCCAATTCTAATGATGGCAATTTTTAACAATGCTGATTTGTTTGGTAAAATGATTTCTTCATCGTCATCATATTGGACAGGAAGCCGATTAGTGCGTTGTTGTATTGCAAGAATAATATTGATACCGCTAATATTAATGTGTGCTATACCGCGCTCATCACCAGTCTTCTCGGAAGAAATATTTCCTTGCATTTTTATATTAGTGTTGGGATTGACAAATGGAGTTTTTGGAAGTGTGCCTATTATTCAAGCACCTAGTAAAGTAGAAGATTACCACAGGGAACTGACTGGTAGGTTCTATATGAAAAAAATAATATTTATAACGTTACATAAATTACATAAATTTTTAGGTAACATAATGACTCTGTCTTACAATTTTGGATTAACAACTGGTTCTTTAATGGCATATTTCTTGGAATCATTAGTTTCAAATGTAGAACAAGTATGCAATTACGTTAACGAAAAACTTCCAAACATTTCACAAATTACTTCATTAAATTTAAGTACCATATCAAGTAGCACAATTTTGGATATAACCACAATTGCGTCTGTATCAACTACAGTTATAGAAAGTGTTTATAATGGCACTGATGAAACGGGTTAACTTTGTTTTTTACTTTGTGTATTTTAAGTTATTTTAGAAACAAATGTATATTGTGTAAAATAAATTATATGCAAGTAGTGAACATGCACTATTTATTTACATACTCGTCATAGTAACCAATTTGCGCTTGATCAATACATGAAACGAATACGTTTTATCCATATTCAACTTCAGTAAGTAATAAACATGTCTCACGTAACGTACAGCCAGCTTTGGGCTGAAGCCCAAGATTTATTAACAGCAACGCTACAAAGTGAACCAACTCAAGCTGATAGAAGAGAACAGCGAACTCTTCTAGCTTCATTATACCTTCGATATATAATGGTTGCAAATTATCTATCCGAATGTCTTGATCAAATTGTGCAACCACAAAAACGGTTATTGATACGAAAACTTCTTATTGCAACTATTGGAAGAGTATTGGAACTTAAATACGATCTCGTCGAAGCAGATCTCTGCGAATGGTCACATTGTGGAAATATAATTGAAACGCTTCGCTTAAACCCGCTGAATTGTGAGCTAATAATTCCATCATGTTTTATCAGGGAGCGAAAGAGCGAATTAGAATATCGGAAAAAAACAATTAACGATGTATTAGATAAATTAGGGTATCCAGAAAAGATTGTAAAAAAAGTTCCTCTTACAGAACAGAAAGCGATATTACTTATACAAACCCATGAGCGTGCACGCCAGGGACGCTTAAGAGCACAGTTTATGAAAGAAATCAGAGGCATGAAAGATAGAGGAAAACCAGCAGCTGGTGACGCAGAAGATGAAGATGAGTCACAGCGCCTCAGTTTAGTAGCAGCTTTACGTATTCAAAAAATATGGCGTGGTTATGTTGCACGAAGACAAACTCGCAGACGTAAGTTGCAGGAAATGCTTTTAATTGGAATGATACCTTCTCCTAAAACAAAAAGTGAGCATATTAACAAAGCACTTGAAGTAAAAGAACAACGTAGAAATCTTCGAGATATTCGTGATCAAGAGTATCAAAATGCTATTGTTGAAACTCGCGAAAATTTAGAGAAAAATCAAAGAGGAATAGTGCTAGAACAATTGAGTGATCAAGTTCGAGGTTGGCTACATGAATATCGCGCACACACCGGAAAAATTCCCGAATACACTGGATCTGAAAGACCATTATCAAGATTGATGGGCAGTAGACCAGGTATTGTTTTTAAACCATCAATGCACATATACAGATACTTATATTTCAGGAACTGATAGTGAACTCAGCAAATCATCATCAAAAGAATCAAAATCAAAGAAATCCCGAAGTCCTAAAAGTAAAGAAAGCAAAGAAGAGGAAGACAATGAAGCCGCACAATTACGGGCAATAACTTCAGTATTTGTGCCAGAACTTACAATGCGCAAGGAAGAATATGATGAATTTTGGAAATACAAAGATGAATCGGCAAATAAAAAACAATATCATTATCATGACATAATCTTCAACGAGCAAATGAACTCGATGGAAAATGAACTGCGTAAAATAGTCGATGATATGATGCGTACTGAATTACAATTATTGCAGGACGCATTTGATCGGGATCGTGGATATAAAGGCAAAAAGCAAAAAAAAGCTAGTAAAAAAACTCGAAGAGGTGGAAAAAAAACCAAGAAGAAAAAAGAGAAAGATTTAACGCCAGATCGTACAACTGAGTCACTATTTGAGGAATTAATAGCTAACGGTATCATCAAAAGGTATTATGGTACTGCCACTAACACCTCTTAATCATGTCTCGTTTCAGATGTCCCGATGTCTACCTAAAAGACTTTATAGGTGAAAGATCATATAACCCAGCAGTGCCTCACAATCAAGGTAAAGAACCAAACATCGATTTAGGCGACTTTAGACAAATTTTAACTGAATACTGCATTTTGCCGTTATCAAGTGAGCAATTACATCAATCAACTCCTCATATAAAGTCATTACTAATAGCGGGTCCTAAAGGCAGCGGAAAAGATACACTAGTACACGCCATTTGTATGGAAGCAGGGGCATTACTGTTTGATTTAACTCCCGCAAATATAGTTGGTAAATATCCAGGAAAATCAGGGTTAACAATGTTAATACATTTAGTTCTAAAAGTTGCAAGACTACTTCCACCTGCTGTTATTTATATGGATTGCGCCGAAAGACCATTTGTTAAAAAAATTCCAAAAACTGACATTACTGACCCGAAAAGATTGAAAAAGGATTTACCAAAAATTGTTAAAAGTAGGTTTATTTTGTGTCTTGTCAGTTATAAAATTGTGTTTTTAGATTTTAGCCCAGAGGAAAGAATTATGCTGATTGGCGTTACGAGTTGTCCATGGGAGTCTGACCAAAAGTTACTGCAACAAGTTTATCAAAAATGTGTGGTTATACCCAGACCAGGATATAATTCAAGATACCTCGTTTGGAAAACACTTTTAGGAAATTATTCAGCTATCAGCTGGCAGTTTGATATTAGTGGATTGAGTAGAATATCTGATGGATTTACTGTAGGTAAGCAAACACTTCATAACTATTGATATTCAGTGTCACTTTCTCAAACCTTACCCAAATAGACGACGTAAGTATCCATTTAAAGTGACGATAGCTGTAATGCAGATTATTATGCAATTGATAATTTTAGGTTCCTTAATAGAGACAGTTAAAGAAGTAATAACAGTTAAACGCATGTTAAGGTTACGGGTACAACCTTTAAGTCCGTTAGAATTAATCAACGTACTCTGTAAGAAAACTCCAGTTTATAGAGAAGAAGAAGAAGCGTTTGATATTTGGTGGACTAAAACTCCATTAGCTAAAAGGCGAAATCAAGCAGTAGAAGCGTATTTGGAAGAACAAGCAGAATTACAAGCAAAACAAGCCAGTGCCAAACGAAATAAATAGATGGTAAGACACATGAATAGAATGTTCTGTGTTTTCATTGTGTTGTACTTTTCTCAATGTTGTTTTCGTAATTAGAAATAGTGTTTTTATGTGTTAAGGTGTTTGAAAGTCAAATAAAATGTAAAACTCAAATCATTTTGGTTCTTATTTGATCGAAAGTAAGTCTGACATATTTATATTTATCAATAAATTATTAGAACAGAAAGTAGATGTACTTTGGCAGTGATATGTAAACAAGTAACAGATGATTCATCGTTATTTAACTAAAACAAAGAAGTATTAATATTCCAAAAACCCAAAATGATAATAACCAACTCGGTTTTTTTTGCAAAATTGTTTGGTTGTTTATCGGATCCATTCTGCGGATTTGAACCTACTCCGTAGATATTATTACATCGCTGAAACCTTTTGTAACATGAATGGGCAACAAGCACCTTACAGCTCCACTCCCCTAAAAAGATTTCCTAAAGAGGTTATTACACGTTAAACGTCAATACCTTCTACGAACTGTGACCGATTCTTAATGTATACATCAATTTATTTAGGAAAACTCATAAACATGTTTTTTTGTAATCGTTACTTTTAATACATAAACAAAAAAGTGGTACATAACTAAATATATAAACCTTTGTGTTTATGTATTTAATTTGACATTTGTCATTAAATACTTTAAAATTTAATTTTTTTCTATTTTTATGTAAACGATTACAAAAAATTTTGTTCGCAACACGTGCGCTCTCACATTTTTGGTGCTCGGTCTTATATTTTATCCCTCGGATACGCCTCGGGTAAAAAAGAACGGCCTCGCACCAAGAAATGTGTAAACAGCGCACTAGTTACGAAATATCGCATATCAAACTATACTATTTCGTAACTAATGCGCTGTTTACATATATGATGCTCCTAATTTTTTAAACGTTGCTATAGAAACGTAAAGACTGTTTAATGTTTAAAATATTATTTGAGATAATAAAATACTTATCTTTTTGGGATTTTTTAATGGTGTACTTTAAATTATACAATCTAAACGTTTCGATAACACTTACAGTTATCTTCGTCAGTAGCAATGTATGTTAAAAATTGTTAAAGATGTAGTAAACAATTTTGTCAAATTTGAAAAATTCAAACATAAACATAAGCCTGCTATTAATATAACAATTTTACAGTTGGCTTATACGTTTCTCAAACTGTTACATTAATAGCAGGCTTATGTTTATGTTTGAATTTTTCAAATTTGACAAAATTGTTTACTAATCTAAATTTAACATACATACTGACGAAGATAACTGTATCGAAACGTTTAGATTGTATAATTAATACCTTAAATCCCAAAAATAATATTATTATGTTAATGGTGAAAGTTTACATTTTCATATTATTTGAGATGATGATGCATTCGTAATAAAAAATAGCATTAAAGTATAAGTGGATAAAATAGTAATTATACACCAAGGTAGAGAAGACAATTTTCTGAGCCGAGGTGTATTATTTCCCGAGACGCGGAGCGTCGAGGAAAATAAGTGTACGAGGCTCAGGTCTTCTCTACCGTGGTTAATATATTATTTTATTCACTACTAGCACACATATTCTGTAAATATGACAATAAATAAATACAATTCAAATAATCTTATTATTACATAAAAAATTAAGTCGTCTGAGATTTTCACATGTTTCAATTTGTTGACATTTTGTAATATATTCACATTTAACTTTTAATCATCCTTAGGTAGTTTCAGTACCTAAAATGGAAAGTATTGAAATATCTAGTACTCCTCCAGAAATTAGAGAGGCAGCAGAGCATGTAGCATCAGGCAGCTTATTACCTGAAAAATTGAAAGAGTGCTACCTTAAGATGTATTCAAATTTCAAAGATTGGTGCCAGTCGAAAGGCGTACTAAAAGTGTGTGAAAATGTGATCTTAGTGTATTTTCAAGAGGGATCCGAAAATAGGAAAGCTTCCAGTTTGTGGGCTACATTTTCGATGTTAAAACAAACTTTAAAGCTGAAAGAAAATATTGACAATTCGAAATATTATAAAGTAATTGCATTCTTAAAAAGAAAGAATGATTCCTATATGCCGAAAAAATCACCCGTATTTGAAAAGGGGGACCTAGCAAAATTTCTCGCCGAAGCTCCTGATGCCATGTTTCTTTGCACTAAGGTAAATCTTTTGATGGGATAGTCAAATTAAGCAATTATTATTGATTTTCAGGTCATCCTTGTAATAGGCGTAGCAGGAGCTTGCAGGACGGATGAGCTATGCAATATGAGAGTGGCAGATATTGATGTTCGTGATGACATAATCGTAGTCAACATCCCGCTTACGAAAACAAAATCTGCAAGAAAATTTGTAATTGTAGAACCACAGTGGGTTAATCTCGTGAACAGTTACCTGTCACAGAGGCCCCATTCAGATATGGAAAAAGCCTTTATCGGATTCCGATCGGGGAAACCAACTAGGCAAAATATGGGCCATAATTCAATAAGCGGTGTTCCTAAAAAGGTTGTAAAATATTTAAATCTCCCTAATGCATATCAGTTTACGGGACATTCGTTGAGAAGGACATCGGCCACAATTTTAGCAGATAATGGCGGTGACTTATTATCTCAAAAACGGCATGGTGGGTGGAAATCATCTACAGTGGCAGAAGGATATGTAGAAGATTCTATTGCTGATAAAAGAAGAATTGCGCACATGGTCCAAGGAAATTCTTGCACTATGTGTGACACACCAACCTCAAGTATCGATAATGCTACAAACGAATCAGTTTTTGAAGAGATTTGTTACTCTAGCATCAACATACCCGTGCAACATTTCCCATTGAATGAAGATGGGCCTACTACTCCTTGTGCTTCATCATCATCGAATGTAAACAAACCTATAGGAAATCTTACTTCTAATGCAGATGCGTCACGAATTAACATTACGTACAATTAATTACCATTTTCATCATTAATTTCTTAATTGTTGTTTTTCCATTTCATTTTTCTTAAAGTTTCTGTTGCGCAAGCGAATTAAAGTAAAATTTAACCTCTCTTTCTTTTATAAATAAAGAAAAAGAATGCGCAGATCCTAAAAACATGCACGTCCTCAAAGGAACGCGACTTTTTGTTATTGGTATTAGATAGGCAACTCAACTGTCAATTTCATTATCTACTAAAGGGTTTTCCAATAAGAGGTGTTATTTTGATATTCAAAGAAAAATGGAATTTTTTTGAGATAATTGATCGGATGTTTATTTTATTATAAAGAGGAAGGTATGCCGTTAATAATGGAAAACAATATCCGCCAAATGGCAACCACGACCACGCTTACAGGACCATATCCTTTTCATGAAATTTTCCATAACCAAATCGCAAAGTGGCTGCCCTATGTCATCGATAGCCTCACGAATTCCATCTTTGAGGTCTTGAATCAACGCTGGGCTGTTGGCGTAGACCTTATCTTTCAAGTGGCCCCAAAGGAAGAAATCGCAAGGTGTTAAATCACAAGATCTCGGTGGCCAATTGTGATCACCTCTTCGAGAGATAACACGGTCCGGAAACTTTTCCCGTAAAAGATCAATGGTTTCGTTGCTTGTGTGGCACGTAGCGCCGTCTTGTTGAAAGTAAACGTTGTCCAGATCAATACCATCCAATCCCGACCATAAAAAATTATTAATCATCTCTCTATAGCGCAATCCATTCACCGTAACTGTTGCTCCAGCCGCATTTTCGAAAAAGTAAGGTCCAATGGCCCCGCCAGACCATAAACCGCACCAAACAGTCACACGTTGCGGATGGAGAGGCTTTTCAACGATAACTCTTGGGTTTTTCAAGCCCCAGATGCGACAATTTTGCCTGTTGACGTACCCACCGAGGTGGAAATGGGCCTCATCAGTCAAGATGATTTTTCGATGGAATTCCGGATCATTTTCATGCATTTCAACGACCCAATCAGCAAAGACACGACGTTGTTGATGATCGGCCGGCTTGAGTTCTTGTGTTAACTGAACTTTATAAGCCTTAACACACAAGTCTTTATGCAAAATACGGGGTAACGACGTTTGTGGAATGCCCAATTCCAAAGAACGACGAGGAATGGACAAACCTGGGTTTTCTTCAACACTTTGGGCTACAGCAGCAATATTCTCAGTTGTTCTTGAGCGACGTGCACGGGTTTTATTCTTCACATCATTAACTTGTCCCAACAGCTCGAATTTGTTCACCAATTTCTGTATTGCGGTCCGACAAGGTGCTTCACGACGACCCAAAAATGTTTTAGTTTTACAAACCGTCTCTGCCAAATTTTCACCATTTTTATAGTGAATTTTAATAATTTCAATGCGTTGTTGAAGCGTGTATCGTTCCATTTTTATTAATCGCGTAGTTTTTACTTGTCAAATGTCAATAAATGACAGCTTCAAAAGTGACATCTACTGAAATAGCGGGCTATTCAAAATAACACCTCTTATTGGAAAACCCTTTACTAGAAAAGAAAAATTAAGCAGGTCGAGAAAAACGAAATCTCTCTTCCAAAATCTGCCTACTAATGGCATATTCTATCGCTAGTAGTGAATAAAGGTTTTTAAAACACGCGCGATTTTTTGAGCATGATGGCGGCAGTAAATAAAAATTAATATATCTAACAATACTAACTGTACTTTTTATTTTCATTTATAAAATTAAAAGTGATAAATAATGTTTAAATACAGGTTTTGAATTTGTTGTAATATTTTATTTGACGTTACTCCTGTCAGATCAATAATCAAAAAATTGTCATTTAGACTTCACGTTTCTTGAGTTGTTGATGTTGCCATGTTAACTTTAAAAAACGCGCGTTTTTAAAAGTTCGATTTAAACACGCTAAGGCGTGCTTTAAATAGGTAAAATGGGGCACCAATAAAATAAATTACTATTTTAATATTTGCGATGTGTGTGGGTGCGTGCGTGAGTGAGTGTGTTTGCGTTTGTGTGCGTGCGTGTATATGTGTGTGTGGGTGCGTGCGTGTGGGAAGGCTTGTGTTTGTTTGTTTTTGTGTGTGTTTGTGTGTGTGTGTGTGCGTGCGTTCGTGAGTGCGTGCGTGCGTGCGTGAGTGCGCGCGTGAGTGCGTGCGTGTGTGTGTGTGGGTGCGTGGGTGGGTGCGTGCGTGTGTGTGTGTGGGTGCGTGCGTTGCATGAGTGCGTGCGTGAGTGCGTGCGTGCGTGCGTGTGTATGTGTGCGCGCGGTAGTATCCACGATAATTCCAGAACCAGTGCGAACTGTATGTTGTTATATGAGTAGTCATGTCCTATAACTATTGAAATATTTATGTCAAAAACCCTATCTGAAACTAGGTCTATCTATAAAATTATATTTTCAATTACCCCCTTCATAGTTCCAATTACCCCTGAAAATGGGGTAAATGAAAGTATTTATATTTGGTGTGAATGTATGCCAATAGGGGGCAAATGACAAAATTGACCACGTTTGAATTAGTCATTTCAATTTTTTTAATTTTTTTAAAAATGACCTAAGTAGTAGACCACACTAATAATGAACGCACCTACATTATAACAAATCTTTTATTTGCACTTTTTACTACATACCAAGCCAAGCTGGAAATATTTTTATCAGATTTTGGGGAGGCTATGAACAATTCAACTGAAGAACATCAGGGAAACAATATCTCACACATCTTTGATTGTATTACAATAACCATATCTTGCTCAGAAGAGATACTTTACACGTACTCCACTGGAGGAAATACAAAACAATCTGCAACTTTGGTTGATTTCCTCAGAAACTTTGCAGTTATTTTGCAGCTGACTTCAAGTACTTGCCCAACGAATTTTTTTTAGTACATTTCTTACTTCCAGAATTATACATGTTTTTTTCTTCATTAGTCCCAGTCGTTTCCATATCTTCATTTTCTTATTCATTAGTCCACTGTCTAACTTATTTATTTCTTCATCATTTGAATTCCAAAACTTTGAGTCCTCATCATAAAGTGAAATTTTTTCAGTCTTGCTGTCCTAAGAAGAGTTTCTGAAACTCAGCTTCTTTACACAATTCTGGACGTTTCTTCGTTTTTGTAATTTCTACAATATTGGCATTTTTGTCCTTCTGTCGTGATACCTTTTTCTGTTGCTTAAAACCTATCTTCTTCTTGTCAACGTCTCTTAATCGAGCCAAAACTTCATCGGTTGTTAGAACCTTACCATACTGTTGCTGCTTTAATCGTTGAATTGGTTTCTTTTCGACTTGGCATGTATTTCCTACTCTTATTATGCATTATTGCCGCTGCAAATATTTTAGGAACGCTACATTTTTAGGATGTTTAGATATAGAAGCATCTGGGCTTAAAACTTCCTCAAGTGGAAGCTTCTCCTATCTCTTCCATGGTACTAACATTTTTCACGGATGGGGCTGATACTGACGGCTGCACTGGCAGATTAATCTCTTCGGCCTTCCTTCTATTGTATGCTTCAAGGTCTCTTACTTTGAATGCTGTTACAGGGAATAGGTTACGATTCACATCCTGACATGACGTTTTCGTTTGTGATTGACTCAGTCCAAACTGGTGCCAAGAGTTCAACAAATGTTTTATTTTGCACACGATCTGTTCCAACACCAATGTTTACCCTACCAAATGCAACCAACTTCCGACCCCAGGTTTTTTCACTGGGCCAAACACACATTTGTCTAAGGGCCGCATTGCATCTGTCAGATGACCTGGAAATGTGATGAGTTGATTGTTTGCTTTCATTGATGCTTCAGTTATACGTAAGCTTATACGGCTAGCATGTCCATTATAAAGAAGAAGACAAGTTTGATCTGGCAGTCCATGATCAAAGTGTGGTTGGATGATGTGCTCAATAAAAACAGTTGTAAACCAGTTATAAAACAGAGGATCCTCCATTCAGCCATTGCGAGATTTATCATAGATGGTACCAGGATAAGCGGGTGTAGAAGTCCAGCGAGATTGGATCCTTAAACATAATAAACGGAGGCATTTTTTACCATCTGCAAAGACACAACCCAAAACTGATGTACTCTCTCTTCCTGATCCACTACTAACTCAGATTAGGGCACCACCCTTCACTCCTATAGCTCGTACCCTAGATGGATCTGAATTGAAACCAGTTTCATCTGCATTAAATATAAATGATGCAGGGATTTTATGTGATACAACAGCATGCTCAAGTTTATCATAAAAGACATACAGAACATTGGATTCTCTAGTTGTTTTCCTAGCTTGTTGCAAATGTTCCGGTTTTTTAAGGGTGGCGACCCATAAATTCAATGCACCGATCCTCGCCGAGTTTGTCGTCTTTAAAGGGTGTGTGAAATCCATTAATTTTCACATAACCCTGAATCAATTCCAATAGTTTCTCTTTTGAACAAGGATATCCAATTCTAGCCCATTCCATGCGGCATTCAACACTTTTAGTTTCATGGTCAAGTGGCAAAGCTAGCTTCCTTCCAGCGCCTAATTGGACTGGAGCAACGTTTCGTCCTCTTATGCGGTTGAATATGTTGGTTACAGGAATTCCGTAATGCTGGGATGCTATTGTTTGTAAGTCATGTTATTAGGTATATTTAATATCTGCCACAGCCAACGCCATACGTTCTGTAGTGTGAGTACACTCATGCCTTTTTCGCGGCATCTAAAAATTTAAAATACCAATAAGCTTATATTATATTGAACCTCTATATGTTGGGGTAAAAGGAAATAACATTCCCAATTCCCTCAAAACCAAATTTCCATTTACCCCAAACAAAATAAAATGTGGGGTAAACTAAAAGGGCTTGTCACTCTTACTGAAGTAGGTTGGCTGGAATATCATAACCTCTATTCGTCTTTACCATACTTTAGCTCAATAATAACCTTGAATATTTTTCAAGCATTGAATTAACATTAACTTACCTCAAAATCAGAACAGTTGAATGATGCATGAACCAAACAACATCCATGACAAGTGATGCTAGAAGCACATAATACCAACATAACATAGAATGGCGGTAATTTTAAATGATTTTAGAATGTGTTTCCATTTACCCCATATTTCCAATTACTCACATTGACCCTATATCTAACATATCGATTAATTATGCTCTATACAATTTTTGGCGGCAAAAAATTCCAAAGGTGTAGTTGTTTGCATTTTTTCAATATCTGAATAACAATCAACTTTATAGGAAAATATAGAAACACATTTTTTAAGGGTAAGTAATTTAATTTTTCTTTATAAAGTTTCTCAATACAAAATTAAATAATTCTAAGAATGGATTACATAAGAATTTAAACGCTTCTATATTTTGGTTATTTTAATACAAGCAGGCTTTGGAATTTGTTTTCAAGTTGACATGTCTATTAACCTCTGTCTGGCACGAAGGTTTAAACGGCTATCTGACATAGGTTATAGTTGTTGTTTTTACAATGTTGCCTATTTTCGTTATGATGGCATCACGAAAGAGATTGCACAATAGACCGCATTAGTGTGACGTCAAAATTGTCTGGGAAACTTAAAATTTTGGACAACTCATATTTTGACGTCTAGAAATTGACCCTTATCGCGACGTTGTTAAAGTTTATAAAAAAAAAAAATTTGCATCATATTTGTTACGTTATTATAACGAAATAAGCGGCGAGGGGTCTTGCAATGTTAACCACGAAGCTTCTATTTGTTTTTATTTCCAATTGACGATGAGGACGGCAGGACGCAAACCACGGAAAGTCAACTTAGTTACGCCATACGTCGCTTTGTTATGATTTTGCGGTGCTTTCCGATTACATAACCTCCAATATTATTTATTGTCAACTCGCTCTCGTTATTCCTTTATTCATTACTGTATTTCCTAAGCCTTTGCCTTTTATTAATATTCGTTTATTGTTGTATACTAACTTATTAGGTTAATAGTAGTTTTAGTACATATATATATATATATATATATATATATATATATATATATATATATATATATATATATTATATTGCGATGGTTATAAATAGGTGTAATAGAGAGGGTAGAGTTTTATCGAGCTCAAATAATTATATAGTATGTGAATTCAAATAAATTCGAAGAAGTTATACACTTCGTTATGAGAACATATAGTATACGAGTATAAAAATATGATTATGATACAACAAAACAGGCTTTATGGGGTTTGCACAATGATGTTATATTCATAAAAGCAATGAGCTATAGCAGTAGCATGTAAAAAAGGTCAACACGATACTTATTAGTGTGTACGTTTAGTTTCGTTTAAGTTAAATAAGAAATTTCACATTTAAATCAATTTAATTAATAATTTGAACACATAACAGATATTGATGACATATTAATATTTAGTAAGAATGTGGAAGAACATTGTGAACATATTAAAATCATTATGGAAGCTTTAGCACAAAATGGGTTAAAGTTAAATTTAGATAAGTGTAATTTTTTTAAAGATGTAGTGATGTATTTAGGATATGAGATAAGACAAACATGTGTAAAATTAAATGCAGAACGTTTAGTAGAAATAAAAGAATATCCACGACCAAGAAATTTAAGGACGTTAAGAGGATTTTTAGGAGTAGTTAATTACTATCGTAAGTTCGTGCCAGGATATGCTAAGTTATCCATTCCATTAGTGGAGCTGCTAAAGAAGAATGTTAGATGGAAAGAAGTTTTACATCCAATGGTAATATGGAACGAGCTTGAGGTGACCATTTATTGGAGATTACAACAATACATGTGAGTTTATTTTGCTTTCATAACCCAACATATTGCATTGTTTATTCTTTTAATGTCCTGTATTTATGTTTTGTTGTCTAAATCTGTATATGTTTATTATGCGACGACGTGTACCAATATCTGGAAAGGTAATGAACAAGTGTAACCGTAAATATAACAATTTTAAAATAAAGAAAATCAAAATTGTACTCTCTAAGTAATAGACCATTGTTGAAATTTTTGACAGGCAGCACATATTTATTTGAGAAATGACGCAACGCATGCGTACATTTTGCAAAGTCCGTAGAAGTCTGTTACACGGTGAAACAAATTATTGCAAATTACTATTAAATTATTAACATAAACATTTCCGGGTGTGAAATAAAAATTGTATAATATTCACGAAGATACATTTTACATTAATTTAATTATAATTAAAAAAATCTCAATTGAACTCTATCCCCTGATAAACATTAATAATAATTAATTACGCCCATTACAATATATATATATATATATATATATATATATATATATATATATATATATATATATATATATATAATCCTTAGTTTAATTTTGTATTTGTGCCTAGTAGTTTACAGTAATTGTATATTAACCTTACCTATTTACGCCTAGGTTTTACTTATTACTAATCCTATTAAGTAGATAATTTAGTCAATTAAACCATTCTTATACAGTAGTGTTCCATTTCATTTTGCATACCTCTACCTGTTCTTTATACTAATTTTACATATTCTTTTTATTACCTGCAATGGGTTTGTGTTTTGTACCTGATTGTAACCACTGATATAACAGTGGATGTAAGATGTTCTCCTTTCCCAAGTATTCTGTACTGAAAGAGAAATGGTTGAAGCTAATAAGGTGAGTAATTATTTCCAAAAACTAGATCATTTTTTTAAGTTGCTTGTTATCAGGAGGGCCGATGCGAGAACAAATAAGTTTTCTTTAGTTTGTGCATTTCACTTTGTGGGTGGAAACAAAGAAAACCTGCTAACGTTATTCCAACGTAATATTAATACAGTTTTTACAACTCCAACTACTGTAGTACGAAAACGTCCAAAGATATCTAGGTAAATAGTATAGTGGAAATATTGAACTCATTTATTTATTGTTATGTGTTTTTAGTAAAGAAAATGAAAACACTGCTAGCCTCAATGTTAACTAAGCTGAAAACCTTCATTTAAAAGATGTTAACACATTACAAAAAAAACTAGAAGCTGTGTCTTTTCATATGAAAAGTTATTGAACAACAATTCTCTTATACGTATGTACACAGGGTTTCCCAGTGATGAAATTTTTGAAGTAGTGTTCAATTACCTAAATGAAGCCAAGATCAATTACTACAATGGATGGACAGTGGACAAAATTAGTAAGCGTGATCAAATATTGATGACGTTAATGAAACTAAGACTCAACTTGTTACATGAAGATTTGGCAATAAGGTTTAATTGCAGTGCTGCTACTGTAACTAATATTATTTATACTTGGCTTAATGTGATGCATTATTTGAAAAATTAATCAAAAATAATACTCCATCTAGAACAAAAAATAAAACCTGATACCTCCTGCATTTGCTAATTTTACAAACTGCAGAATGATTATTTATTGTACCGAAATACAAATAGCAATTCCACACCAATTGAACAAGCTAAAGCAAACTTACAGTAATTACAAACAGCGACATACTTTAAAAGGTTTAATAGGGGTTGCCCCAGATGGAACCATTACTTTCATTAGTAGTGTAGGCAGTACTTCTGATAAAAAAATTGTGGTGTTTTGTCAATTGTAGAAGTAGATCTCTTGTTAGCAGATAAAGGATTTTTAATCCAAGATATTTTATCATCAGGTGTTTCTTTAAATATTCCACTGTTTTTAACTAATGCTCAATTTACACGATTAGAAATACAACAAACCGATGCCATAGCAAAAGCTAGAATTCATGTTGAACAAGCAATTAGAAGAATAAAAATATTTCAAATATTAAATTGCATTCCAGCATCACTTCGACCTTATGCATCTAAAATCTTTCATATGTATTTTAAACAAATAAGGAACATTTCAACAAACATTTTCTTAAAATTATGCTATTCCTATTACTTAACAATATCAGCATGTGCTTCATGTAAATCAATATAATTTTAATACGTAGTAAGTGCCTTGTATTATGATAATAAATATGGAATGTACTTATTTAAATAAAAACTGTGCAAAAAGAACATGTTGCTCTTCCATTCTTCATCTTTCATAATTTCAGTTGATAAAAAATCAACTTGGGTAAACAAAGCTAAATAACATTTTTTTCTTTTTTTAAAATATGTAACTGACCCTGTATCTGATGATATATTTTTTGCTACTTGTCTCATAATGTACTATATACCTTTTTTCAAATTTTAAGACATTTAAAAGTTGTTCGTTTCTATACTCGTATGGACATTTAACTGCAATAATTTAATTATTATCTACGTGTCCATAAGGGCTTGCTCCTAAATATTCACATGGATGTAAGTGTAAACCTGTTTCTTTAATTTTTAAATTAAATTGTGTCCAATGCAATTTTTTCGTTGTTTCTACCATACTGGATCTGTTTGATCCTGTTGAGATTATAGGATCCTACAGAAAATTAAACTTAAACATGCAACATTCATAAGATAAAAAAACTTTACCAGTTAATGATTTAAACAATGATGGTGGAAATTTTGATGACTAGGCTGCTTTTATAATTCGACTAAAGTTACTAGCAGTAAGTCAATGTTTTACTGATTATTAACCACATGGGATTTTCAAACTGACCAATAGTCATATTTGAAACTTCATCAATTTTTCTTTCTTCTATTTTTAAATGTGATAGTAAATATTCGGTTTTATTGCTGGATAAATTATATTGCATAGAGAATAGTAATTTTTCTTCTTCAACCAACTACATGCTTTATCGGTTATCAATCAATTATAATGGGCAAAGATAAGGCCGCCATATGATGACAGAGGTCTAAACCTCATGGAGAGTTACAAGAACATTTTTCAATTTCAGTGCTTTTTAAAAGAATCTTAAATGCACAAAAGGAATTAGAATTATAAGAATTATGAAACCTTTTCTTTTCCTCTACTCTATAAACTTTATTCTTCATGCTATAGCCTGCACATTGCTTCTAATGCAACCTAAATCAACATCAAATTCAAATTTACTAACATGGCTAGAAGCAAGAGCATTTTCTGCTTTCTTAATAATTCTTTGCTCAGTAAAGTATGCAGTAATGGCGGAAATTGGGACAACACATGCCTTAGACATATTAACCTTAGGTATTATAAACTTATGAGGTGGAAATAGATATGAGATATAAGGAATTATAAGTACCTACTCAATGTGTTAAAGAGAACGTACATAAACTAGAACTACAGTATAAGAACGGTTTAATTGACTAAATTATCAACTTAATAGGATTAGTACCACAGTATAATCCCCTTATACTGTGTTAGTACCAAGAAAAAATTATGGGTAAATAGGTAAGGTTAATATACAATACACGTGACCAGCGTGACGTCATAACGTTTAAAACCTTTCCAAACATTTCTACCTTTTATGTAAATTGTCATAAGGGAATCTTACTTGCCAGTTTTTTACATATTATTTAATGAAATAAGTGCTTTAGTGTTATTATCTATAAATAAGAGGCAATAAATAGTTTATATATCGGGAGTTTTTACTTAATAAGTGGAAGCATACTCCTAGAAGTACGTGTAAAGTAAGTTGAGGTTATGTTCTTATTTTGTATTTACCTTTTAAACAATAGCAGAGTTGTCTCTGACAATAGTTTTAGGTAATACAACATATTAAATGGCTGTCAAACATGTAGTACGACTTGCTGCAATTATGAATTGGTTTAATGAAGACAACAAAACATTTGCCAAGGGTGAAAACGCTGTTGAATCAGGTGATGTTAAAAAAATGGAGTATGATGCTGAATTGCAGTTAATTCGTAGAAATGTTCATGCCAGTATGAAAAACAAAGTGTATAACGTAGAGGTAAAACTAATTATGCAATAGGTCCTAATATGACCCTTCTATATTTGTTAAGATTTCATTGTGTGAATTGGGATTTATCACATCTGCACAATGTTCATGTCCTCGGGGTATAAAGTGACATCAATTGCAGCGCTGTGCTTATTTGCACATTATAATATTTCAATAACGGACAAGCAATGTACTTGGCGCAGTACAAAAAACAAATCTGAAGAAATTGTTACATGCAATGATTTGTACCCTAAAGAACCCTATTGTGCCATAAGTAGAAAAGTGACGGAGGATGAAATGAAAGAAGTACGTACCCAATTAAATAGTTTGGATTCTATTGTTGGGTTTTCTTAGCTTTTACAACAAGAAAATTGTAGAGAAGTGGCATTTTTACCAGTGCCCCTTATACAAGAAATCATTTCATCTCAAGATTTCTTAAATACAGACAAAAAGAAGCAGTATACACAAGAGAAATGTATGCTAAACTATGATGCAATAACAAATGTAGCACTTCAAACAACTGGACAAAGTTTAAATGACAACTGGTTGGCTATCCGAGAACACCGACTAACTATTAGTAACTTCGGTGCTGTGTTAGTAGTAGCATATAGAAGAAAACGTTTTCCAGAATCATTATTTAAGTCTTGCTGGTAAGTTACTAATTTATTAGTTGATATATGTATACACATAAATTCTCATTGTAGGTACATATAATTTAGAAGGCGTTAAAGCAATTCAGTGGAGTAAGACGCATGAGAATGTTGCTATTACTAATTTTGAAACTGCAACAAACTTGAAGGTGGCTCCTACTGGTATATGACTAAGTGGAAGTGGCATTCTGGGGGGCAGCCCTTATGGTTTGGTAGGTGACGATGCTCTCATTGAAGTCAAATGCCCTTATTCTCACCGTAATGATGAACTGCCAGAAAAATTTAAAAAATGTAAAAATTATATAATTTATTTTAATGATGAAGGTTCCTTACAGCTTAATAAAAGTCACTATTATTATGACCAAATTCAAGGGCTCTTACGCATACCACATAGGTCAATGTTATTTAGTTGTATGGACTATAAAAGGTCACATTATCATTGTAATTTGACATGGAAAAGTAATTTAATGGTACCCTTCAACTGGGGTAACTTTGCACAAATTTTAAGGTTTTTTCAAAATATTTTTTTTCCTTAAGAGGAATCTGTCTATATTCCACATATGTAGCACTACATTTATGTTTTTTCTGTGAAATTCTAAAATGTTATATAAAAAAATAGCACAAGAAATATTTTTTTTTGTTTTTGAAAATTTGGCAATGTTACCCCACATTTGGAGTAACATTGCCAGCACATAAAATCATCTAAAAATGCAATGTTAGTGCTTGTATGGGGCAACATTGCCATAAAAAACTTTCTTTTAAAGTTCTGTAAGTATTCACATTTTCCGATAGCTAGTACCTATTTAGTTAAAGCAATGATGCATTGTATAAAACAAATTTTATTTTAATGTAAATGCAATCAAACAGAATTTTCTCTTTATAGAAAGTAAGAACTATGTAAATAATGTTATGGATTAAGGCTTAAACAAACTTAAAGGTAGAAAAATCTATATCAAAATTTAAAAGCTGTCTTGATGAAGTGTTTTGGATCCGGCAATACCTTTACAATTTCTTCCTTAGGAACATGACCTATATCCTGGACATCAAGAAGAATTTATTTTGCAATTTTTTTCTTAAGTATTTAACTTCATAAAAGTTCTCTTCATCTTTTGAAAGAATTTCAGCATTTTTTTCCGAGCAACTGGATTATGACATTTTCCTTCGGTTAGGGAATCCTCAATCAGTAATGTCTTCGTGCTGCAATTCAGTCAAGTCAGTATCAGTTTGAATTTGTTGCAGATCCATTTCAGTCTGACTGTCTTCCATACTTTCAGGCTCTTCCGTTCCTTCAGAGCTATTTGTTTGTTGTTGATCTACATCTTCCCAACTGAGAGATTTTCCAGACTCAACTCGTATCATTTTCTTTCTCTTCACAGTGGTAAATGCTGATGGGCTCCTCATGTCCTTTAGGTAACTAAGAAGGGCGTCATCTATTTTGCTTCCAGTCTTCAAATCTTTTCTGTGGCATTCTTTTCAATACTTCATCTCGATTTAAGGGGTAGATCCCTGCTGCTCAAAATCCATTTGTAATAATACTAAGCTCGTTCATTGTAATACTGTCCATTATTTGTTTAAGTAATATGGGAAAAGAAGATTTATTGAGCACACTATCTTTGGGGTTCCTCATCTTCTAATTTTTCAATATTTTCCTCCAACATATTTTCAGCGGTCTAAAAAAAGAAATGTCTAGTGGCTGTGTCAAATGTGTGGAATTTGGCGGAAGAAATACAAATCGTATATTATGCCTCTGGCATTCCCTTAAGACTGATAAATTTAAATGGGAAGACAAATTATCTCCCACTAAAACTTTTACTCCTTCAAGTGCCTTTGCCCAAGGATCACAATTTTTTGAAACCAATCTTCAAAACAGTATGAATCAAACCAGCCTGATTTGGAGCGGTTGTATCTGGTATTTTTAGGTCCCCCAATACACCAAGCATTGTACAGCCTTTCAGCTTTATATACTACATATGGGGGTAACACATTACCAGCTGCTGTCGCTGCAAACATTATTGAGATTGACGTTTTAGTCAAATTTAAAATCCTTTCTGGGTACTTGGTACTTCTTCTAAAGATACATTTGTTAGATCCTGGTTCGTCAGAGACATTCGTCTTGTCGTAATTAACAGGTTGACTGCGTCATTGAAAATTTTAGTGTTGCGCTGTGTGCGTTACCGGTCCCAGGGGACCTGCAACTTATTTATCTCTGTATGCGGTACCGGTCCTCGAGGACCGGTAATTACGTCATTGGTTTTTTTTTTGCTTAACGAGTACATTTTTCAACAATTAATCAATCTGAATGGAGGTTATGTTACTAGATATCAACAAGTACCTATGTTTACAACCGCGTTACTCTGACTCAAATCCAAATAAGTTTTTGAAAACTTTGAAATTGTAACAAAATATAAATACAAGTAAACAGGAGATTAAATAGTTTATTGTTACATACAAATACTTACATAGTAAAAATGTTATTTTTTGTGCTTTATATTAAAACATGGTAAACACATTCCTGGTTGTCCAGGGCAATCGTTACAAAAACTTGTTACCTTAGTAACTAAATTACTTGCTTCTCTGCTAGAACACGTTTCCCTCAGATTGCTGTAGCAGCTTTGACACTGTTTTCTCCTTTTTTTTCCTGGCCCTGATGGCTTTATAAAGGTGTGCGAAACTCTTTTCGGTGTCTTCCCACGGGTTTCGAGAGGAGTAAAAACTAACTCTTGCGCTAATCTTCTTCTAAACTCGGTAATAGATAGTTTTGAAGAGCTGATTTTATTATGTATGATCCAGGAATTTACGACAAACGTTCCAAATAAAATCTCGAACGCCAACTTTCTGTACCATTTTAAACTTCGGCGTAACACGGAGTGGTATGATGACATTTGGTCGCTCAAATCGACCCCCTTTTTGGCTTTGTTGTATTCAAAGCTGCTTTTGGTTTTGTGATATCATCACCTTGTCTGGTCCGCTTACCAGTTGATATACAGGTAGCAGTATGTGTTGGATCTGTACTCAGCATTACAACGGGTCGCTTGTCCATCCATTTAATAATTCTTAGGGGACCGTTCTGTGTACCAAAAATATCTCCTTTTTTCATTTTGCCAGGGAAACTTTTGGGTATTCCTTTTCGGTTTGACCTTAGTGTGCCACAGTAAATTACCTCTTGATTGAATAGAGACTTTGCTAAGTCCAAGCTGGAGTAGAAATTGTCAGCATATAGATAGTGTCCACGTTTATCTTCAAGACATTCTAAAAGGTCGTGCACTATTTGTTCAGAATGTGTTAGTTCTGGAGGCGTTACGTTTTTTCCGGTATAGACAATTATATTATTCGTATATCCATCGACGGTACATAATTTGTACAACTTGATTCCGTAGGGATGTGTTTTATTGGGAATATATTGTCGAAACCCCAGTCTGCCTTGAAAAGGAATCATGCTCTCATCAGTAACGATCACCCTGCCTGGTGTTAACACTTGTTGGAAATTTTTATTTGCTGCTTCTAATAAACTTCGTATTTTGTATAGCCGATCATTTTATCAGCAGTGTCGTTGTTGCAAAATGTATGCATCGCAACAGCAAAAGAAATCTATCACGGGGCATCGTGTTAGAAATAAACTCGTTACGGAACATAGAATCCCTCGACCAATATAGATTCAAAGCAGGAAGATCGTTCAGCCCCATAACAAAAATAATTGAAAAGAATCGTTTTATTTCCGCTTCGTCGCTATCAACCCACAGATTCAGTCGAGATTTTGAGGAGTTCTGATTGATTAACATTTGACGTGCATATCTGTTTGTCTCTTCAACAATAGTTTTATTATATCGTCCGATAAAAATAACTGGTACGCGTGGATTGGATTTTTTATCGTTGTATCAAAATTCAGTGTAGACGATTCTAGCTTTTGGTACACGCAACCGTTATCTGCAGTTATATCATGCCATTCCTCTTGATTTAGCGTCAAATTCCTTACCGGTACTTCATCTAAAACAACATTATCATTTTTCGTGTAGCCATCTTCGTCATTAGTACGGTTTTCATCACTTTCAGAGTCTGAAGACGATGGAACATAGTTTTTATCAACAATTGAATCATCAGAATCAAATACGTCGACATCAGAATCAATTTCTTCATCACTAATAGGATCATTTGATGGTTTACTAGTTGAAATGTTTTTAGACGAACTAGGTTCTTCACACTGACCAGGGCAACCAACGAGTTCATTAATTTCTTCCTATTCACTAACACACACACTACTTTTGTCCTTGACACTGTTAACTGTTTTTTTGTCAACATTTTCTAACACGCACTGGGATAAAACCAAAATTTTCCTTGCACGAGGCGACATTTTGTAACACACTGCAACACGTGCTGTTTACTAATATTGCATACATAGGCATCCCCACCGTTTTACATTGAAAACCGCACCGGTCCCGGGCGATTGGTACCGCACACAAGTAATATAGTATTAGATCAGTGCGTTACCGGTCCTCGGCGACCGGTAAACTTTTTCATAGTCTACAAGTTCCTAAACGTAGCGATAAACCAAAACGTATTTGTAAAATTCTAAGGAAAGCTATATTAACGAAAATACAACATCCGCAAATTGCGGAAAAATCCCGATATACGCAACCGCAAGACACTAAAGTACGCCACCGGTCCCGGGGGACCGGTGACGCAGTCAACCTGTTAAGAATGTTCATGGGTGGCACATTTTCCAAACTTTGTTCTAAATTGTGAAAATAATTGTTTATTTCCACATCTGTTTTTTCAGCCTGAACCTTCTTAATATTTTGGCAATGACGATGTGCCAACCGGTCTCTATGTCGTTTTAGAAATAAGTAACACCAATCTTCGCCTGGCATATTATTTGAAAACTTTTTTATGTGAATACCTTCTTTATCTAAGTATGATTTTAATACTATTCGGAGATCTATCATCGAGAGAGGACAGCCAAATTCTGCACTGGCAATTAAGACATCAACTAAGCTTCTCTCAACGTTTAAAGCAATTGCTGTTGGACAGCCAACTTTAAGGGCATGCCTATTTTTCACTTTATTAATCAGAGTTCTTCTTGGAATTCCATACATTTCAGATGCCTGTCCAGAAGTAAGACGTCCATTTTTTATTGCAGAATCTGCTTGCTGAACATTTTCTTCAGTATAATTTTTATAGGGTCGGGATCCCAACGGCTTTTTATAGTTTCGTGGCATTATGTACGTAAGCTGTAAGAAAAATTATAATTGTGAACTTTATATCATGCATATTTGAAATCACGGGGTAACATTGCCATTGCCCAAAATAAATAGCAAAATTTATATTGACGGTACTTGAACCACATTTCTGTAACGTCAACCAAACTATCTTTAACTGACATGCATTTCAAATCAATGATATAAATAATGAAAATGTGACAAGTCTTAGTAGTTTACCATTTCGAAAATTAGAAAAGTTCTTTGTATTACTTACCTCTATATAAAGCACCTTATATTTAAAATGTTAATCACTGTCTTTTATACAAACCACCTGTCATATGTATTGATTGTATCACTGTGAAGTTGGATGCTATAAATACAACTGTTGCAATATCATGTCATTTTAAAGGCTGTGGCGCATGACCCGGCAATGTTGCCCCGGCTGGCAAAGTTACCCCAGTTGACGGTACTGGAAGAATTTTACTTTAACCAGTACATACCTAAGGTATTAGAAAATTCAATTTAAACTAATACATGTACTTCTAATAATATAATAACATGTAAAATAATATAAATCACATGAAATAAATTCTTTATTATCAGTTAAATTTTATTCATTATAATACTCCTCTACCTCTTTTATTAAAGGGTATTGAAAATTAGTTAAAGCCCCACACACTCGGACAACGGTGGAAGTATGGGGAATTAGAGAATGAGGTATTCAATCTAAAATATTGAAACACTTAATTCTGCTAATAGCTCTTTCTACATGTATCCTTGCTTTTGCAATTTTTTGTGTTTCATAAACTTGCTGCTCTGTAAACTGTGGAGTACTTAGGAAAGGTAGAATATTTAGAGAGACACCTTCGGGTAAAAGATCTCTGATAAGAAATCCTTTTATCTGCCTTCATCAAAATTAGGTCACCAGAACACATTTGTGAGGCTTTAATAACAAAATATCAACCGTTTTTCCGGAAGTTCAAATTCAAACTTTCTTTTGGAATTGTGTTCAAAAATGGTTGGCCCATTTTTTCGTTCTCACCTTTGAAATGACAACTGCATACTAAGGAGTATTTACTGGGCTCTTGATCTCCACGTCTTTAAACAAATTTCCTTATTGCATTAATCCAAAAGGTACTTTAATAGACATACCTAATTAAGTTGATCCACTTTTTGCGTTCGTCGGAATTAAAAGGGAATGTTAAAAACTTACAACTTTTTTGCTCGCTGTAGTGCTTGCATAAGGGAACAAAGCACATAACCATTGTTGCTTTTCTAATTGTTGTATTAAATCAATAATTGAAATAAATACTAGAATAGAAAATATGAAACTAAAATCTGGTTTAGGTGCAACAAAAACATAATCTCACCTGAGCTTAAAATGCAGTTTACTAAACGTCTAAGAACCATTACAAACTGTACAACAAAATTATACTAATACTTTGAGTCCTATATTTACAATTCTTATAACTAAAATCCTTATATTACCGAAACAAACACATTAATACACAATAAAAAATGTTTTATGGACAATTAACACGCGAAGTTGAATTGTTTGGAAATGTTGGTAGCCTCTCTGACGTCACGACTTACCACGTCTATTACTGCAAAGTGCTAGGTACAAATACAAAATTAACTAAGGATCAAACGTTAGGATAATATAAATAAATGTACTAAAAACTACTATTAACCTAATATTAATAAAAGGCAAAGGCTTAGGAAATACGTAATGAAGAAAGGAATGACGAGAGCCAGTTGAGAATAAGTAATATTGGGGGTAATGTAGTCTGGAAAGGACCGCAAAATCATAACAAAGCGACGTATGGCGTAACTAAGTTGACTTTTCGTAGTTTGCATCCTCATTGTCAATTCGAAATGAAAACAATTGTGGGTCTTTTTACATTGAAATTTTTTTATAACACACAAATAGAAGCTTCGTGGTTAACATTTCAAGACCTCTCGATACTTATTTCGTTATAATCTTATAATAACGTAACAAATATGATGCAAATTTAGACCTTTTTTTTTTTAATTTTTACAACGTCGCGATAAGGGTCCATTTCTAGACGTCATGAGTTATCCAAAATTTTAAATTTCCCAAACAATTTTGACGTCATCACTAATAGGGTCTATATTATTCTAAAAAAAATATTGTTTCTTTTAATTTCCACTTTGTAGGTTTGAAAATCGTGTTGTTCTACACCAGATATTGTTTTATTGAAATACATTTAAAGATTGTTCATTCTCGAATGAGTGGCGTACTTAGTTTAAGGTGGCGTGAGTATTCTTATAAGCCGTCTCCGCTTATGCGTTTGACAATCTAAAAACTGCATAATGATAATACCATTATTTATACAATATAATATCTAATAGTCAAGATTTGTGTGTTAACGTAATAATTTGTGTATGGTAGATTTTATAAAAGGCGTTTAGATTTGTTTTGATTGGAGTAATAAGTAATCGTTTTCAATTTCGTTAATTTCCTTTGGTGTAAAATATCAGCATTTTAGGTTATGTAGTAACGATTTTCTATTTTGTGAGGATTTATTCTACATCAGAGGCACTGTTAATTCCAGAGTCATGCATGAATGAGAACAAGTGTAGGTACAATTCGAAAGACGAACTGAATATAGATGTCTATTCACTTTGTCTCCAAACAGGTTCTTTCATTAGTCCCCCACATAAAATGGAAGATGGTTTTGTGTGCCATAAAGGAAAGTGGGTTGCAGAAAACTGTCAAATGTTCTTGCGGAGTGGAACCATTGTCAATGTAAGCACATTTCTGTGGCGCTGTTATGTTCGTAATGCTATGATTCTAATTTTTAAATGCTATTATATCATAGTTTTTTGTATGATGTCGCTTGATAAATACAGTTTCTCAAACGGATGTTACTTGTACATTGTCCTCACATAAAGGTACGCTACAAGAAATGTATTGTCCAGTTCCCATTAAAGAGATGCTTTGCTTAACTATAATTGATAACATAATGAGATATTATACAAAACAATTTTATTGCTAATTTACCCAATTTTGCATTTATTTTATATAAATAAACATTTGGTTAATCTTACAATGTATGTTAATATAATATTTGTAGGGCAGGACGAATACATATAGGAATTTTATCTAATATTGAAAATGAAACAACAGCTCATACTGCTGATGAATATATTATCATTTTCATTTGTACTTCACCTTGACCACAGCATATAAAACAATTATAGTTTTATATGCTGTGTCATGACCATGAACGAAATTTGGCCAAAAAGGTAGATCGATATTTTAACCCAGTGTATTCTTCTAATAAAATTACGAAACATGGAATAGAGCAAGAACCACTTGTAGTTTAAATGGATTAATTGTATCGCAATTGAATTCCATGATACGGTTGCTCACCTGATGGGTTAGTTGCATACCATGGTGGTATTCAGGAAGAATTAATTAAAAATAAATAGCAGTTTGCAGGTATCATAATTAATATTAATGTAGGACATGTACCTATATTATTAATGTTTTTAGGTGCTGCAGATGCTATTGAAAATATTCTCAAGTTATACTTACAATACAAAAACAACTTTTATGATTAAAAAGGAGACACAAGTACATACAACAGTATGGCCACAGAATAAGTATGGCAGTGTCACATGTTTCAAATTATAAATTCATAATTTTTTGTTTTAAAAAAAGCATTGTAATTATAGATGTATCACGTTTTAAAATATTTACTTTTTAATGGAAAAGAAAAATATAAGAATATCTTACATTTATTATTTTAAAAATAAATGAAGTATATAAATGTATTTATTTCAGAAATTTGTTGTCTGCTGGAATTCAAGCAGACAAATTAGTAATTGCCAAACAGCCATGTCATCTTTCAGTAGTAGGGTTTGGCTTTTCGTTTGAACAGAAGATGTCACCGCACTAAGGTGAAGAACTATGGACATTACTAGTTTTTAACTATCACCACCAATCTAATTTTTCATGAATATTGAGTGAAAAACAAAACCCTTAATTGTAATGCTTCTTTTGTCATACGACTTTAGCTTGATGAGAATGATTACAGTTCGGTGTGTTTTGTTGTTTGTTACCTTTAGATTATAAAAAAAAAACTATGCTAGCATATTTCAATGATTAGCTTCACAAATAATATTAGCAGTTTTTAATCTAGACAATGTTGCACTAACCTTTCTTGATCTAAAGAAAGCTTTTCATTTGTTATTTCTTATTTACATTAACGACATAACTAAGTCGGACAGCAACGCCTGTGCAAAACTCACTAGTTTAGTATATTTAATTAAGTGGTTGTCCAATTTGGTATCAGTGTGTTTTAAGATGTGTTTATTTTAGTTATGCCATTTAACAATTTTCTGTCATTATTGTGTGGGGACACTCGGCTACTTTAAAAAGTGTCTTTGTCAGACATTGTGTATGCAATATAGTAAATACTGTTTTTCATAGTGATATTTGTTCGTAACCTAAATTTTTGATTGCCCCTTGCCAATACATTTCGGAGAGTTTGCTTTTTATACATAAAAATAAGTCAGATGATTTGTCATAAATCTGTACAAAACCAGTCTTTGTATTAAGTCATTGAGACTTCGAAGCTTTAAACCAAATTATGTATATTATATTTACTATACAAGGTGTTTGTTTTTTTAGTGCCTGCATGGGATCTCGCTTATCTTCAGACATAAACAGTTGGTTAAATTAGGACAAAGTTGCGCATTTTTTCTTGAACAATAATCTGTAAGAAAATTAGAGCTGTTGTCTTTTGTTTTTGAATGATTGTAAAAAAAATGAAAATTTGGTTTTCGTTTTTATTTTGTTAAGCAAAAACCATTAAAGCTAATTAAACTAAAATATTGTGAAGGCACTTTTTCACAGAAGATACAACACCTTTATATTTTCTTATGGGTGCCATTTTGGATTTTTGCATTTTTATATCAAGTTTTTTTCTGAATACAATGATGTATCATACATAATAGTTCTGCCTTGCTGAGTTGGCAACCTAAAAATAGGATCACTGGCCAGAGTAGGTAATAATATACATAAGTTACCGTTAGTTAGAAAACATAGTTTGTGTTAACCCGTTAATATATAATTATGATGATTCTAAATATAACATTATAATAAATTGTGTGTTTCATACTAAACACCGACATAACAGGGCGACGAGTTGGTAATCGCGGACAAATTTTAAAAAGAAAAAGAAAGGGTTAAGTTTGCACGTGAAAAGAAAAAAAAAATTTTTATAAGTATGGAGTCAAGGGTACCGAAACCGATGAAGTTTGAAGGCAATTTAGCCGAAAATTAAAAAAAATTTAAGCAACAGTTTGAAATATATATGGTTGCCACAAATAATGTAACTAAAGAAAACAAAGTGAAAGTTGCCATTCTCTTAAATGTAATGGGTGAAGAAGGAATTGAAATTTATACTAATTTTAAGCTAAATAGTAAAGATAAGGAGGATTATGAAAAAGTGATAGAAGAATTTGAAAGTTATGCGAATCCTAAGAAGAATATAATTTATGAAGGGTTTGTTTTTTACAATCGAGTACAGGACGAAGGTGAAACAATAGACCATTTTGTACTGGATCTAAAGAAAATGGCAAAAGTAGTTGAAAAGCACACAGCTCCTAGGTCTTATATAGTTAAAGATCGAAATAATAATCTTTATCATAGAAATAAGATACACCTGAGAGAGTCATTGAATGAAGCTGAGAGTCAGTCAAATAATATTAGCTCACCTAACAAAATCGAGAACAATACAAACAGTAATGGAGGTTGTAACAATGTTAGTAGTAATAAGTCTTATGATTTAAGTAATAGTTATCTAAATAGTGATGTTACTGAAAGTGGTTGTATAAGTGGTGATCAAAATGTATTAAGTGAAATGGTGAATAAGCGACAACGAAAGGTCCCAGCTAAATTTAAGGATTTTGTTATGTATAATTAAATGAAAGGGGGATGTTGGGTGCCATGCTGAGTTGGCAACCTAAAAATAGGATAACTGGCAACACTGGCCAGAGTAGGTAATAATATACATAAGTTACCGTTAGTTAGAAAACATAGTTTGTGTTAACCCGTTAAATATAATTATGATGATTCAAAATATAACATTATAATAAATTGTGTTTCATACTAAACACCGACATAACAAAGATAACAACGTTTGATTGATTTAACGAAAAATTTGACAGTTCCACACGAGAAGCAAATGGTAAAAAATTACAGGAAGTGTTCAAATTGACTACCTTCCAGTTCAAGGCACAACGCCACTCGCTTTCTTGGAGCTATTGATGCTCTTGAGACATCCCTTCTCCTAATGTCATGTCTAAGAGCGGTAATACTTCTTCTGCCAAGTTCATTCGGATCAGCTGGTAACGTTCTATAAATTTTATTTTTCATTGTCCCCCACAAATAGTAGTGTAGGGGAGACAGATCGGGCGACCGTGCTGGCCAGTGTAGGTCACCGTCATTAGCAATAACTTGACTGGGGAACATTTCCGACAAGTATTCCCTAACCCTCCTAGCATTATGAGGCGGCGCGCCATCTTGCTGGAGCCCGATTGCATTTAAACGTTGTCCAGCAATATTGTCCATAAAGTCCATTAAAAACGTCCTTAAGAAATTGAGGTAACGATCGGGATTTAAATTTTCTTCATAGATGAATTATTGTGTATTATTGTATCGCTCAAAAAACCAACCCACACATTATGGCCAAAGCGTATTTTCAGTCGCCGTTCATGAAACTGATGTGGGTTCTCAACTGACCAGTAATGCCCAATGTGCCGATTAAACATTCCTGCATTAGTGAAATTGCACTCATTAGATCATATGAGATTATCAAGGAAATTTTGATTGTTTCGTGGCTGATTTATCAGAAACGTGCAAAAGGCTACACGTTGGTCACCGTCTTCTGGATGAAGAACTTGCGAAACATGGTTGCGTAAGGCCGATACTTATGTTTTTTGAGTGATCTCCAAACGACTTGGTGTGATAAACTTGGCTGATCTGCAATTTCCCTCTTTGAGACAGAAAGATTGTCTTGTACCTAATGAAAAATGTATACTTAGTATTTAGGTGTTCGTTATAAAAATCATGTGAATTTTCACCGCTTGTAAGATTTACTGTTCATGTTAATTGGGCCTACCACCATAATTTCGTCTAGGTTTATTAAACGAACCATATTGACCCAAATTTCTACCCATAAATTGAAAAAACCGTAAACTCGGTTGTTGTCGCTCCCGATAACGTTGCAAATATGTTTCCGCAGTGACTACTGCATTTCGATGCGAAGCATAATAAATTCGCAACATATCTCTTTTTTCTTCATTTCAAAAATTCATTTTCGCGGCAAGAACAACATAAACGTAGATTACACAAGAAATTGTGGAACTGTTAAATTTTTCGTTAAAACAATCGTACGTTGTTATCTTTCCAACGTAAAACTTCTCGAAATTGGAAAATTGAAAATTTTGGCGCAAATGTAAAACAGAACTATTATGTGTGATACATCAAAGTATTCATAAAAAAAAACTTGCCATAAAAATGCAAAAATTCAAAATGGCACCAAAAAAAAACCAAGTTGCATGTTGTATCTTTTGCGTCTAGGGTGCCATGGACATTGCGATAGATTTAGATTCCTTGTGAAACAGTGCCTTCACAACAGCGGTGGCTGGTGCCTTCAAAAATTGGTGAAGAGTAAAAAAATAAAATAAAAATAAACTTAAAATTAGGTAGAATGTCTCAGAATATGTGATACAGAATGTATTGAACAATATAATTATTTCGAGTTAAGCATATACAAGACTACTACTATAAGAAAAAAAGTATATACATACAGATTCACATACATACTCAGATGCATATAGTAGGTTTCTTGGTACGTAAGGTACATCGGAGTAAGTGGAACAGAGATTCAATAATTTAAGTTTGAGTATCCTTAAGAACTAAAATAACTAAATTGTGCAATTTGGAGTGGTTATAATCTGCAAATGTGTTGTGTGAAAAGGGAGGTAGTTATATTTTATCTTTGTTTAGTGGATAAATTAAATCGCACGCACTAGGTCCCACTTTCCCTGCAGTATGGGGCAAGTGGACAAGAATATCATTTTACTCATATAACTATTTGTAAATGAAACAGGGATAGTGCAAATAAAGTACATAATGCAACTTGAGTCTATTTAATAACGCATTGTTAATTCTATTAAGTTAACTGTGACATGTGACGAATGCCAATCATAAATGAGAATGATTGGTCTTTCTTTCGTAATGACATTCAGAAACGTTCGTTGAAAGTAATTCTTGAATGCGTCGTTCTCCATCCATCCCCTTGCCGTAGCAGCATACGACTTTCCAGGGTATTCACACTTTTTGTCTGCCAGCCAGGTACTCCAAAGATCTTTTCCTTTAAAAAGAATACGTGGTGGTACTCTTGACCAGATGCATTGGCATGTGCTGCTCTTCCTTTTTCACCAATTGTTGTCAGTTGCCAGTGGCGAAAACGGGGTCTTGTGTACTACGTGCTGTATAATAAGTGCTTCCGCTCAAGCTTTTCCCCCCCCTTTATAATTTATCCAAGGAAAAATATCAATCCTAGGATGGCAATTGGAACACCACCTGGTTCCTTGATTTTGGCTAACCCCTCAGGATGGATAAACACCGAGTTGTTTGTCAGCGTCATGGATCATTTCATCAACCAAACTCAGAGCAGCTCTGCGTATCCTTCTCTCCTATTGCTAGATAATCACGAATCTCATTTGAATATTGAAGCACTCGACTTGGCCAAGAAATTGGGGGTTACTGTTCTAACGTTTCATACACATACGTCTGCCAAAATACAACCGCTGGATGTACGAGTCTTCGGACCGTTCAAAACTTATTACAATAATGCAATGGATTCTTGGTTATTGCGTAACCCTGGCCATCCAGTTTCAATGTATGATATTGGTCAATTTATTGGAACAGCTTTTACTAAATCAATGATGATTGAAAATATAACAAAGGCTTTTAGAAAAACCGGTATTGTTCCATTTGATAGGGATGTTTTCAGTAATGATGATTTTTTCCCAAGTACTGTGACAGATCGACAAGACCCCACATGTTCTGCATTGGACCAGATTTCTTTGGTTACTAACGACATTTTACCTCCTGTTGATACCGATCCTACACCTGCCGTTCTTAACCCAAATCCTGCGGTACCATACACTGATGCTGCAGGACTTGCTAATTCTGAAACCATTCTAATAACTCCAGATCAGTTTAGGGCTCCGATTAAAGATGGCCCTTGAAACAACAAAAGAAAAGCGAGAAGAGCAGGCAGAAGCATTATTGCACCCCTGAGATGGATGAAATAAATAAAATTATACAGATGGCTGTTCAGAGAAAAGGAGTTAAAGTAAAAAAAAGTTAAACGACAAGTGCTGCTGAGTGATTCTAAAGGTGAAAGTGAGAACGAAAAGAATTTATGCCAAGAAAGCGATGACGACGATGATTGGTATGAGAAAGATGAAGATGAAGAAGACGAGCATGTCTTAACTCATAGAGACTTTTTGATTCCGATACCACGAAGAGCAGAAGTAGGAGAGTATGTTTTATTTAGTACTAAGAAGTTGAGAGTCTATTACGTTGCTAAAATATTAGAGCCCCTTAACGACAATATGGAGTATTTTGTAACTTTTCTGAGACTCAAACTAAAAACACACCAACTCTTCTGTATGCCAGACGTAGCCGACACGGCATTTGTAAAGGAGAAAGACGTTAAATATTTACTTCCAAAACCAAAAGTCAGTGGTTCAGCCAGACGCCAATCATATTATAGATTTACAGTTAGTTTTGCATTTTTGGCCATGCGCTAAAATGTAGTTGTTAGCTACTCTTTTGTAGATAATAAAGTTTTTGATATGAATCCGACTTCTCCTTTGAATGTGATTTAGGCAGCTGATTCACTGTGTACCATTACCCGATTCACTGTGTACTTACATGGCGAACAGTGGTTCAGTTTACATCATTTAACAAAAGTATTTTTTACATTTTTTCTGAAAAGTGCCGCACTTTAGGTAATCACAAATGTGTTCTAAATACATAAGAGTATTCATAGTAAAAAACATAAAAATTACAATGATTTAAATCGGTAATAAAACTTAAATAAAAAAAAGTGATCCACTGTTAACCACCTTACCCTACACTAAGTGTCCACTTGCCCTTTTATTGTGAATCCCACTTACCACTACTATTTCAAAATCCTGCGGTAAGTGGAACCAATCGAATTCTTTAATTAGATTTTATAAAAAGTATCAAATTTTATAAAAACCGTATAACAATACATTGTTGCTTATGCTATTCTTGCACAGGTGACACTCACAGCGAGCTTTAAAATAGTTTTAAAAACCATGGTTTCCTTTTGCCCCAGTGTACCTTACTTATTTTTTATGTATTAAATCTATTCTTCTGTATTATCCTATAACTGTTCTTCTTGGACTGAAATATTGGCTAACGATGAAATTCTCTCTCGGCATATGGTATTTCTTGAATACGTCTTTATTCTATTAAGACATGAAAAGCTCCTTTCAACGGAAACACTTGTAGATCTAATCGTTAATACAAGCGAAAATAATTTGAAGGCTTCAGTAAAAATGTCTCGTATCCATGAAGTTCTTTAAAAACCTTTAGTGTTGTTTTCGTAAACCATCAGACAATTAAAAAACGATGAAGCAGCGGGATTAGATGATACCCCAGGAGAATTAATTAAGGCAGGATCTGAACCAACTGAGAAAATCTTATATAACTTATTAAATAAAATCTGGACAGAAGAAAAAAATTCCAAAAAAGGAACTAAGGGCTTAATCGTAAAAATACCAAAAAAAAGGCAATACCACAGAATGTGATAACTGGAAAGCTATCACAATACTAAATACTACAAGCAAAATATTAACAAAGTAATACTTGAACAATTAAAGGAAGCTACCTTAAGTAAACTCATAAATAATCAAGCCGGTTTCCGACCACGAAGATCTTGCATGGATCACATCATTACTTTAAGGATAATTCTAGATGAATGAACGGCAAAAAGAACTACACATAGGATTTATTGATTTCAGAAAAGCCTTCGATAAAATTAACAGAGAAAAAATCTGCCAAATACTCAAGACTTATGGAATACAAGAAAAATATATAACATTAATTAAACTTCTGTATGAGAATTATAACGCCTGTATGGAAAAAAATCGGAAAAGTTTGCAATTGAAGGTGGCGTGAGACAAGGATGCATATTGTCGCCCTTACTGTTTCTAATAATTGTCGACTGGATAATGGAAAAAATAATAGATGACCAAAAAGATTACAGTGGAGATTTAACACGAAACAGGAAGACCTAGAATATGCAGATGACATCTGTTTAATTACCGAGAAAAAAGAACACCTACAAGATAAATTAAACCAGCTAAAAATAATAGCAAATACAGTAGGATTGGAAACCAACACAAATAAGACTAAGATAATAAGATCAAGCACAGAAGATACGACCGAAATACAAATATAAGGAAAAAATATACAAAATGTTGCAAATTTCACTTTTCTCGGCAGCGTACTGGATGAAAAAGGAGGATGCAAGTCGGACATAAAAGCAAGGATACATGAAGCACAAAACTCCTTCAGAATACTCTATAAAATATGGAGGTCAAACGAAATATCGAAGAATACAAAACTGAGAATACTCAGAACAAATGTAATCACGGTACTTTTATACGGGTGTGAAACTTGGGCACTAAATAAACAACAGCTGCAGAAAATTCAAATATTCATTAATAAATGTCTTAGAACTATAATAAAAATCCACTGGCCAAATACTATCACAAATAGAGATCTATGGAATACTACGAAGCAAAAACCGGTTAACGTGACTATAATAAAACGCCGCTGGAGGTGGATTGGTCACACACTAAGGAAACCATGCTCAGATTTAAATCGACAATCACTCGAATTTAATATTAAAGGAAAAAGGAAGAGAGGAAGACCACCTCCAACCTGGGAAGAAACATACTTAAGGAATGTAAAGAAATGAACACCACATGTAACCAAGTAAAAGATATAGCGAAAAACAAAAATAGGTGGAAAGAGTTCGTTCAAAATATATGTAACCAACAAGAACAAAACATACTCAACTCCTCAAATTAAAGTAAAGTGATAAAGTTTAAATAAAGTGTAAAGTGTAAATAAACCTTATAGTGTAAGGCTGACTACCTTATACTGTGGACTTACCAGTCAGAGAAACGTCTCAGACGCCCTTTATTCCTAATTGAAATGAAAGAAGCGAAGAGAGTTGTTGTTTTGGTACTATAATTTTCTTCGGCATAAATAAAGCCTAATTCGTTACGAAGGAGTTGTATTTGTTTAAATATGTCTGCATAAAATGGTTATAAATTTTGAAAAGCCTGAGAGGGAAAACAAATTTTATGTTGTTCAAATTTTATAGTGGCCACAAGTCCTCAAATCTAACATCTATTTCCATTAAAATGTGGTCTAAACTTTCAAAAAATTAAACTCGGTACTTTGTTTTAATTTGATCTTTATCAAAATTAGTTTCTTTCCTTTTCACGTTGAATTCTGTCAGTTCGTGTTACGCAGTAATTTATAACTAATGATTTTTTTAAGGACGTCGCGTCGTATAAAATATTGGTGGAACAGACAACGTCATTAACCTTTCAGTGATAACGCTCGGTCTCACAGACCGACGGTTTCAATTTTTGTCGCTATTAATGTAACGTTGAACGCCAGACGTGGGATATTTTCAATACCTGTGACTGGAATGATTTTACTCCTCGGTTCGTACTGGTAACTCGAAGTATGCTGTGGTTCGAATTTAAAAAATGACCTCGGTCTCACAGACTGACATTGTCACTCGCGTATTTAAACTGATTGTGTGAATTAGCAGGTACGTTAATTGCGAAATGTGTCCGCGGTCATACATTTTATTTCTTAATATTTTTAGCAGAAATGAGTTACGAGGAAGAACAGAAAAATCTCTTGCGCTTACTTGAAGAAGAAAATCCATATATAATTGACTATGACGACGACGATGATGATATTGTTGAAGCAGACAATGTTGAACAACGAGAAACAGATAGTGAGTCTGAACAAGAAATGGCGGTAACAGAGCAAGATGGAAGTTCCCGTTTGCAACCTGCTCAAAGAACTTTTAGAGAACGCTTCTACATTGGTCGTGACAAAACTACAATGTGGAAGAAACATTCCCTCCAAAAAATTGTAGAACTCGATCAGAAAATATAATTATCCATTTATCAGGAGTAACAGGACCTGCTAAAAGATTGACAACAGAAGTAGATATTTGGAAGTGTTTTATAGGAGACGATATACTAAATACAGTAGTAGAAAATACCAACAAAGCCATTGTAAATACGCATTATGATGTTTCCAACGTCTTACTTTACCGATCTTATTGAAATTACTATACTTGTCAGGTGTCAGAAAGACAAATCATCTAAGCGCAGTAGATTTGTGGAAAACAAATGGAACTGCCAAAGAATTATTCAGGCTGACGATGCCCTTACAACAGTTTCGGCTTCTATTGCGAGACTTGAGGTTCGATGACAAAGAAACACGTTTACACTGAGCCAACATAGATAAATTGGCTCCTATTCGAGAGTTATTTGAAATTTTTACTTAAGACTGCGAGAAACATTTTTCGTTATCTGAATAGGTAACAATTGACGAGAAGCTGGAAGCATTTAGAGGACGGTGTAGCTTCCGTCAATACTTTCCCAGCAAGCCGAACAAATATGGATTAAAAATGTTTGCATTGGCCAATGCGAAAATGTTTTATACCGCAAAGTGAGAAGTATATGTTGGCAAGCAGCCTGATGGTCCATATAATGTTGAGCATAGTGGTTTGGCAGTTGTTCAACGTCTTTGTGAACAAATTTCCGGAACACAGCGAAATGTGACTGTTGATAATTGGTTTAATAGCAAGGATCTGGCCTGATAAATTACTCCGTGATGGGCATCCTAAAGAAAACAAACCTCAAATACCTAAAGAATTTGTTGAGGGAAAAACCAGACCAGTCTTGTCAAGTATGTTTGGGTTTCAAAAACACTGTGCTTTAGTGTCTTATATTCCAAAAAAAAAAAAAATTAGAAATGTACTGTTGCTCTCTACGATGCATCATGATGACGCGATCGACGCTGGTACAGGAAAACCTGATATTGTTATGTTGTACAATTCTACTAAAAGTGGCGTAGATGTGGTTGATAAATTATGCGCAACATACAACACAGCAAGAGCTACTCGAAGGTGGCCTACGGTTATCTTCTACAGTAAAAATCCAAATAGCGTCCAAAACAAAAGTTAGAAATGTATTAAATTTTGTAAGTAAAACAGATAAATTAGCAAGGGTTTAAATTTTTGATAGTTCTCGTATTATGTGATACATCGCTGAAAAGGTGATAAAAAATACTATTCGATAATGTAAAAATCCAAGATGGCGTCCATATGAAAAACAATAGTTAGTGTATGTATTTCAAAAACAAATGACTGTAGATAAATTTTGGTACTTTTTTTAAAATTGTCTTTTAAAAGCGTCATAATAATGTACAAATCAAAAATGTTGTCAGACTTCAAATAAAAGAGCTACAGGGGTAGTAGAAAATGCACAATTTTGTTTTCTTCAATTATTTCAAAACAAAAAAGTTACTTCAAATCTGACTTTACCATGATGATAGCCATAAAATTCTCTAAAACTTTCCCCATTTACATGCATGCTGAATCTCGGACACACTGTATATATATATATATATATATATATATATATATATATATATATATATATATATATATATATATACATTCCGTTTATAGAGTGCCTGTATGTGGCTCTCGCTTAGAGATAACCAGTCGGTTAAATTAGGGCACTGTTGCGCATTTTTATGTTGAACAATAATCTGAAAGAAAATTAGAGCTGTCATCTTTAGTTTTTGAATTATTGCAATAAAATTAAAATTTTGGCTTTTGTTCTCATTTTTTTAAGCAAAAACTATTCAAGCTAGACGTTTTTAACTAAAACATTGTGAACCAGTGACTATTCATGTAGTTATTGATCCAGTTTTATATTTAAGTAAACAAGAGCTTACATTCCGAGGACATGGTGAAAGCATTTTTGAGTACAAGATCGATTATGTTAAGACATAAATAAGCAATACAAGTTGATGACACTATAGATATAAATCAAACTTCACCGTGCTCTCTAATAGTAAGATTCGTCAACTCTAAAGGTCTTGCGCAATTTGATTACGAACCCAAATTAGTAGGATAATGTCACGAGGGCGCAAGCGTAATGTCTGAAAATTTGAGCGGACTTTATAAAATTTAATGATAAGGCTATTTTTGTGCACTGCCTCGCACATCGCCTTAACGAAGGTCTACAACAAAATTTTGGTAAAATTTCATCTTGTACATTTTTGAAAGTTACTGAGTGTATTTATTAAAGACTGGTATAAAATAAAACGAGTTTTTGAATTTATACTAACTTGTGAACAGTCAGATAAAAAATCAATTCAACTTTCGAAATACTTCTTAAACGACATGAATAGTTTTGAATTTACTTTTTTAGCCGTTATGTTTAATGACATTTTCTGTTCCAGCGATATTTTATACGACGTCCTTTGGTATAAATTACTGCGTAACACAAATAAGTAAAAGTCGCGTAATTTTAAAAAGAAAAAGAACAGACCAGTTCTTGAACACATTATTCATTAAAACCACTGTACTGGCAGAATTCACCGTAAAAAGGAAAGAAATTAATTTTGATCAAGATCAAATTAAAACAAAGTACCGCGTTCAATTTTTTGAAAGTTTAGACCACGTTTTAATAGAAATGAATATTAGATTTCAGGACTGTAAAAGAATTAAATTAAATTTGAACAATATAAAATGTGTTTTCCTTCTGAGGCTTTACAACCATTTTATTCGGACATATTTAAAAAATACAACGCCTTTGTAACGAATTAAGCCTGATTTATGCAAAAGAAAATTATAGTACCAAAACAGCACAAGAGGTTTTTCAAGAACTTCATGGATACAAAGACATTTTTACTGAAACCTTTAAATTATTTTCGCTTGTATTAACGATTCCATCTACAAGTGTTTCCCTTGAAAGAAGCTTTTCATGTCTCAATAGAATGAAGACATATTCAAGAAATACCATAAGCCAAGAGAATGTCATCGTTAGCCCATATTTCAGTCCAAGAAGAACTGTTAGTGGATAATCATTTGATGAGGTCATAGCCAATAAGTTTGCAACTCTAAAACACAGAAGAATAAATTTAATACATAAAAAATAAGTAAGGTACACTGGGGCAAGAGGAAACCATTCTTTTTAAAACTATTTTAAAGCTCGCTGTAAGTGCCACCTGTCGAAGAATAGCGTAAGCAACAATGTTTTATGTGAAGAATATTGTCAGAGTACAAATTTCTTCCGCTACGTTGAAGTATTGGCACCATTTTCATTATATGGGTTTGTAAAGCAAGCATTGAATTGTACAGGTGCATTTCAGATTCCCATTAATTGTAAAAAAAAAATAAATCCACGTTGTGACTTTAGCGGTAAGTAATTATTCGGCATGTATTGTTATACGGTTTTTATAAAATTTGATACTTTTATAAAATTAATTAAAGAATTCGATATGTCCCACTTACCCCAGGGTTTTGAAATAGTTGGGGTAAGTGGGATTCACAACAAAGCGACAATTGGACACTTAGTGTATACATGTGGCATATATCTTCGTCTAGTACTTTTCGTTTATTTTTATGCATTATTCTTGCAGATTACAGTGGTTCGAAATTACATCGTAAAAATCCTCTGCCATCGTATACTAACGAGCAATTAAACACTGCTGTGGAAGCTGTAAGAAGCAAACAAATGACACATCGAGCTTCTAAGCATACCCAAACCTACCTTATATGAAAGAGTTCATGGAACAAGAGGTGTTAAAAGCGATACTATTGGAAGACCCACTGCTACACCGCGTGGAATTGAGGCCAAAATTGCAGCAAACGTTAAAACCATGGATAAGTATGGTTTTGGCCTATCAAAAAAGGAACTTCTGTTAGCCATTGGACGAGACGCAAAGGAAAATAACCTTAAAGCTCCTTTTAAGGGTTCAATACCTGGTGATGGCTACTTTGCCAACTTCAAACGTCGTTATGGCCTCTCTCAGAAAAAACCGCAACCTGTTTAGGTTGCTCGAAAAAGATGTGTAGGTCCATTTGTGATAGCTGATTACAAATCTATAATACAGATGAGACAAGCTTCTGTCTTGATCCGAATAGAGTGAAAGTAATTGGTGAAAAGGAAGAGCAGCACATAGAGTCACAGCATGGCCAGGCAAGGAGAACTTTTCTATTTTAATGGGTGCCAATGCATCTGGTCAAAAGTACCACCGCGTATTCTTTTTAAAGGAGGCTATCAGACAAAAAGTGTGAATGTCGTATGCTGCGACGCATTAATGAATTACTTTTAACGGACGTTTCTGAATTTCATTACGAAAGAAAGACCAATCATTCTCATTTATGATGGACATTCGTCACATCTCACAGTTAACTTAATATAATTAGCAATGCAAGAGAATATAGTTATTATGGCCCCTCATAGCAGCGATCTTCTACAGCCAATTGACCTTGCAGTTTTTAAGTCCCTGAAGCACAAATATAACGAACTGATAATAAAATGGCCAGGAAAAAACTATGGAATAAGGATGTCGAAGTCCCTATTTGCTACTACAATTTCCCAAGGTTGGCAGGAATTGGATGAAGAAATGATAAAAAGTGGGTTTCGCAAGGCAGGACTTTATCCGTTTTGTGACAATGTCATTTCAAACGACAAATATGAACCGGCGGCCTTTCTGCACAAAATCCTTTGAAGCTATTCTGCTTGAGTACGTCAAACAGGCTCCAACAGTGAGTAATCCGAAGCGAAAGAAAATATGTCCAGCAGCGGAAGTCATCACATCTGCTGATTATTTGCAACAATTGCAAGAAAAACAAGTAGAACCACAAAAAGAAAAATTACTAAAGTCAATTTCGGAGACTACTAATGAAGAGACATTTGGCTTCTCGGATTCCATCATATCCGATGATGATGTCCAACAATTAAAACAGATCACACCATTAAAGAAAAATAAGTCGATAAAGCAATCTAAAAAAATTGGCACCAGTAGACTTTGGCAGTACTGACGAAGATCAATTTGAACTAAAGATGACTGTGAATGGTCCAAACCTTCAACTCCTATAGAGCTGTAAATTCACTAAGAGGCAATGCCGGATGACTACGTACTCTTAAAAATTTCAGTTGCTGGCCCTAAATAAATAATACTTATTTTATAGTTATAAATGATCAGTCTGATGTGATGAACATAAGTGTGAAATGAAATCTGAAAAATGGAAAAGTTTCTGACATCTTTTCATGTTCTTAATAATGGTAAGTAAATAAATATGTGCAGTTGTTAATTTGTTAGAGCGTGTTGATGTTTCATACACAAAGAACAAATTACAAACACAAAGCACGTAACTTAAATCTCATTTGTTGAATTTGCTATTCATTTTTAGGACTTACCGTTTTGCTTAATTAGTATTAGACGTAGATAAGTATATGATTTAGTTTGCAATAGTAATGTATTAACGTTTAATTTTGAATGTACAAGCAATAGGTGGTAATTGATATTGATGTAATGTTATTTAATTATGTTTATCACAAGCCATACATGTAGTAACTAAACGTAAACTATATTTTAAATATTATTGTGTTATTTATGTGCACAAGAGGAAGTTGAAACTACTTCTAGTAATACGAATACAGAGTTAAAGTTTGAAGTTATGGGTTTAATCGCATCTAAGTCTCCATGTTAAGGGAAAAATACAGGAAACCATTGATAGTCCCCCAATATACGGCAACCAAGAGAAAGCAAATTTCTTCAGTTTGGAAATATTTAAAAAAGTTCAGGGATAGAAATTTCTAAAAAATTTTTAAATTGTAGAAAACTGTATAAAACAAGCAGAAACATTTCAAATCTACGCCAATATCACTTAAAAATATTTTATCTGACTTATTTCCAATTCTAATGATGATAGTGACAGAATATCAGCTAGTGGTAGCAGATCTACTACAAACAGTACAAGGATAAGCCCATTTTTCAGGCGCTCTATAGAATATGAAAATAATTTTCAAAGAAAAACAGAAATTGATTTGGCACCGACTTTAATGATTCCCAGAGATGTTCAACCATTTAATATTGTAAATGATAGTAGATTTAAACATTTTGTAAATTTTCTCGACCCAAGATATGTGCTTTCAAGCAAAATCACAATTAGAGATAACACACGAAAGAATATTACAAAACAGCAAAGCACAAACTTTTCTTTAAGATATCAAATACACGACTATTACTGGTGACTCATGGACAACTTGAATAACTGATAGTTACTTGTTACTTCATTACAAATTATGAATTAAAAAATGCGGTATTGTTTACAAAAACATATAAAAAATATATATCAAATCAGGTCATTACTGATAGGTGAGGTCCGGGTAAGCACGCCCAGCAGGTAACCCGCTCACCTTATTAATTTAGAAGTAAAGCCTTTACTATTAGCACACTTTGTGTTTTTACGTTTCAATTAAAGTATAGATGTCGCTCCGTTTCAGTAACTGACAGATTACATTTTTACCGGCAATTTAATCTGTCAATGTGCTTTAACAGCGCCTTTAATAATTTTTCATCCTCATAAAATTAACGGTAAGTACAGTTAATGTTTATTACGAAATATAATAATTATACAAAAAAAAAGGACTTAAGTAATTGTGTCTTTCTGTATGTTAATTAATTTAGCAATACGTAAATTCTAGAGCAAGCATATCAAAGACTACAGACCATAATGCCCAACAAATGCAAGTGCCCTTTAACGATATGTTCACGCTAATGGCTTGTGACAACAAACCAAAAAGGAACTAGGTTGGGAATATCATAAGTTTAACGGCTTCGCCAGGAAAGGAATGTTTGGAGCAAAAGGAGGTGAAAAACCATAAAAAAAGTGAAATAAAAAAGGTAAAAACTCACGTGGAACGAAACTTTTCAAACAGAAAACGTTACAAAAACCTTCAGACCTAAAAAGTCAAGATAGAATTAAAAAAGATAAGATTTAAGGAATTCAGCAGTAGTGACGTATCAGAGGAAGAAATATGTGATGATGAAAGTTTCGATAACATGGATGAAGACATGGAATATGAAATTTGGATTATGTGTAATGAATTTGGAAAAACAGAAATGTGGTATCAATGCAGTTTGGGCATATAAAGACTGTACCGGTTATGGTGGTTCCAAATCCTACATTTGTGGTTTATGTTCTTAAAGTGTGTTTTTTAGAAATATAATCTAAACGAACCGCTTTTTTACGTATATTTTTGCCTTCATTTTATTAAATTTTTATTTGTAATTTGAGCGGTGTTACCCCATGTAATGGACCCCCTAGGTTGGATAACCCCGCGCAATACAAGATTTTTAAAAATATGAAAAATTAAGGCAAATAAATTTATTTTGAAAACAAAATTTCGGGATACTTTTATAGTCAATACGTTTAAATGACAAATTTTGTTTAAAGTGCCACAACGGGTATAGGTTTTTAAAAATCTTAAGATATGCTTAAGTGGGCGGGGCTACCCGGATCTCCCGTAATGCTAGTAATTTGATCAAAGCATGTCAAATTATATAAAAAAAGACGTATGCCAAGTTATACACAAACTTTTAATCTTGTGGTATAAGATAGTCTAAAACTGAGAAACGTTTTAAAAGTAGCCCTGTGGCAATGAAACAACCATTATCCTTTATACACGATGGAATAATATGTACGCTATACTCAATAGAGTTTTAACATCTTTGAATCCTATTTTAAAATTTAAACAAAATTATATAATCTTTATATAAAAAATATTATCTGTAGATGAGACAGAATTATTGGGAAACATTGTAAAGGTTCTATGTTTCTTTAAACAAGGAATAATATCAATCATATGTGACTGTGTCAATGATTGTTCTCATTACTAATGAAATATACAATCAACTATTAAGAGTCTAAAGAGTGAAGAAAGGAGACTGTTTGGTGAGAAGGTTTTAGAATGTTTAAAAAACAGACTATTTTCTAATGAAACGAGGTCGGTCCAAACGAAGTAACTATGTTGGATCCGAGGTTTAAGAAAGAGACATTTATTAGGGCCGGTTGTACACTTGCAGCTTAATTGTGGGTTTTGTAAAGCCGAAGCTTAGCTGAGCTTAAGCTTAAATCGTGAATCGATTGTACAAACGTTGGTTTACTAAAGATCGAGTTGAGCAAGTCCTTTAGATTTAACAGTGTTTCCCAACCTTTTTGTACTCGTGGATCACAAGATAGATTCCTCATGTACCCGCGGACCACAAGGGGGTGTTTACCGTCCCCTCTCCGGCTCGACCTTTACCCGCCTCAAACTAAATAATAAATAAATTAATTAACTACATTGATTAATTCTATCATATCTTCATCATCCGTCAAATCTGCCAAAACATTACCCATTGATAACTTTTTTATAACCAAACTTTAAAGAAGTAAAAAATTTTATACTTAAATTTTGGACGAAGCAGTCAAGCTGTCATTAAGCCGCCAAAATCGATGGCTTTGCTAAGGAGCAGTTTAAACCGAGTTTGATTGCTAAACCAGTTTTGTACAATGACTGTAATCCACTTCCGTAGCTTAAGCTCCACTTAACTTTAAACTTGGCCAAACCGCATTTGTACAATCGGCCCTTAGATCTCCAGATAATACTAACCAACCATCACCAATTTTAGAAAATGTAAATGCCTTTTATACTAAATATGAAGCAAATAGTTTGTTACCATAAGCAACATATCGGAAGGAGCATACGGCCAGAAAATTTAATATTCAAAATTCAGTTTGCATTTCTTTATAATAAAATTCAAGATAGGCGTACATCTACTTTAGCACACGTCTTGATCATTAAAAGGAAGTAGTTAACAAGAGTAAATTCAACGCAAGATTGTAATCTGTTACTGTTTTGGAAGGTAAGTTAAAAAGTTATTGTTTAGTAATACATGTATTTGGTTCAGGTTAACGAAAATGAGCTAGAACTAACAACTCCCAGTGTTGCGTTAAATTTTGTTGTCAACTAGCATTAGAATGCCTTGGTTATTAATGTCAAAATCGTTAATAATTTGTCACTTTATGCGTGCTGTAATATTGTGCCATAAAGTCGTCTTGACGATGAAATACAAACAAAGAAATAGAACAAATTATTTATTTATATTAATACTACAGTTAGAATATGATCTGTAATTAATGTAATATTAAAGAAATTATTGTTAACTGATGTTAATATTAATGGTGTAATTGGAATTTCCGGTAATTGAAATTCCCCCAGATGTTTCAAGAAGGTTCGCTTGAACTACTTGGAGATGTTGATATAGATATTTCTCGGTTACTCATTTGTTGTACGCTAGGTACTAGATCCTAAGGTTTTGGTATGTTTCTTCTTGTTTTCGATGGAGTCTGTCACGTACCCTTCAGGAACAGTATCGTTTTTCCAATCCCCATGCCGTTTTAAAGTTCTAATACCAGCTCCACTGTCTGTCAATATTGTGGCAGAAGTTCTACGAAATGAATGCCCTGTGTATTGATCCGCATTGGGAATACTTAAATACTTGGCAATCTGTCGAGGAATCTGGCCAAATATGTTAATGCCAATAGGATTACAGGTACATTTACACGCATTGTAGAGTAAAAAAACTTTTCAATCTTCACATGCTTCGGTCTTAAACTCATGTACTTCTTAATGAGGTCAATATAATTTACTCTACTGTCATCGTTTAATATGGTAAAAACTCTGGGTCTATGTGTTTTGGCATCTCTAATATAAACCACACATAGATTGTATAATTCTATGCGTCTGCAACCGCCAAACATACCAAATATTGCAACTACCTAAAATGTAATCATATTTATGAAGAATAATCTTAAAAGTAAAAATTTACCTTAATAAATAAGTATTTGTCGTTGGGTGCTTCAAGAAAAAATTAAGCAAGTGCTCTTTTGAAAACACTAATTATTTCTCTGGTATGTACCCAACAAAACAGTTTTCCAAGTATGCCGAAAGTTTTGAAAACTTGCTGATGTTCACATCCTTTTTGAGATGTAACATACATTTTAATTTGGAGTACCTGCACCGTATGAAGACGACTTGTGGTTTTTCGACTAAAAAAATAAATACAAAGAATGATTACCTTTAATGAATGATGTAATGAACTTACTTGATCAAGGAAATACGCAAGCAAAACTTTTGTAACAGTTTCCGTATTATTCTTGCGCATCCACTCAATAAATCTGTCGAACTCTTTGTTATAAATGATTTCGGACTTTTTAGGTATAAGCCTCAACTCAGCTTTTGATGCTTTTTTAAGGATTTCTTCATCCACGTCTGAATCCATTTTTGCAAAATTAGTTTATTTACAAAAAATAAATGACACCTATAATGCAAAACTATAGAAACTATAATAAGACCGTTCACGAACTCTTGTGAAATGATTTTTTTTGTAACGATCTGAAATCATTATTTCATTTAAATTGTGTTTCAAAGTGGCTAGTTCAACGGACAAAATTATATATGAAATTCACAACACGAGTATTATTGTCATAATAACAAGCGTTCATAATAGCATAGTTATCGTTTCATAATGTCGTAGTTACCATAATACAAAAGTGTGTGTGGCAAGTGCAGATTTATTTTGGCGTAACCAAGAGCAAAATAAGTGCAGACTTGTTTTGCCGTAACCGAGGATACAACTTACCAAATATTATCAACCATGTCATGTTTCGATAAAGCCTTGTATTTAATACAGATATTCAGATAGTCACAATAAACTCGTTAACTATGGCTATCTAATATCCTTCTTAAATAAATAATTAAAGTAACAGGTCATATTATAAGTGATAGACTTTCCCAACACAAATGCAAAAGTGTAGATTTGCTAAAGATTTTAAATAAAAATGGTTGTAAACTTTTCTCTTCTCACAGAAATCTACAAAACGTTATTTAGGCTACATTGTTACTACTGGAAGGATTATTCAAATTCCAATGTATGAATACGGTGAGTTTTGTTTATTTATATGCATAGCATACAAATAGTCCTCCGTTTCATAGTGTAGAGTCCACTAGCGAACGTTATCAATGGTTACTAATGTAACATTCGATACTTCTACACTACTCCATTACACAGAGAACCATGGCGTAGCCCAGTTTTGTTTACTTTTTTATGCGTTAATAGGTTATATTGTTTTTTGTAGAATAAACCGATAAAAAAACATTTATTAGCAGTGTTTTGTTAGTGACAATAATCTGAAATGGTCAGTTATGCAGAATGTGGTCTATCACATAATCTCATAACGTTATGTGACAATATAATCCTTAAATTTCTCTTTCAAGATGTGAGAACTACAGAGCTATCTGTCTAGCTCAAACAATACATCAATTATTCACAAGAATCCACGAGAAAACGCTAAGGGGATATGTAGAGAATAAACTGGAGGAAGAGCAAGCGGCATTCCGATTAGATAGACAAGTAAATGGAAACATTTTCATATTGAAAACTATATATATATATATATATAATATATATATATATATATATATATATATACATAAGGCAATAGAAAAAGGTAAAGAGATCGACCTGAAAGCTGCATTCGATACAGTAAATAAACAAGCACTATGGGATACCTACTCTAATAGAACTAAAAATACCAATTCAGCTCATACGTATAATAAGAAGCACGGCAAACAAAGTAAAAGTACAAATATCAGGGCAAAAATCAGAAGAATATGAGATCAAATGAGGAATAAAGCAGGGAGATAGCACAAGCCCACTGTTACTCGTAATCGTGATGGACAAAATTCTAAATGCAATAAAGACCAAAGAAGGACATAACACAGGAAACCACAAGCCATCACAATGAGCAGTTTAATGTGCGCAGATGATGTAGTCATAATAGCCGATACAAGAAGAACAATGCACAACTTATTAGACAACTGGACTGAAGAGGTTGAAAATATAAAGATGAAATAAACACAAGAAAAACGAAAGTGATGATAATTTACGAAACACAGAAGGACAACGGAAATAGTGAGATTACATGTAAAAACTAACCAATAAAAGAGCCAAGTTAAGTCTGGAAAACGAGGAGACCAGGGGAATAAGCTCCTACTACCTATACACCTGCCTGAAAATGTTTCATCAAGATGTCGTACATTTAATGAACACCCATCAGGTTGGAAGAACAATGTCCTTCTAGTTTTAAGGTTAATATCTTCAAGTAGACGAGGTAGTTGGTTTTGAAGGAAGGCCAAATAGATCCAGTCAATGCTCTCTCGAACACCACTGGACCAAGAATTCTTTCTGCAATTATTCCATATCAGACATTAATTTTCAACCACATTGGTGCTACACACACCAGCACAACGAGGACTCCTCGACCAGTAAGATATATAGATGTGTGTGTGTGTGTGTGTGTGTGTGTGTGTGTGTGTGTGTCGTGTGCTGTGTCGTGTAACTGCTGCGTGTGTGGTGTGTGCGTGTGTCGTGCGTGTGTGCTGTGTGTGTGTCGTAATGCTGCGTGCGTGGTGTGTGTGTGCGTGTGTGTGTGTGTGCGTCGTGCGTGTGGGTTGCGTGTTGTGCTCGTGCGATGTTGTTGCATATACGATAACTTCAGAACGAAAATATCTACGTACTTTTGTATTTAAGTTTGTTTTCATTCGGCGTAGAGCTGATTAGATTTTGGGAGAAATCCAGCGGCGGAGAGCGGATGTTTATTAGTGTTAGTTTTTGGTTTTTATCAAACATCAGCTGCATGTTTCAAAGTTATAAAAATACCTACATATAGACCTTAAACATATCGATTAATTATGTTCTATGCAATTTTTTGATATAACGCGTAATTTAGGCACAAAAACATTCCTATGGTAGAATTTAAGCGTTCATTATCTGAATAACGATGAATTTTATAAGAAAAAGTGTAGACATATTTTTTATAGAAAATTTAATCTTACATAAATTTTCTTTATAAAGTTTTTTAATGTAAAGCGAAATAAATATAAAAATTAAATAAATAAGTTTGAAAATGTTGAAACTGTGTTATCGATATTTTTTATAGAAGCGGGCGGCTTTGGAATTTTTTTAACGTTAACGTGCATTTACGTCTATTAATCTCTATCTGACATAGATTATTGTTTTTGGTTTTACAATGATGCCGGTTTTCGTTATGAACGTATTAAACAGAGGTTGCTTAGTTATCCTAAAAAAATTTGAATTAAAATTATTTCATCTCTTTTAATTTAAGTTAGCATCTAGATATCTATTAACGTCTTGTCTGTCATGAAGTTTTAAATGTCTGTTTGAAACAGATTATTGTTTTTGCGTGTACAATGTTGTCTATTTTCGTAATTAACTTCTTATGTAGGAAGTTGCATAATTATCCTTAACGAAATGTTATTAAAATTATTTTATTTCTTTTAATTTCCATTTTGTAGGTTGGAAGGTCGTGTGGTGTTCCACACCAGATATTTTACAAGTTAGAGACGACCGTACTTGTTCACATTCTATTAGCAAAATAATAAATAGTAAATTAAACTATAAGCGCCGTTGTCCAGAGTAATGATTTCAAAGGTAACGAGACATTTTTGAAAATATTATGACTGTCATGAAAGAAAGGGAAAATTTTATTTCATTATGAGTTTGCGGTTTATTTACAGATGAAAAACGATCGGAAAAAACGCATTCAGCAAAATTCCAGGAAAATTAGCCACTTTTTTGAAACTGCCTGAACCTAGTACATACATTGGACATTCCTTCCACCGTAGCTCTGCAACATTCCTAGTAAACTCTGGGAGTGATACGGTAACACTTGAAAACCATGGACGTTAGCATTCTTCTGCAGTTGCAGAAGGATATATCGACCATTGCTTATCGAACAAGATTAACATTTTTCAAAAAATCCTGACAAACCAAGAATAGCTTGCACAAAAAACACCTGAAGTGTTAAATAATTACGACGAAATAAATGAATTGCCAGTTAATCTAGATAATTCCAATGCACTATCAACTTCATCCATAGAAATGTCACCATACTGCTGCGTATAAATTCTGATATTACTATCCGTAATTATGCTCAGGGATAATTAACATTAATTACTATCTACATGTATAAAAATGAATGCCTTTTTCGCTGGCCAAGGACTTTACAGATTTCATTGATTTTTTTTAAGTTTTATAATACTTGTTAGAAGTTTCTTACGGAAGGAAAAATTAAGAAAATTGCCTAGATAATTGGAAAATTTCAGAAAACTTAACGACTATTTAAACTTCGCGCGTTTGATAGTTCGCGCGCCTGAAATGTCATTTAACAGCTGCATTGGTTGGGTTTTATCTATCTTTGTGAAGTGTAGGGATTCACAAAGAAAGGGTTTTTCAAAATTCCATAAAAATGTAATAAAAACAGGTTTACTTCATCACTGCAATTCAACCTACACGAGTTTTATCGATTGATAAGTTATTATTGTATTTGACAAAAATGAAAATTAAGTTTTGTAATTCTTTCGGGTAATCTAAGCGTAAATTCCGTATCTTATTTAGTAATAAAAAGAACTACTTCGCCGTAATTTATCTCAAAAAATCTCTATTGTAATACTGCGCATATTTGGTAACAGTAATTGTAAAAAAAACACGCAATAAAAATTCCCTAAGTACGTTAATTGTTATCTAAACAAAAAACACAATTAGTGTTAAAAATGTGTTAGTAATTCACTTTCCTTGTAGTTTGATATTGCGAGGTTGTCCCTTTATTATGCATGTACCACCATAAACATGTATAAATTAACAAAATATATTAAATAAATATCTTGATAATATTTTAAGATTATGGTTTAGCCAATTACAAAAATTTTATTAAAGCGCATTTTGTGAAATCTTTAGCGTTATAAAAATTTGATGAAAAAGAATAAAAAAAGAGATTTATTAATTATTGTGCATTATTTAGACATCAATATACAGTGCAAAATAAAAAAATTACACTGTAAAGTAATTATGAATTAATCTTTATAAGACTCGTTTACAAGTAGCACGTCTGATATTACCAAATTAAGAGCAAAAATATATTTTAAAAGTAGAACAATATAAAGGACGAAAAGATGAAAAGTAACAACACAATAAAAATATTATCAGTTAATTTAGCACAATCCCACATATAATAAAAAATGCCATTTGTAATTGTAACATACTTACTTATATTTTTTTAATTATGCATAATCGTACTAATGGTTGTTCATAAAATGAAGTATTATTTGGAAATATGTGCTATTAATGATTGGAAAAGTTTTACTTCTTTATTTTTATCCATTCATAGGTCCATTGCCCCTAAGTGTAGAATTACAGCTTTGATTTTATCTTTAGACCAGTAAAGGGCGTACAAATCCGAAAGTTAGTTTACCGATTTACTTAGAAGTTTGAAGTAGTTTTTACTCTTAAGTAATAATACGCTGTTGGACAACTAAATTAACTCGCGTAATCTTAGCTGGCCCAATGACGGTGTGCCTACAAAATGAGGCTTGCTGGTTATCAATGTGATCATTAGTTTACTTACAAATTGCGAAAACTGTAAAAAAACTGTATTTTTTAAATTGTTTATAATTACTAAAGCAAGAATTCTAAACGTCTGAGAATCCGTGAAATTATGGCTGTTATACAGTGCGGTCTTTTAATGTGGAAACTTGGAAAGATTAATTTCTGTGACTATTTCACTCGTTAACATTTTACTTAGGAAATCGCCATAGTAATGAACGTATTTCAGCGGCAAAACACGTTGCTTGATAAAATTTGGCAAAACCTACAAGTTGGTATTGATAAGTGATAAAATTTTGACGTTTATAAAATATTTTAAGTATGCTTTGTAATAAAAAATTGCCAAATTGACAGCACGTGGCTTTACTTGTTTTAGTTAAATTATACGATGGAGAATAGATTTGGGTGCAGTTCGATTACTGAAATAGAGCAAGCAATTAACGAAACAACACCCTATAATACAATAAAGACAAAATGATCTGTTTGGGAACAGTTTTCTCAGTTTCTTACTGTGAGAAAATCCAGTTTAGATAAGGATACGGAACCCGAAATTATAGCCAACATTCTCGAAGATTATGCATATAATATGAAAAAAATAAATGGTGAGAATTATAATGAATCAAGTATAAAATCTATATGGAACACAACCGCTAAAATAATTCAAGAGAAATATTTTAAAGAATTTGATAAACATATTGATCCATTTCATACATTCAAATCAGCTCGCGCGGCTAGAGACGCGAAACGCCGTCAACTTCAGATTATACCAGAGAAAAGAAAGCAAAGTTCCAGTACATTTATCACCGAACAGTTTTTAGATATGGTGCAGTGCTACAACGAAGAGAATCCGGAAGGATTACAGAAAAAAATTTTTCATCTTTGCTCCTTTGAACTTGCATGGCGGGGTAATGAGGCTGCGAATTGTAAAATACAATATTTTCAGAAAGAGCTTGACTTAAAAGGTGAATTCACTGGAAGAGTAGAATACAACCCAATATTCTCAAAAACTACCCAAGGAGGCTCAAAAAATGTATCGGATAGTAAATGGCTAGTAAGAAATAAAGTTAATGACAATATGTGTCCAGTTCGTATTTATTTGAAGCTTATCGAAAAAAGATTGACAAATCTTAATATAACAACAGAAAGACTCTTTCTTACAGTACATCCTAATTGGCAAAAAGGAGTATGGTATAAGAATATGCCTTTGGGACTCAACAATATTTCTAAATGGATAAAATTATCAGCAAAAAAAATTGGTCTAGATGTTAAAAAATTAAAAGTGACTAATCATTCCCACCGTTCCTCTGCTATATCAACATTGGCAAAAAAAGGTACCGGTGAACAAGAACTCATTAAACTAACAGGATATTCTAGTGCTCAGTCTTTGAAACCTTATTTACAACTAGATCCCGAACACCATTTAAAACTGGTTGAAAATTTAAGGCAAGATATACCAACATCCACACATTCAACTCAAGTGGAAAAAAATGGTTCAAATCAAAACAATTGCTATAATTGTAATTTTTCTTTACAAAATAGTCAATTCTATAACGTTAGTGAGTGTTTATGTTACATATTCTGTTCTTTGTTCAATAAAAGCTAAATATTAAAATATGTGTGTAATTTTAATTTGTCTCGTGAAATAGTCATGTCGAATACCACTCGAGAAAAAATTTATGTCTGCAAAATTTTCGATGGATTTTGCCGACAAATTTTTTTCTCTAGTGGTATTATATATGACTATTCAACTGACCCTCTCCATGTCAACTATCAACCAATTACAATTTAGTATTTTTTACATTTGGACCAATCAGAGCACAATTGTGCGACAACTCCGCTAGCGGAACATTCCCAACAATTTTTTTCTCTTTCTGTGAAATTTAATCGCCTTCCGGTAAAATGTCAAATTGACATAAACTTTGACGTTTATTTTGTTCGTCAAAGTAATGCAGACTCCGACTACCATCGAAACCACTATATAATCTGCAATTTGTTCTAAATTAAAACTAATTAATTAATTCATGACTTGTCAATTGACCGTAGGTTTTATTCGGTGAATAGTATTTTAAATACCACTTGTGGCCGACGAATTGCATAACTTTTTGTGCTTAATCGTGTTTATTGCTTCAAAATTTATATCGAAGCAATAAACGCTCATATACTTTGGCAAAAATTTCCGGCAATTTATCGGCCACTTGTGGTATTCTACATGATAATTTTCCGAAAAAAGACCCGTCGATTTTTACTTAAGGAATGCACACAACTTGACTCATCGGAAACTTTTTCTCGCCATATTTAAAACAGCTATGACGTCATCGCAACTTTTTAAGATTTAAGTCTCAAAATTGCGCTACTTTGCAAAAGAATTACAACAAAGCACATAGATAAACATTAAAACTGATCATTTAATTCAACAGAAGTAACAAAACATTTAAAGGAAATCCACGAACTTTTGACACATAAGAAGTATGTACTGGAAATTCTGAAGAACGTTCTGGATTGTTTCTGCAATAATAGCTCTAAAATCGGCACGTATTCGATGTTTTGGGTCCTAGGGCTTGTGGGGTTTTTTCAAAAAGGCTTAGTGTGCAAATTCTTTCGCAAATTCAACAAAATATTACAGTACATACAGAAATTTGCGCATTTTCCGAAATTTACTTACGACCTCTAGGATGATTCTTTAAATTTTACAGTTTTTTTTTAATTACTGTTCAGTTTTACGTACTATCGAGTTTGTAACTGTATTATCCGAATTCTTAAGCATAATTTAAAACTTCACAGATCTCATGCAATTAATTTTCACTTCATATTACTACATCCCCTCAAAATCAAGAATGTCGATAGTAGAACAGGGGCACTTGCTGTCATCTTGGATTTTTTGGGGGAAACCCACCATTTTTTATATGCCTACGTGGGGATCGTATTTTTCACCCCGATGGCTTCTTTTCGGAGGCCTTTTTCAACCCCTTGATGAAATTTTCACCTTAATTGGAGCCCTTTTGGTTGTATTAAGAGCATTTCACTCCTTTTTATGGCATCTTTTGGGTGGTCATTTTTAGCCCCCTTGATGGAATTTTCCCCCTAATTAGGACCCTTTTGGTTGTATTAAGAGCCTTTTTGGCAGTACAGCCCCTGGAAGGTAGGCAAATGCGTGCGCATGCAGTGTTCTGAGTGAAAAAAGATTTAATCTGTTATTACTTAGGGTTGTTTTTATCGAAGGAGATTTCATAATAATATTTACATTTTTTTTAATCCCATCTACAGATTGTGACCTAATTTATATATGCATTGGTGGTTGTATTCTAATGAGAGGTCCTAGTCTTGTAAGACGGGAATCTGTTCGCGGGCTTCTTAATATGTGTTTATTATTATTAAACAGTTATACAACTTCATTTTATATGAATTGGAAAGTAGCAATGAGTCATCGACATCGTATTTTGGTCTATTTTTTAAAGCTAATAAACAATTGGATTATTTTGATATTAAAGTAGCTAATCAAGATAAAGATAATACAATTGGATTTTAAATACGCTATTAAATTCTATATAATGATAATAAAACAGTTAATGGGTATTGGGTAATCAGTTAATTAACTCGTTGTTATACAAAAGTGAATGTACGATTTCGCAATTGGCAGTAAACAATAATAATAAACACCGTACATATTTTACGTACATGTATATATCTGGACTTTTAGCTATTGTTTGCTATTTTAAAATTTTCGGGTTTTACCGAAAATGGGGTTGTCATCTCATCACATAAACCTACTTTACATATAAGCTCTGCCTTAGCAGAATAACCCCCTGTCAAAAAGGAACTTAGATTTATAAACAGGCCCCTAGGGAAAATATTAGAGCGCGGTTATAGAAACAGTAGCGTACACTATACATAAAGCTGTAGTTGAAATAAATATATTGTGAGCAACATTTACGAGATGTGGCAAACGGATCTTTCCGATATGAGAAATCTAAGTGAATATAATGACGGGTATGATTATATACTGACGGTTATCGATGTATCTAGCAAGTTGGCGTGGACAGGAGCTCTGAAGCTGAAAAACTGCATTTTCTATTATCAACTTATTTTCGGTTATTTATCAAAAATGCGAAAAGATACCTCAAAGTATACATACGGATAAGGGCAAGGACTTTATTGCGACGAGGGTCCAGCATTTTTTTAACAAACATCAAATCTAATCATATAGGCAAAATTTAGCGATGCCCACAGGTATAGTTAGCACTTTTACGTCGGTCCTTGTAACAGAGTATTTTGCTGCAGTTTTTTCTAATACTGTATCGCGCGCAATTAGAATGGTGGGATTGATTCGCATACGTCTCACCAGTAAACTAGCGTCCATAATTCGCGTCTTGTAATTTGAACCGTGCGCCGTCATTAGACTAAAGGTATCCCTTGGTCGTACAAATTTAACCTTTAACTCAACACACATGTAATAAAACGGTGTAACGTAGGTGTATATCGTATATAAAATTTTAAATAATAAAAAGTAAGTTATAAGACAATGAATTAATAAATTCTCCAAAAATACAAACCTTACACCACTTATAGTTGTGCCTTTGACTCAGTCGGTTGATTAATAGGGTGGGTTCAAATAAAATGATTTGCTTAATTACCACTAGATCTGCTCGATTATTTTCACTTACCATCAATAATAAAAAATGTAAAACTAATGAAATTATCTCGGGCGCCAAATTGTTTTTTATAATATCGGAACAATTAAACCGAGTTTATAAACATGAAAAAAAATAACATTATACAGACTATGTTTATTGGATATCAAATGTAATGATGAAATAATGAAGGTCTTAAAATTATGCTTAAAGTACTAAATAAATCACTACATAAATTACCTTAGAAATTTTTGTACACAAACTTTTTTTTTGACAACCACTGGTATCTAAATATGAATACGAAGCGGTTAACCTGCATGAAGTCATTCTTACGTCATCATGGTGGAATCTTAACATAATGTTATCAGCCGCACCCGAATTTATCTTTATAAAATCCGTATAAATTTCTTCTTAAAACTTTTAAATCCACTTCTTATTGCATTATTTGGAAGTATCCATTCAAAAAAATTGCAATCATAAAACGCAAAATGTACGCATCAATAGAATCAAATGCGTACTTAAAAGGTAATTACGTTGTAAATTGAAGTAATGATGAAAGTGTAATTAAAGTAAAAAATGGTATAAAAAATACGTTAAGAAAGCACCTAAAAAGAACAAATGCTTTAATTTTATGTAAATGTATTAAAATATATCTTACCACCAATTTGATGGCACTTTCACATAAATTTAGGTAAAATAAAAAGAAGCAGCTTTCTGCTTCGACATTAAACAGGAAGTGAAAAAATTTAGGCTTTCGAAGTAGATGATGCGGTTCTGCGCACAAGATATGAGCAGAACAACTTAACGCAGACGGATTGCTTATAAGATAATAAATGAATAAAAATTGAAAGTAGGAATATAAATCTTTACGAAAGTATGCGCTATGTAGATATGCAAATTAAGTTGCCTACCTCATAACCATATCTCAATAATTAAAATTTTCTTGTATTTAGAACTAAATGAAGGAAAGATCTTAAATTGAGGTATATTTTATACAACACAAAAAGAGTTGTTACACACTTATGAGAAACTTTGACTCATTAAATAAAATCCTAGTGCACGTGACCAATCATTTCAACCTGTTTGTTGGTCGCTGCAAGTACTTGACGTTTCGAGAAACCATTATTTGCATGTCTTATATAGGTACAATTTTGCGACGCGAGGCTTTCGGCGAAGGCTGTTTCGGTGACCCACTCCAATCCTCCCCGAACATAACCGAGATTGAAAGACAGGTGTAGGGTGTCGCAACTTGTTCTCGGGTCTTCGCCCCTTGTGATCTGAACTCGTTCGGAGGCCATCATGTATTGTCGTGGTACCCTTGGCGGAAAATTTGAATTTGTATTATAATAAGGAGCCTAATGCTAAGACACTTGCTCTCGGGGCTTTGTCCCTTGTCGAGGCTCCATTGGCGGAAAATTTGAATTTGTATTTAAGTCTCTGTAGTTTATGGCTGGAGATTGAATTTGTATTGTAATAAGGGGTATAATGCTAACTTGTAATACAGATGTAGGGCTTAGCAACTAACTCTCAGGCCCACGCCCTAAAAATTTGAATTTGTTTGTGGTGCCATCTATGAGGGGAAATTTGAACTTATGTTATAATAAGGGAGCGTAATGCTAACTTATAAAACAGGTAGGGTTTCGTAACCTGCCTTAGGGGCTTCGCATCCTTGGTGGTGAATTTGAATTTGTATTGAAGTGTTTACATTCTGATCGCTTATTGCGAGAAATTTGAATTTCTATTCCAATAAGAGGACCTAATTCTAATTTATAAGACAGAGATAGGGCTTCGCAACTTGTTTTCGGGTCTTAGTCCCTGGTACCTTGGAGGGAAATTTGAATTTGTATTTAAGTGTTTACGTTCTGATTACTTATTGCGAGAAGTTTGAGCTTGTATTCTAATAAGCGGCCTATTGCTAACTTATAAGACAGACATAGGGCTTTTCAACTTGATTTCGGGCCTTCATACCCCTGCCTTGGCCCCCATATCTGGCTGGAAATAGTGTTCTAATAAGGGGGCTCTAATGCGAACTTATAAGACAAATACAGGAACTTGTGTTAGGTCTGCGCCCTCCTGTAATAAAGGTGGCACCACCTAGCGTTATATTTCTAGCGCTACTAGGGTTTCGTTTGTGGCACCATCTAGTGGTATATTTTTAGGTCTAATTAGGGTTGTTTGTGGTGCCATCTAGTGGTGTAAAAGCTAATGAATGTTTTCTGTAATAGAGGTTGACCGCATTCGCCTCTCCATCGTCTCTTTCTTAAACATACAAATCAATTAATCAAATCAAATTAATCAAATCGATCAAGCAGATCAATCACAAACAAATCACGTTCGATCAAATGAAACAATCAGATCAATCTCAATCAATCAAATCATAACTTACAGCCTGACAAAACAAGCTTACAGCTCAAATAACTGATTGGATTAACTTACATTATGCTAAAACCAACCAACCACAATTCAAAAATACCGCGAGTATTGACCTAACCACACTCTAATATCTTCCCTAGGGGCATGTTTATAAATCTAAACTCCTTTTTTGACTGAGGTATTTTCTACTAAGATCACAAGAGGCGAAGACCCGAGAACAAGTTGTGACGCCCTACACCTGTCTTACAATCTCGGTTATGTTCGGGGAGGCTTCGAGTGGGTCACCGAAACAGCCTTCGCCGAAAGCCTCGCGTCGCAGAATTTTACCTATATGATACATACAAATAACGGTTTCCCGAAACGTTAAGTACTTGCAGCGACCAGCAAACAGGTTGAGATGATTAGTTACGTGCACTAGGATTTTATTTAATCAGGAAAAGTTTCTCATAAGTGGTGTTGAGTTAAACAGGTTAAATTTGTACGATCAAGAGATACCTTTAGTCTAATGGCGTACGGTTCAAATTATAAGACGCGAATTATGGACGCTAATTTTCTGGCGAGACGTATGAGAATCAATCCCACCATTCTAATTGCACGCGCTAAAGCCTTAGAAACAACTGCAGCAAAATACTCTGTTACAAAGACCGATGTAAAAGTGCTAACTATTCCTGTGGGCATACAGCGAAAATCATTGGATAATGTCTTCCTGGGCCAGTTACCTAAACGGTGCATCGTAGGTTTTACCGCAAAGAAAGCCTTGGGACTGTAACCCCGTTAGTGCGATTCTTACCTATATGAAAGAATCGCATTGCTAAATTTTGCTTATACGATTAGATTCGTTTGTTAAAGAATTGCCGGACGCTTTTCGCAATAAAAATAAAAATAGCCTTGAATAGTGTAGCTTCTTTGTCCAAGTGACTTTTCTAATAATTTAAATTTATCATAGATGTAATATTTTAATTTTCAGAAAATAGTACAATTATTTATATTATTACTCCACGAAGTGCAAAAATAGTGTAGATACCACGGGATTGAAGTTCCTTAATCCCTTGAATAGTAATGATGGTGAGCATCCTAGTCGTTATTTAAACGAAGAGCGCGAACTCCAAGAAATTGCAGTGCGTAGCTAGCAGAAACTAATTTCCCGTGCAATTGTACAAAAAATGCTGAAGAATGAATATTGAACCAAGAACAGTTCGCAATATCTTGAAAAGGAATAAATACCGTTGCTATAAGTTGCAAACTACACAAGAATTTTTTCCAGCAGATCATCAAAAGCGTGGAGGTTTTTTCGAAAATCTTATAGAGTTTTGAAAAAAATATATTCTGTTCATTTTTAACAATAGTTGGTTTTTCAATAAGAATTATAATGCTAAAGTTAAACCTTAAACTTAAGTTATACTATCAATGTAAATGTTAATGTTCTTGTTTGAAGCTCACGTAAGTTTCTTCTTGTTTCTTCTTACGACTAGTAATCGAACCATGTCATAAATTAGCAATTACAATAAACTTCGATGTTTGAGGTATTATCTTTTAATGTTTAAGCGTAAAGTATTTACTTAATAGTTTCAAAGAACACGCGACTTTTCAACATCATCTTAATTGCTTTGGTTTCGTTAAAAATGTTGAAGCTAGATTGAAGGAGACTGCAGTAGTTCATATTTTGTGTCTACATGTACAAGTGGCAACATTGGTAAAGTTATGTCTCTCTCACACTCATATAATGCTTATTGGTTTTCTTTCTAGCTTATTATAAGTCAGACCTGCAATAATGTTTTCCCATACCTATACATGTTAACTTAAAAAAAATTCCAAAGCTACCCGTTTCAATAAGGTATCAATAATACAGTATAATCATTTTCATTCATGTTTAATTAATTTTTTTATTTACCTTGCGTTATATTAAAACACTTTATTAAGAAAAGTTATATAAAATTAAATTTTCTTTAAAACATACGTCTACACTTTTTCTTATAAAATTAATCTACCTTAAGAATGTAGGTTGGAAGGTAAAAATGATTAACTGTTACAGAATAATTCTTTTATAGTTACCCCTTTATTCAAAACTATTATTACATTTTAGTTCTCTTAGTTTATAAAGCATTCATATTACACACCCATACATAATAGTATATTATGAAATTAGTTATTAATGCAAGGGATTATGGCAGGAGTTTTTATGGAAAGGAATGCTATAATTCTGCATTATAAACGAATTTCATACGCTATTTTGTCGTCGACCTAGCCACTTTGAGACCAATTTAAATGAAATTACAATTTCAGATCGTTACAAAAAAAATATCATTTCACAGTTCATGAAGGGTCTTATAGTTGCGATAGTTTTGCATTACAAGTGTCATTTGTTTTTTGTAAATAAAAAAAATTTGCAAAAATGGATTCAGACGTGGATGAAGAAATACTTAAAAAAGCAGAGTCTGGGTTGAGAATAATTTATAAGAAAGAGTTCGACAGGCTTATTGAGTGGATGCGCAAGAATAATACAGAGAAGGTTTTGCTTGCCTATTTTTTTATCATTACATAATTTATTAAAGGTACTCATTCTTTGTATTTATTTTATTAGTCGAAAAACTACATACAACTCGTCTTCATGATGGTGTATGTACTCCAAATTAAAATGTATGTTACGCCTCAACAAAGATGTGGACATCAGCAAGTTTTCAAAACTTTCGGCATTCTTGAAAAACTGTTCAGAGAGGTATTAGTGTTTTCAAAATAGCACTTACTTAATTTTTTTCTTGAATCACCCAACGACAGATACTTATGAAGGTAAATTTTTACTTTTAAAATTATTTTTAGTAAATATGATTCTATTTTAGGTAGTTGCAATATTCGGTGTGTTTTGGACGCAAAATATTGTACAATCTGTGTGTTGGGGATATTAAAGAAGAAGGATCTGTCTTTGTGGTTTATATTAGAGATACCAAAACACATAGACCTAAGGTTTTTACCATATTAAACGATGACAGTAGAGTAAATTATATTGACCGAAGCATGTGAAGATTGAAAAGTTTTTTTTATTCTACAATGGGTGTAAATGTAACTGTAATCCTGTCGGAATTAACACATTTGGTCAGATTCCTCGACAGATAGCCAAGTATTTAAATATTCCCAATTCCCATCAATATACAGGACATTCATTTCTTAGAACTTCTGCCACAATCTTGGCGAACAGTGGAGCTGACATTAGAACTTTAAAACGGCATGGGGATTGGAAAAACGATGCTGTTGCTGAAGGGTACGTGGCAGACTCCATCGAAAACAAGAAGAAAAATGCCAAAACCTTAGGATCTAGTACCTAGCGTACAACAAATGAGTGACCCAGAAATATCTATATCTATCAACATCTTCAAGCAGTTCAAGCGAACCTTCTTGAAACATCTGGGGGAATTTCAATTCCCGGAAATTCCAATCGCACCATTAATATTAACATCAGTAAACAATAATTTCTTTAAATTACATTAATTACAGATCATATTCTAACTGTAGTGTTAATATAAACAGTGGCGAAACTACAAAATTTTTCAGGGGGAGGGGTGCAGGCCCCACGGGCTATTTTTGGGGAGGGGTGCGTATAAAAATTTTGTTGGGGCGTACACACCACTTTTTTATAGATGCATGCGCATGAAAACTACGTCAATCTTGTTTTCACTCTCAATTTTAAAAAAGACTTTCTTGTTTTCACATTTTATTTAGGAAATATAACATATAAGTATGAATAAAAAAAACTTCAAACTAATTTTAGTTTTGTATCTGTTTTTATAAAAATAGAGAGAACTTGTTCAGCCGACAATTTCTGCTTAACTAAACCATTTTCGATACAGAGAAGTGATAAATTTGAAAATCTATCTTGTACCATTGTGGTTCTCAGCCATGTTTTTATCCGCCTCATAGCGGAGAAACTTCTTTCGCAACCAGCTGAACTGATTCCAACGTGATTTCAAGATTTTTATTTTTGAATAAATTTCGTATCACTAAAACTTCAGCTTGAAGTGTTGAGATTTCGATATTGAAGGCCCTCTGATAATTGGCGACGAACTCAAATGCTAGATCCAAATCTAGCTTCATAAAGGAATCAATCGATCTTGCAAGTGGAAGATTTTCAAATCGTTTTTTCATATTGCCAATCACGTTGTACATGACTTGGTAGTAAATGTTGACTTTCCAGTATTCGGGAGCAGTAGTTCCTGCAGGTATGTCGATCAGAGATGATTTACCCAGGGTTGAGTCAGATAGATATTCATTAAGCCTTTGTGGTTGCTTCCTTTTTTTTTGAAATCCTTAAAGGCTCCAAACAAATGTCTTGTTCTCCTAAGAATTTTTCTATTTCACCCCACAGGTCCTCAAATTTGTTCCTCTTCTCTTCAAAGCTACTTATAGTGCTATCTATGATATCACTAGCCTGACCTAGTGTGGCACCTTTTCTCTGAAAATATTTACTCAGTACATTTGCGACCATTAACACTGAATGGAAGACGAACAAACAAACGATAAATTGTGGCTCTATCATTGATGCCTGTATTCCAAGTGCGTCTACAGAATTTTTGTCTCGCCCTTGTTCAATTTCCTCATCCAGAGCATTTCGAATTGCTTGGAAATTTTTCAAAAGGGATTTGCAATTTTCATATCCTGGTACTGCTAAGACTTCCCATTTCGCCCCCCGACTTTATACCTAGAGCATCACGGGCGTTTATGTGATGAGAGTGATGACCGGGTTGAGAAAAGTGGACGTATATTGCCTCCAGAGTGTCGAAAAATGCAGCTGCAGTAGACACCTTAGCACAACTGTCGACAATTACCAAGTTCATCCTGTGTGCCAAGCAATGAAAGTAAATGGCTTGTGGATGATCCTCCCTTATTTTGGCTTGCAGTCCTTGGTGTTTTCCAGGCATAACACTGGCTCCATCATAAGATTGGCCAATTAATATGGCGTTATTCAACAAACTGCATTTACTTAGATACTTTTTAATAAGTATTTTTAAACTCTCGGCATCTCTAGAAGAAGAACAATCTACGAAACCAAGAAAACATTCCTCAACTTCCAAGCCTACGGTATATCTGATTGCCACGGACAATTGTTCTTGTTTGTAGCACCTAGCTCCATCAACCATTATCGAAAAAAAACCACATTGCCGCACTTCTTCTACAATCTGTTCAATAACAAGTTGAGATGCGATGCTTATTATTTCATTTTGTATTTTGGAACTGCAATAACTGATATGTCTGTTTAGATGCATCGAAAAATTCGTGTCATGTTTTGCCATAAGTTCACCCAACTTCAGAAAATTTCCTCGGTTAGTAGATGTTGCGTCTTCTCGGTGTCCTCGGAGTGGCAGCCCTTGACGTGTCAAGTATAAAATCATGTCGATTAATTTTATCATATAATCTCGGTTCTGTATTATCATTTCTTCGTGTTTTATGGTTAGCTCCTTATGAACATCTCCGGCCTTCAAGGAATGCTTGTAGCCTACAAACCTTTGCATACAGTCACTGTGAGCCAAAGAGGTGTCATGTTTTTTCAGCGACTCACTTAGTTTCCTCCAATTACTGAACCCATTAATCGAAAACTTCATTTTGATCTCGAATATTTGCAGAATGCCGAAAATATCTGCAGACAAAGCAGAACGCTTTATCTAACTTCACACTATATTCAAGCCACTGATAAGTATCAAAGAATTGAGACGAAAACGATCTCCGTCTATCTCCAAATGAACTTTTTGGAAAAACAACCCTTGGGTCCCTTGGCTGCGAAGGACCACTATCAAGAGTTCCCAGATCTTGATCTTCTGGATTATTTCGTCCTCTTTGATTTGTTTCTGCAGATGTAAAAACATCGGATGTTTTGCTACCTTGCCCTTCTTCAGCGGCTTTATTTACATCTTCTCGTATGCCTCCACCAACATTTTCTATATTTGAAGTTGAAGATTGTGTTAAATCACAAGCTATCTCAATATTTGTTGTCGAGTCACATACTGGAGTAGACGTTTGCCTTGTCTTAGTCTCATCTTTGTCGGGTTGATTTGTGGCAGATTTGAAAAACGATCGTATGTCTTTGAATTTCTTCATGTTCAAACCGCCCACAATCTGCAATCTGCAACGCAAATAAAAACAAATTTATAAACACCGAAGCTAACTGCTCGGACACTGATGGGGTATCTAACATTTAAGAAATCACGGACTCTTCGGGAATAGTGTGAAGGACATCCATCATGTTGATACCACAGGGATGCTCTCACGTCAAGGGAATGTCTTCTAAAAGATTGGGCAAGTCATTTTGTGAAAAGTTTAAATAAGATTCACCATTTAGGTGTCCATGAAAACAAATGGTCCGATAATTCTGTCACCTAAAACACCACACCACAAATTTACACTCCATCTGTTTTGGTGATCCACTTCGCGCATCCAGTGAGGATTTGTTTGCGACCAATAATGCATATTGTGCAAATTAACTCTGCCGCAGCTAGTAAAAGTAGCCTCATCGGTCCATAAAACTTTGGAAAGGAATCGAAGATTTTCACACATGTCTCTCAGCCAATAGCAATAGCCGCCTGTCAAAATCAGTGTCTGATAAAGCCTGGTGTAAAACTAGATGATAAGGATGCAGCTTAAAATCCTTAAAATTCTGAACACAGAAGCAACACTTACACCTAGTTCTGTGGAAATCTCCTGATGCTTACGTGAGGCTCCGATTCTACGTACGCAAGAACATTAATACTATTGTCTTCATTTCTTATGCGACGTCTTCTGACAGGAAGTGGAATACGTCGTACATTTCCTGTTTGTCTTAAACGTGTTGCCATTCGCCGAAACACTTTTCTAGTGTAGTGCCTTCGATCAGGATATCTGATAGCGTATTGTCGTTCCGCAATAGCTGCATTTTGAAAACATTCATAATACACGGCAAGCATGTCGTAAGCCTCGGCATTGGTATACGACATTTTGAAGGATAGCACTAATTTCTGATAAGGTACAATGAAACCCAAAACTAATGAAGGAAAAATTTTTACAACACAACATCAATCAAAATTAAGTAAGTTGACAACTTTTCAATTTATTTACCTCCATGGAAATGAGCCGACTTTGTTCCGCAGCAAATTAGATTATTATTTTAAAACACACCACATTAGAATTATGCCTTAGAAGTTTTATATGATGTTATAAACGTACAGAAGAAGAATTAATAGTTGTTTTTACAAAACGGCCGTCAATTTGAACATTTATAGCTTTTCACTTGTTTTTAACAGTTGTTCATGATTTTTACCATTCTATTAAAAGTTTCTTAAACAAAATCAATCATTACTTTGACATCGTTGTTATGGCCCGTTGGCCTCTAAACACCTCAAATTTTGCAATTTGCTTAGTTTGGACTAGTCCTAAGCCTAGATAGAGTGTGAAGGGAGGCACAGACTATGATAAATGCAGATTCCTCATTACTAATCCAACCTATACACCTTAAGAAACCATAGCAACAATCAATTATTAAATTAAACGGTTAAAAGTCTTCTTTTCGCCATAACTCTGGAACAAATAAAGATATCAAATTGCGTTATTTACGTTTTTGTTACAAATTTAAGCTACTTTCCGCTTATGATGTCATAATTATACCGTATGATTTAATTTTTCTGAATAAAATCAAAAATACTGGTATTATTACAAATTGCGCCCTCTAACAATTTTATTATGAGCTATCGCGTACCAATGGATGCGACAGTTAAAAGTACTTACCTTTTCTTCTAAACAAGCCTAGGTTTACTACAATCGGATAAGTCGTTTAAAAATAACAGCGATTTAAATGATTACACATTCAATAGCTTCCCCCACTCTTATTAAGGTCGGTACGCCAATGAGCCTTAGACCAAAATGATGCAGAATTGTCTAAGCTTTCTAACGATGTTACCAAAGGTATGCCTTAATGTGGAATTTTCGGAGAAATTTATAATTTTATTTCTTAATTTTCAAAGGCCCCTTGCGATGAATTACGGAACTTAAAAATAATTTCCAGGATTTTCTGGTGGCGACTTTTATAATGAATTTTTTCTCCACTTTTATGTCCACTAGTTTCTGAAATATGGCCGGTGGCCAGCCTTAATGAAACACCCTGTATATATATATATATATATATATATATATATATATATATATGTATATTATATATATATATATATATATATATATATATATATATATATATACTTTACACGCTGTAAGTCTAATTACAGAACGATATTTACCAAGTTAAAATATATACTATTCGTAAATGACCCTTGTGTAGAGAGTAAGACAAGACGCGATGCACACATTTTGTCAATTTTTAAAATACAGGGTTCCCATTTTAGACTATACAATTTAAAAGTCGAATAAAACTTTCTAATCAAAGTAAATTAACTTTTAATGGACTAATATGTAGCTTATTCTGTGGGATTTGACTAAAGTAAATAACAATTCGTTTTAAAGATCATGTCTTCCAAATGCCCTCCTTCGACTTCAATGCATTTTGAATTCTAAGTTCAAAATTTATCATCACGGCGAAGCAAATCTCCATTTATTCCTGCAATTTCATTTCGAATCTGCTCCTTCAGCTCCGGAATTGTTGGGACGACTTGCAAAAACTTTTGCTTTAGGTATCCCCAGAGAAAAAATCAGGGCCGTTAAATCAGGAGATCTCGGGGCCAATTCAAATTTCCAAATCGGGAAATTATACGGCCGTCAAAAAATCTCGCAAAATTCTCATAGTGTTTCTGGCTGTGTGAGCCGTTGTTCCATCTTGCTGGAATAATATGGCGCCATTTAGTCCTCGTCTAATTAGTTATGGGATAAGAAACGTTTGCAACATGTTTATGTAGCGTTCGGAATTAACTGTAACAGAACGGTTATTTTCATCCTCAAAAAATAAGGACCGATAATTCCAAATGATGCTACACCGCACCAAACAACGACTTTTGGACTGTGGAGGTTTTGGTAAACAGTTTGTGAGGATTTTCTACTCCCAGTATCTAAAGTTTTGCTTGTTAACAACACCGTCCAAATGAAAATTTGCCTCGTCGCTCATTAGCAAATTATGAATTTCTCCACGATGCTGATGTAAAATTCTTCACAAAATGTCACCCTCGCTCCTTTGTCTAGATCACTGAGGTTATGAGCCATTTGATATTTATAGGGTAAAATTTTATATCTTTATGCAGAATTCTGTGGAGACTTCCTTAGATATTCCTAGGGCAAGTGATTGCCGATCTCTTAGGACTTCTTGTAAAGGCAGCTCTCACTCGTTCAATATTTTCAGGCGTACGCACCGTTCTTCGACGTCCAGGTTTTTTAATGTTTTGCACAGAGCCATTTTCACGCCAATGACGAACCCACGCCGCAATTGTAAAGCGTGTTGGTGCTTTATTGTTTCAAACTGCCGTCGAAATGCACGCCGAACTTCTTCAAATGAACCAGTTCTAATGTAGACTTCACAGAAAACACACGCTCTTGAGTCGAATAATTCATAATGCAATGACAATTGTTAAACTGGAGCAATTATATCGTTTGCGTATAACGCATATTTGACAGAAACACTTAAGTCGTTGTTTATAGACAGGTGCCTCCTTGATCTTTAAAACTTGAATTATTATTTACTTTAGTCATAAATCCCACAGAATAAGCTACATATTAGTCTTAAAAAGTTAATTTACTTTGATTAGAAAGTTTTTATTCGACTTTTAAATTGTATAGTCTAATATGGGGAACCCAGTATATACTATAACGTCATGCTATTTCTTATTTGTAATCAATGCATATACCCAAATGTAATATTTTTCAAAATAATCAAAACTTTTTGTTTAACACGGATTGATGATAATTCATTCTCAGTTGGCTGTGAAAAGAAATATAGAAAATCACATTTTTATTAAAAAAAACAACTTTTAAAAGTTTACAATATTTTTCCTCAGTAAGTAATCAATACTTCCTTAAACCCTATTAAAAATAGTAACTTTAAATACATAAAGTAGTTTGCCTTTGAGCAGTTCTAAAATTTGGATTTGTATATAACCATTGAGTAAAATACTCAATAATATAATGATACGAAGAAATAATTAAAACATTTGATTATTCACAACTTTGATAATATAAATCAAATTTTGAAAGTATGCTACATTACAATTAAAAGACCGATGTCTTTTAGCTTTAAAATATCGGCATTCACAACTATACCCCCAAACAAATCTGATGCAGCCAGCACATAACTTTCTTACGTAGATGTGTTATACAGGCAAATAGGGGCAAGATTGGTGATACTGATATTTTTTACTTATCTATATTTCTTTTTATATTATACGTACAAAACACAAGTAATTAATTAAACAAATGCACGTATTTACAATTTTGTTATTGTAAAAACGAAAATTGGTACCCCTGTAAAAAAACTCAGGAAAATAAACGTTTTGCCAAAAATACAAAAACACGCCGATTTTTTCATTAAAGGAGACCAATTTTATGTAAAAATTGTCTTTGCCACTTTAATCCTGTGCGGGGGTTGCGACCCACATCAAATTTTAAATTGAACGGACGGTCAAATAATCTCTAAGTTGGAAGAGCTTTTCAGTACTTAACAATCTTACACTCTTACTTATTCGATTGATCTGATGCAGAGAAATTGCGTTTTAAATTCTAAAGTTATAAACAATAAATTATTAAAAGCACAAAAACGTTTAAACTAGCGAACGTATTGCTCAAAATGGCCTCCACCAAATTGCATATAATAGTACACGCTGGATTAAAATCGAGATCTTACACTCTTTAACTTTGGTTCTTTAAAATGCAATTTCTCAGCAAAAAATCGATCGAACTAAAAATAGAAATACCGGTTGCACAAGTATAGAAAAGTCCTACCAATTTAGAGGCCATTTGACCCATCGTTCTATTTTTAAATGTGGAAGGGGTCGCTACCCCGGGGTTAAAGTGCAAACAGGACTTGCATAAAAATTGACTCTTCTTGATATAAAAACGTATTATTATTGTCAAAACGTCTATTCTTCCGAGTTTTACGGGGATACACACTTTTCGTCGGAAGACCGTGTATTACATTGACCGTACATGGATGAATTTATTTAATTATTAAACATTTTTCCCTTTTATACAATAAAATCAACATAATCGTCGGTTTCACGTTCAGTTCAATGCAAGACACAGAGACAGGCACAGAGACAGACACAGAGGCAGACACAGAGACAGACACAGACACAGATACAGAGACAGATACAGAGACAGACACAGAGACAGACACAGAGACAGACACAGAGACAGACACAGAGACAGACACAGAGACAGACACAGAGACAGACAGACAGATACACAGACACACAGACATACAGAAACACACACACACGCACACGCACGCGCACGCACACACACACACACACCACACACACCACACACACACACAACACACACACACACACACACACACACACACACACACACACACACACACACACACACACACACACACACACACACACACAACACAGACACAGAGACAGACACAGAGACAACACAGAGACAGACACAAACACACAGAGACAGACACAGAACAGACACAGACACAGACACAGACACAGACACAGACACAGACACACACACACACACAAAGGCACAGACACAGACACAGACACAGACACAGACACAGACACAGACACAGACACAGACACAGACACAGACACAGACACAGACACAGACACAGACACAGACACAGACACAGACACAGACACAGACACAGACACAGACACAGACACAGACACAGACACAGACACAGAGCACAGCAGACACAGACACAGACACAGACACAGACACGAGACACAGACAAGACAGACACAGACAGAACGACAGAGACAGAGACACAGAGACAGAGACACAGACACAGACACAGACACAGACAGACACAGAGACAGAGACAGAGACAGAGACAGAGACAGAGACAGAGACAGAGACAGAGACAGAGACAGAGACAGAGACAGAGACAGAGACAGAGACAGAGACAAGACAAGACAGAGACAGAGACAGAGACAGAGACAGAGACAGAGACAGAGACAGAGACAGAGACAGAGACAGAGACAGAGACAGAGACACAGACAGAGACAGAGACAGAGAGAACAGAGACCGAGACAGAGACAGAGACAGAGACAGAGACAGAGACAGAGACAGAGACAGAGACAGAGACAGAGACAGAGACAGAGACAGAGACAGAGACAGAGACAGAGACAGAGACAGAGACAGAGACAGAGACAGAGACAGAGACAGAGACAGAGACAGAGACAGAGACAGAGACAGAGACAGAGACAGAGACACAGACACAGACACAGACACAGACATAGACACAGACACAGACACACGCACACACAGACATACACACACACACACACACACACACACACACACACACATGCACATACACGAGTACGCACACGAAGGTGCATACGTATTCACGGCCGCACACACATACACATGCGCTCTTTCACATACAAACATTTTTGACATGTTGCAAAAACCTATTTCTAAAATCAAGGATCCTCAACGCGGATATTTCCGGTCCCAACTCAAGTTCGAATATTTTAACTGATACAATATCGTTCCCTTTAGGCGAGAAAGTAAAAAAAGGTTATTATAGAGGCTGGTAAAGTAAAAACGTGTTTAAAACGAAGCACACATTCAGGAACATAACAAAAAGTAAAAATTATGATAAAAGGTATTCTATCAATTAAACTTAAAGTTATTAAGAAATTAATAAAAAGAAGTACCACAGTAGGTAGGATTGGAGATTTTTGGGACACACCACAATTCCAAGGATATCACGGTCACCATAATCTCAGGGTTCCACCCGCCCAAGGTTACACCGACACAGACACAGACACAGACGCAGACACAGACACAGACACAGACACAAACATAGACACACACACACACACACACACACACACACACACACACACACACACACACACACACACACACACACACACATGCACACTACCACGAAGGTGCATACGTATTCACAGCCACACACACATACACACGCGCTCTTTCACATACAAACATTTTTGACATGTTGCAAAAACCTATTTTTAAACTCAAGGATCCTCAACGCGGATATTTCCGGTCCCAACCCAAGTTCGAATATCTTGACTAATACAATATCATTCCCTTTAGGTGAGAAAATAAAAAAAGGTTATTATAGAAGCTGGTATAAGTAAAAACGTGTTGTTTGCTTGTCTGTCTGTTTGTAACCGACTTCTTTGAACAAGCATACGCGCGGTCGGTGATACATACGATACAAGATACGGCGCATTTGGGATCCAATACCGATCCTCCAGACCGAGTAAGTCCTTTCCAATTTTAGCTCCAAATAAACTGTCGTGTTATTTTTGCAAGGAAAACCATCTCGTTTTTGATTGTGACGAATTCAAGGCATTAGATATTTCAAGTAGAACAAGTCAATTATTTGAAGCTATGTAATAACTGTTTCGATCCTACCCATTCTACAGCTCAATGTAAATAAATATAGTTTAAAAAAACTAAAAAACACGCTTTAATGATCAATCGAACTAAAAAAAGAAAAATAATTCTTAATGTAGGCAGAAAATATAAATAAACAAAAAAGATTAGTATTATTGTGAAAAAAGCGTGGGGTTCTTCGTGCCATATTTTTCATTCATCGAGCACCCCACGCTTTTTTTACAATAATACTAATCTTTTTCGTTTATTTATGTTTTCTGCCTATATTAAGAATTATTTTTCGTTTTTTAGTTCGATTGATCATTAAAGCGTGTTTTTTAGTTTTTTTAAACTATATTTATTTTTTAATAACTTTTGCCTTTTACTGATCAAAATACCCTAATTTCGTAGATGCGCTAACTTACCTTAAAAAAATACAAATCATACTGATTATTGAACCAGAACAGTATATACAATTGAGAGTTGCACTTGTTATCACCACCGACGAATGAGCAAAAATAATGCTATGCTGTAATAAGACAGCCCTTTTATAATTGAAGACAATAAACAAGCCATTTCTTGTCTATTCCTAATTCAGACAAGTCCATGCGGCACCCTGCTTGCTGATTTATATGGTATATATGCGATGCGCGGTTATATTACGTAGTGTATACAAATAACACCCGTGTTCCTTATTTAATAATTATTATTGAATAATTTATTATTTTTTCGTAATTATACCTATTTTCTTTACAACTACAGTAGAATCTGGTTATAACGAACCACAAGGGACTTGAAAAATAAATTTGTTATATCCGAAGTTCGTAATAAACGATAAAAGAAAAAAGTTACATACATATTTTATTTTTACGATACATTAATAAATCACTATATTATACAATATTTACACATTTATGAGTTAGTTTTTGTTAAAAAAGTCTGTAATTTTCGATTGTTTATTATATTTCGTAGACCAAAACAGTTTATCCACACAATTTTCGATTTACATTTTTGAAACACCGTGGCTTGAGTGATTTGCTTTCGTTTTTCTGTCCCGGTTAAATTAGCACACACAAAAATTGTTACCCGCTCTTTTGATAATTTGCCGCCTACACATTTTCACCTTTAAATTTTAGTGTTTTGTCTGGGTTCTTTAATTTAAAAAAATAGCCCAGTTTCGTCGCCATTATCACTAAAATTACCCTTGATATTAGGCGACTTATTGTTTAACTAGTCTGTTAATTGATTTATTTGATTGCCAGTTGATTAGGAAAAACCCTGCAAGGTCAGCGTGTATAATATTGTTAAAATACATAATTACCCTTGGGATTAAAGATTTAAACACCAATTAGGAAAGTATTTAGGCAGGCATTTCTAAGAAAAGAATTACAGAAACCTTATCTTTGCACATCAAATAATCTACGTACCTGTTATTTATTTTACTGGCAGAATACTTGCTTACTTTTGTGTAAAATTTAACGGACGGAAACAATTTTCCCGAACGTTATATCTGAAAGTTCGTTGTTTACGGGTTTATTATAACAGCAATATTTATAAGGGATCTTATGGAGAGTGTCACGGGACTTTTAAAACTAGTACGTTATTCCCGGAAGTTCGTTATAAGCGGGTTCGCTATAAGCAGCTTTGACTGTATACAGATGAAAAAAAGTATTTTAACTTTCTTGTAAAAACAGTGATAAGAAATGTTTTTACAAATGAAAGGCGGCATGCTATTATTATTAATATTTTAATTTTAATACTTTCTCACATCTGAGAGTAAAAATGTCGCCCCTAAGATTTGCCGCCCCGGACAAATGTCCGGGTTGTCTGGTCTTGGAGCGGGCCCTGGGTTAACCCAGTATTCTCCACTACGGTGGCGGCAAATAAGTCACCAAACATTTTTAAAAATAGTCGTGAGGAAGACTAAAAAGAAGAAAGAAGAAAATACCAAGGAAGCCAAATTTCCATCGCCTGTGAAACTGGTGCAAATCGACTACCTAAAGCCAGTTAGTTCTAATGAGAAAAAGAGGGACGGTTTTCGGAACATCTGCAAACAATTACTGTTGCAGTTGTAATACGTATTTTTATATCAACTTTAGGGGTTTCGTTGTGTAATATTTAAATTTAGATTATTTTTCAATTTTTATTATTAAAGTTAGGGTTATTTTACAGTTTATATCTGTTGTATGTTTACTTTTACAATAAACAAGTATGTTTGATAGTTTTGTAGTGCGAAATGGCATGAAAAATACAAACCGACAATTCAATATGGGACATATTATAAACGTAACATAGAAAACAGTGATATTTTATCCCAAATAGTAATTAAAGTACAACTAAAATACAAATAATTGCTCATGCAATGAATCGTTATTATTATTATTTCCTGTTGTGCATTTTTAGTTCATTAGTGTTAATCTTGACACTCGTCAGTATCATACAAACGATAAAAGGTTACAAACAAATATAACAATAATACTAGTAACGATGATAATAATAATGCCTATTCACTAAGACCTACGGAATCTAATCAAGACTCAAATAATCAGAGAGACTTTATTTAGGTCAAAAACTCAATTACAATCGATCCTAAATACTTTTGGAATTTTATTAATTCTAGAAAGGGTTGATCCAGAATACCAAGAACTGCCAAATTTAGTCTTGAAGCTTTCTCTACGTCCGAATCTATTGTAACAGCATTATAGATTTTTTAGCAGTATTTACCACTAATAGGGATGTTTCATACTTTATTCAGTTTAACAATTTACCCAATATTTCTGTTCCAATATAACTATAAACAAAACAATTTCAGTTATACGCAAATTAAAACAATAACAACACAACCAGTCCTGATCAAGTTCCAGTTTTCGTAGTTAAACACTGTGATACTGTGTGGCTGCGCCGTTATGCTACATTTTTAATGTATGCTTAACTGCTAACATGGTCCCAGAACTTTGGAAATTTGCTAATATATGGCCCATACTGAAAAGTGGAAATTCCAGCGAAGTAACTAGCTACCGATCGATTAGCATTCTGAACAATTTTGTTAAAGTATTTGAGATTATTATACACTATCGAATATATCCTTCATTCAAAAGATTAACTTCAGAACACCAACATGGTTTTATTCAACAGCGGTCCACGGCTATTAATTTAGCATACCTGTCAGGTATTCTAGCTACCTTACTTGACAATCGTGGTCAAGTAGATATTATCTATACGGATTTTAGCATGGCGCTTGGTACCATCCTGCACGACATTATCATCACGAAACTTGACAATTTTGGTTTTCATTATTCTCTAATCAAGTTTTTTGAAGCATATTTAAGTAACGGGGTGCAACGCGTTGTCTACAATAATTTTGTATTTGATGCAATTTTTGTCACTTTGGGGCTTCCGCAGGGTTCGAATTTAGGACCACTTCTTTTTTAGTGTTCTATTGTTTGCGGATGATTTGTTTGTTACTGATTGTCAACTGCAACTTAACCGTATTTCGAAGTGGTGTTCGGTGAACTGTTTAAAATTAAATGAAGCTAAATGTAAGGTGCTGTCGTATACCAAAAATCATAATCTAATTGTACATAATCACTGTCTTGATTCAATACGACTGTTAAGATCGGAACTGGTGAGTCTACTTTGATAACAGATTTACTTTTTCATACCGTATTAATGTCACTATTCGTTCCGCAATATCTACGCTGGGATTTATTATACGTACTTGTAGAAGTTTTTTAATTATAATTGCCATCAAAACGTTATTTTTCTCTTAGGTGCGCAAACTTGAATACTGTTCTTTTTGTAAGTATCAAATCGACGCATTAGAATCTGTTGGACGGTGCTTCTTGAAACTGTTGTGGTTCAAAGTTAACGGCACTTATTCAGAAGTCTTTACTGTTTACTTATTTTTGTAGATATTGTCTTTTCAATGTTTTTGGCAAGTGGTACAGCTATATCTATGATATATGTTTCTTTTTGAGCCTTAAAGGTTAAGACTAAATCAGTTTTTTCCGTGTAGATAAGTCTATTCCAATACAGTTTCACATTATAGTCTTCACATATTTATAGTAGGGTAGCAGTTTTGTTAAATTCATATATTTCTCTCGTAGTGCCTGGTCGATAACTTTTGTGACATCATCATGTCTATTCAAGAACATGGTTGATGCTAATGTACTGCATCCATAGGTGATGTGTTCTTTCTTTTTCTTTCGCACACATGCGGCATTGTGTACCCTGCATATCTTCATTCAGATCTAGCTTGAGATATACTTTGGTTGCGACTATTCCGTCTTGGATTGCTATAATAAAACCCTCGGTTTCCTTAAATAAGTTACCATATCGCAACCACGCCAATGAAGCTGTGAAATCCATTTCACGGGCTTTAATTGCAGCGATGTATTTACCATGGATTGCTTTTGATCTCCAAGTGCGTTTCATGTCTTTGGCACCTTTAATGTTAGTTTCCGGTTGAAAGTTTTCTCCGAGTTCCATTGGAGTAATGTTTTCAGGATGGCTCTTAATCTTGCGACATAAGCTTTATTTATTTGTTCTTTGCACTTTTTATGTTCCATACCTAAAGATTGTGAATATCCAAGATATTTATATGTCTCATCCTCTGTCATGTTTTTGATACTTCCTAACGTATGTATCTCATAATCTTCATGTTTTGTACATCTTCCTCCCTTAATGTTATTAATGCGACACTTATCTAATCCGAATTTCATTTTAATGTCGTCACTGCACTGTTCTACACATCTAAGCAGTTTTCTTAGATCTTCACTTCTTGCGGCAAATAATTTTAAATCATCCATATAAAAGTGAGTGATTTCCTGGTTTTCAATTTTGAAGCGTTTTCTTGTATTCTTAAGCAAGCGTGTTAGTGGTTTTAGTGCTAAGCAGAACCATAGGGGACTCAATGCGTCACCCTGGAATATTCCTCTTTTTATCTCTACTTGACCCACGTTGATTGTTTTCTTTGCCATGTTAATTGTTAGGTTTGCTTTCCAGTGTGTCATAGCGTGTTGTAGAAAAAGTATTATGTGCTGTTCAACGTTGTATATTTGTGGAGTTTCTAGTAGCCAGGAGTGGGGACATTATCAAAGGCCTTTTGGTAGTCTATATAGGCAGTATACAGGTTTTCCTTATTCTTCACGGCGTGTTTTGTTATGATACAGTGCATTGTTAAGAGCTCCTTACACCCCTTTGCTCCTTCTCTGTGCCCTTTCTGCTGTTCATCTAATGGATTGTTTTGGTCCAGGTGTTGATAGATCTTGTCAGTGATTACTCCCGTAAGTACCTATAACGTAGAGAGGCAAGTGATAGGGCATGATTTTTGTTTTCACAGAGGTTTTTTGGGAGAAGGTAGGTGTTGCCTCTCGTTAGAAAATGCGGCATTAACAGAGGTGTTTCTATTATTTCGGTGAGGCATTCTGCAAGTCTTTCATGGGTAGCTGTAAACTTTTTTATCCACAAATTTTGCAGTTTATCTGGTCCTGGTGATTTCCAACTGTGGGTTCGTTTAATTACTGCGGTTACTTCTGATGTTTCTATCCTCCAGTTTGACATTGAGCGTAAGTTGTTATTGGCTTTCATTTCTTGTCTGACTCATTCCTTAGTATTGTGTGTTTCTTCATTCTCCCATATATTTTTCCAGTAATTGTCTGTCTCCTGCGCGTCAACGATCTCTGCCTCTTCATTATCTTTGACCTGTTTGAGTTTGAGTCTATAGAATATTCTCTCGTTCATATTAAAAAAGCGATTTTGTTTTCTACGTGTATTGGATTTTTATACCTTCTTAATCGCTGAGTAAGTGCTGCTGTTTCTTCTACTACCGTTGTGTTTTTTCAGACTCATACGTTTTTATTATTATCATTAATTCTCTGAAGCAATCTTCGTTCCCAAGGTGGTATTTTATTCTGGATCTTTATTTTTCCTGCAGTTTCCTGTCCATTTATAACTAGCACTGTTATTGCGCCTACATACATAAGTGTGTGGAGTTCCTGTAGAGATCTTGATGGGCGTAATCGCGTTTTAATCACATCATTGACTCTGGCCAGTATCTGATTTGTTCCCCTCTTCTGGTTTAATTTAGGTATTTTTTGTCTAACAGCTGGATCCAATCCTTCATAGCGAATCATGTTTGTTTCTAATTCGCTTTCAATTGGGCATGTGATTTGTAAGTCGATGCTGTTGGTGTTTCTACCTTTGTCTCTTAGACAGCAATACGCAATATATGATTGATTATATCTGCAGGTCTGTTATTTCGGAATACCGATCTTCTTTGGTCTATAATATTTTGGATTGTTTTGCCTCTCAACTCTGAGAATTTATCAGTCATCATCAAGTGCAGTTCTTTTCAGTATGGTTTATTAGAGGTTTCCAGCCTGGTTATTTGGTAGTATCACCGAACCATGTATTCCTTTAACTCTTGATTCCAAATGGTTAGTTGTTTCTTTCGGGAGCTAGGCTTCGGCTGAGATGAAGCTGTTCCAGCAACAGTCCCTATCTCTTCGGGAACTAGACGTGTTCCGGGCTGCTGAATTTGGTTTTGGTTAAAATTAAAATTTATTGCATGTTCTTGTTCTAAGCTTTGGTTATTTGCAGGTTCATCATCACGATGGTTCCTACCCAGGTCCTGCTGTCCTGGCCTACCTCGATTTGCTCTAGTAGAAATTGGAGCGATTTACGGAAAATACTCTCACAGAGCCGTTAACACCATGGGAGGTTGGGTCCGTTAACCTCCCCTCCGGGGTACACTCTCGGGTACTAAGCCCTCTCACCACGACATGGTGAACCCACGAGAGGGTTATTATTATTATAGTTCTGCTAGAACTGTCAAGAGTGTGCGTCTGCTGCCAAGGTCATTGGCACACTCCAGAGGTGTTTTCATTTCTGTCTTCTTACTTATGCTTATATTTCGTTGTATAGCCCAATTTCGTTGATAAACGCAATTATACTTCGATAATTATTCGGATTGGATAGCTGTTTGATCTCGTTTATTTGGTGTTTGTTTCGGTAGTCCCGTAGGTTCGGGCATTCCTCCATAATAAGTCTTACTGTTAATTGTGCGTTACCACATTACGCGTACGTTTTCGCCCTCTTCGCGAGTAGCAGGTGACTGTGGCTAATTCTAGTGTGCCCGGTCCTCATTCGTGTAATGATTATCTGTTCCCTTCATCTCAAACCAGTTTTGTTCTGTTCCATGTCTATGTTAGGATTTGTCTCCCGTAGTAGTGAATTTGTTGCTGACCATTCTGCTTGCCGTCTTTCTACCATTTCTTTGTTAATCATTCGAATACCATCCTCACTGTGTATTAAACTTTCCCGTTCACACTCCATTGATGGTACCTTAGCTGCTATTTCATTGCGTTCCACTTTTAAATTATCTGTTTAATGGACCCTCTAGCCTTAAACACATCTTTTAGGTATTTGGCGGCGTTTAAATTACATGCAGGAATAGTTGGTATGTTCTGCACTTCCTCACATTTCTCTAAAGCTCGTAATAAAGCTATGCATTCAATATTACTTCTATTTGTAACCTTAGGTAATTTCCATGCTAGAGTGGTGTCCTAGTATTTTATAGCGTATGCCTTTTTTCCTCTGAGGTGAAGACGGCTACGTATATCGTAGTTCCCGTTCTCATCATTACGTTTTCCTCTTCATGGCTTACTGTTGGTGTTAAAATGGCGGGATTTGGTTTCTCGGTTGCCAAAGCTGTAATCGTAGTGGGTTTGAAATACGCAGTTCCTCAGTGATCCTTACGATGGCCGGTGTAGTTGTATGTTTCCATTTGTATCTGTTGTTTTGGGGTGGGTGTTTTATGATGTTATGCAAAAAATGTCTGTTCTTTTGTGGCAGTTTTACGTGATACCGAAGTGACTGCTGTTGGAGTCTTATGTTTAAGGTTCATTCTCAATATTTAGGCTTTCAATAGGATAGGCGATATGCGCCTGTTAGTGCCATGGCTTTATTCCATACTACGTGTATTTTCCTTATGTGTGTGCTTGCCGCTACTCCTTAGACTACCGAACCATACTCAATTCTGTTCCTAATTGATTATTACTGTTTTTTTTGTGTTTAGAGCGTCAACTGCTGGGTTATTGCCCCATATCTTGTTTATTTAGTTATCGCGATAATACAACTATAGTTCGGTGCCTCTTCCTATATTTCACTAGAAGAAGTTTATTGTTTTCAAATATTTGAAAAGTTGTTGTATTCTTGTTCTTTTTATTTCAAAAGCATTCTCTCCTGTAAGTTTTTAGGTTACTGCAATCTTCAATTATGTGTTTCACGCGACATTGGAATTACTTCCTCCGATTACGCATAATTGGTGTATGCTGCTTAAGGTTTCTGTTTTATTCATCCCGTTTTTCTTGCTATAAATCAAGGATTTTGGTTTTTGTAAAGTCATTGTCGCTGAGCTGTTCTCGTGCAATGTTTAGTCTTCCTCGTTATTAACTTTATTTAAAATACTGCGAACTGTTGGTGATAGATTTTTCCCTTTCGTCGTTGGTATTTCCCGTGAATTAGACTGAGTTTGGTTTTCTTTCCGTTTTTGGGATGATTTGAGTTCCTCTTGCTCAGCCTCTTCGCGTATTTTAAAAATTGTGCTGTCGGATACTCTGCACATTTTTTAAACATTTTCAATAGTAAATGACAAGCTCTGACCATTGCCTAAGTTCAGGTGAAAGTTTAGTACGTTTAAAAGTAATCGTTTCGATTGAAAATTAAGGGTCATGCTCTGCTTAATTTAACTACAGAAACTGGTAACGGATACATGATATAAATCGTGTATAAAGCGTAGAAGGAAACTACATATAATTCAACTTCGAAGATACTCGGAAAGTAATATAATGACAATACTCATTGCTCAGCCATGTTCATACTTTTATATTTATGAAAATAAATTTAATTAGTTTTATATATATTATAACTTAAGCAACATGCGCTTAACATATATGATTATTTAATTCCATCGAACTCTCTTTATCTGTACATTAATTTTAACTTGAGCTTATATATACTTTAACATATCTTATTATATATCATCTTAATATATATATATAAATATATATATATATATATATATATATATATATATATATATATATATATATATATATATATATATATATATATATATATATATATATATATATATATATATATATATATATATATATATTGTTGACACACATTAGCGAGTAAGTAATCCGCACACGATTGTGTGGGCTAAAGTTCTTTGCAGTTAACAGTAAAACAAATTAATAAAGATCAGCAAATAGTAACACAAGTAAAGTTTGATAAATTAAGAATGGAGTCTAGAAACTGTGTTCAATTCAGAAACTGTTACGAAATGTAAGTAAAATTCCTTTATAACAAGTTAGTCGCCTTCATTTTTAATCTTCTAATAGATAGTACAATTGTAGTAATGTACACAATAAAGCCACTTAAGATATTATTTCAGTGAGTATATAATACTTGTTTCTGATACTGATTAAAGTGTATTAATTAATTAATCCGTGACAAATAAGAAGAAAAAATCAATAAATAAAAGTAAGTACCAAAACGTAACTTAAAAGACATGAAAATATGAAACTTCATAATTACTATACATAATTAAAATACTTAGCATTTGGGTTTTTTAAATGTTGTATTTAAAAACCCAAAAGCTAAGTATTTTGACTTAAAAGATGAGTTGTATTATTTGGAGGATACTTTAAAAAATACAATGCAGGTGTATGAAAGTCGTCTAGAAAATGCATGGAGTCTCGGTTCGCAACATTAGGATCATCTGAGCTTAAGAATTTGTTTACCGAATTTCCAGAATTTAAAGCTGCCAATGTGTATCAGAATTGAACAGTTCACTACAGGAAATGGATCATCGTTAGATGAACTCATGTGCTAGAAGAAAAAAGAAAAGAAGATGTATGTAACCCTCAATCTTTTTTAAATAACCTAGGTCTCGAAAATGTAAACATTAGTGACATTGACAAAGATCAGGGCCCAGTAGGAAAGGAAAGAGTTGTACGTGACACAGATGAACTTGTGTTTTTAGTTAGATGAAGAGCAACCAACCACCTATAATATGTACAAAAACAAAGAGAAACATTCAAAATACTTAGTTTTTTAATTTAATTTTGTTTAATGGCCAACACTGGCGTCAATGATTATTGTTTTTTTAAACAATTGTGGTCCCGAACAGGCTAAATTTCACCTACCGTGCTAAAACACTCAGCAACACTTGGGAGAATAGATAGCGGGACATTGTATTGCCAAGAGATGCCTATGAACGGCTACCTTAAATTTTTTCATATCATAAGTGCGAGGAAAACGGGAACAGAGTTTAGAAGCCGCCCAGAAGAATGTAAATTGCGTCCGTTTGGTACGACAAGTTAAGGTGTAAAGATCCAGCCTGACTTTACTGAAATTTTTGTAATTAAATTATTTGTTAATTGCCCTGCAGTTACATAAAGTTTCAGAATATTAAAACAAATTGCAAAAGATTGCGCGATATTGCACCACAAATAATTATTTTCATCCCCTCCGACGTAGATATCAAAAAGCATCAAATGCTCTTATGTCAGAGAACCCTATGCAAATCACAACCAGAGGATCCCTACGCAGAAGCCGGACCCACCCACCGTGAATTATCTATGAAGACCGCGGCTCGCTACCGGAAGAGTATTATATTCAGACCGCGCGCCTGCCGCTCTTATTCTCGTTGTGTACGCCGCCGACCTGTCGATTGCCGTATCCGTTAGTAGTACTGAGACACTTGCCCCACTCCTTTTTTTTACGTCACAAGCCCCGCCCCTTTCACTTTTTTATATGCCCACGTGGGGGACCGGTTTTTCCACCCTTATTTTTACACGCTTACGTGTAGGACGTGTTTTTTCACCCCTATTTTTGCACATCCACGTGTGAGACCGGATTTTCCACCCTTATTTTTACTCGCTTACGTGTAGGACGTGTTTTTTCACCCCTATTTTTTCCGCATCCACGTGTGAGACCGTATTTTCAACCCCTGCTGGAAACAATAGTCCTCATTCAAGTATAAAGATGGCCCCCGCGGCAGTAAACGATAAAAACATTTTGGAAGTGTGGAATAACCTGTGCGCGAAAGGTTTAGGTCCAGTACGCCATCCTAAATATAAAGTCGGTGAGCACGTCAGAATAGCCAGAAGTAAGTACACCTTTGAGAAGGGATATGAAACGAATTGGAGCGAGGAAGTTTTTACAATTAGTACGGTGATAAAAAGAAGACCACCAGTTTATAGAATAATCGATCTTAATAACGATCCTGTTGAGGGCACCTTTTACGAAGAAGAATTGCAAGTTGTTACGGTTGATAAAGATACTCTATTCAAAGTCGATAAGATTCTAGCTGAGAAGGGTCGTGGGCGGAATAAACAATACCTGGTTAAGTGGCGTGGATACAGTGACAAATTTAATAGCTGGGTGTTAGCTTCGCAGCTGAGAGATATATAAAAATGGAATTTTATCTCACCTTATTGAGTAATAGCTCTATGACGTATTTTCCAGGTAATATGACGTCAAGTTTTATTACGCAACTGCCAAAACGAATAAGATTAACGGGCTCGTGGGTTGTAGGGGTATCGGAAATTCAGTACCCATGTTCTTTTGCCGCTGTAAGTGCAACAGATAATTTAATTTATTATAGAACAGAGCCACCTGACGACGAGAACGTGTTAGAAACGATATTAAAAAAGGCCGCAGAATATTTTCAACTCGACAACGAGAAGATCATTTATATCGAAGATGGCTGGTACGTGATACGATTCGCTTCGGGAAATTACGCCAGCATAGAAGAAATTATCAGCGAGCTAAATAACCATGTACTAATAAGTAAATTGCTAACAATCGAATATCATAATCTAACTAAACGCGTCACTACGAGATTAAAAACTCGGCTCTCGCTATTCGGATTCTCACAACGTCTAGCCTTACAATTGGGTTATCGACCGTATCAGAACATAGCCATGGAAGCGATACCCCCTCACCCCGCTAGTATATGGATAGGCTTACCAACTCAGATGTTTGTTTATTGCGACATCGTTGAACCGCAAGTTGTAGGTGATGTTTTATCTCCGCTTATGCGTATAATAAATATTACTTCAGAAAACTATGCTTACGGTGGTCATAAAGATGTGGTTTTCTCGCCTGCACACTACATACCGGTAATGACGCGGGAATTTGAAAACATCGAGATTAATATAAAAACAGATACAGGTGCTGCAATGCCATTTGAGTTTGGAACGTCGTGCCTGAAGCTACACTTTAAGAAAGTACAATAATGGTTTGCCCTTACCAGCAATATTACATGAATCAGGCCGGTAACGGTATCGGCTCTATTTACAGAGGTGTGCCCTATCAACGCGGTCATGGGATAGGGAGTTGGCTAGGCGGTATATTTAGAAGTATAATACCGTTATTTAAGTCTGGCGCAAAGGCTATTGGTAAAGAAGCTCTTAGAACGGGTGCTAATATTCTTGGTGACGTCATAGAGGATCGACCTATTAAGGATTCGTTTCAAGAAAGATTTCACGAGGCAGGTAGAAACCTTAAGCGTAAAGCCGACGAGAAAAGCGATAAAATGATGGATAGTTCGGGTTATAAAAGAGTACGTCTGTCCGATAATAATCAGTCTCATCTGAGAGTTGTTGCTAAGAAGAAGCCTGCTTACGACGATATATTTTCAAGATAATGGCTTTTCTACATGCCCAATCGTGTGAATGCGTCAAGTCCGAATTGGATTTGTTCGCTTTACCAGCGACGCAGACAAGTATCGAGAGCGGTGAATGGATATTTTACAAACCTTTATCAGCTCTGAGTGATGACGCCCCAATAGAATTTGTAGTCCCCGGAAATGGAAATGATTATATAGATTTAAGTCAGACTATGCTGTACATTACAGCTAAAGTTCTAAAGCATGATGATACAGCACTTACAGACGCTGATGTTGTAGCACCGGTAAACAATTGGATGCATTCGCTTTTCTCACAGGTGGAGGTTTACTTAAATCAGAAGATGGTGTCACAACCAAACAACACCTACGCCTACCGTTCATATATCGAAACGCTGCTAAATTATGGAAAGGATGCCAAGAGTTCACATCTAGGATGTACCTTATGGCACAATGATACAGCTGGACAGATGAATGCATTGGGAAACGCTAATAACGGTTTCTCGAAGCGTCAAGCACTTGCGGCTACAGGGAAACAGATAGAGATGATTGGTCACGTGCACTCGGATTTATTTAATCAAGAGAAATTTCTTATAAGTGGTGTTGAGTTAAAGACTAAATTTGTACGATCAAGAGATACCTTTAGTCTAATGGCGGCACACGCTTCAAATTACAAGACGCGAATTATAGACGCTAGTTTACTGGTGAGACGTATGCGAATCAATCCAACTATTCTAATCGCGCACGCTAAAGCTTTAGAAACAACAGCCGCAAAATATCCTGTTACAAGGACCGACGTAAAAGTGTTAACTATACCTGCAGGCATACAGCGAAAATCATTGGATAATGTTTTCCTGGGTCAGTTACCTAAACGATGCATCGTAGGCTTTGTAGCAAATAAAGCCTTCAACGGTGACTACCCTCAAACCCGTTCAATTTTCATCACTGCAATATTAACTACATGTCATTATATATTGACGGACAACAAATTCCTTCGAAGGCCTTACAACCGGACTTTACAGCTAATGGTTTATACGTAAGAGCGTACCACACCTTATTCTCTGGTACGGGTATTCATTTTTTGAATGAAGGTAACGATATATCAAGAAGTGATTATCCCAACGGCTACTGTTTAATGGCCTTTGACTTAACACCTGACCTGTCTGCAAACGCTAGCACGCACTGGAATTTAGTTAGAAATGGGTCCCTTCGGCTGGAAGTCGGGTTTGAAGAAGCGCTCACCGTAACCGTTAACTGCTTGGTGTATGCAGAATTCGATAATGTGGTCGAGATCGATAAACATCGGAATGTCGTTGTAGATTTTAGCTGTTAAAAGTGGTAACTCTAACCTGCAAGCTTCAGTGTACAGCAGCAGCCGATAGAAGATGGACGCATACTTGGACATGCAAGGGTTTAGTGGTGTCAACAACGAATACATACCGAAAGAAATTGCCGTGGTTACAGATCAGGGTCGTTTATCGTTGATGCTCATAAAACCACCACGAGGCTACTTTATATCAGGATCCATGTCACGACAGATAAAATTTATGGAAGATAATTATCATGGATTAAAATGGTGGTGGGGCCATGTACATTACAACAATTTCCGTGAGGAGCTGATGAGAGTGTTGCGCCCATTTAACAAGATTCACGTCAAGGGTAGTGAAAAACAACAGTTTTTAAGGTTTCTTAACAAACCAATAGTAAACCTGGAGGAGAGTGGTTGTCCGTCGATTAAACAGTTGAAAAAGGAAGCAAAAGCGTATAGCTGTTTAAGCCATAACATCACTGAGCCTATGTGTGCGCTGGAAAACGCATTACTACTACAAGACTGGACACATACCAATTCCAAAGATGTATGCGGTACAAGTGTTGAGATGCTTGAAATCGATCCCCGGCCACAAGAAGAATGTGTTTCGGCTTGTATGTGCTTCTAATCAATTACCGAAACACGCACCTCGACCGTGTGCAATTATCGTAAACACGGATCCTGCAAACAAGCCAGGTCAGCATTGGACCGCTATCTACATTGACGAGAATGGTTATGACGAGTATTTTGATTCCTTTGGGCGAGCACCACAAGAATATCATTTACATTTCCTAGAGAAGAATTCCATGTGCTTCGTATATAATAAAAAAATTCTGCAAGACTATCATTCGGATGTATGTGGATTTTATGTCTTAGTGTTTCTATATTTTAGATTAAATGGTTTATCAATGATTGATTTTGTAAATAAGTTTTTCACTACATGTTTAATTCTAAATGATGAGATAATTAAAATATTGTTTAATGTCTGTTATCCAACCATTCTATTCCAATAAATAAAGATATTTTTAGTACCTTAATTGTTTTAATTAAGAATTGCGTAATACCTACTGTTTTTTCTTTTAATTCGGCTTGTGTGTTTTTAAAAATCGTATTATAAATTTATTATTTAGTGTTTTAAAAAAGAAATTATTTATATTATATTGGTTTTTAGACTATTAAATTAAACAAAGTTATATAATTACACGGTAATTAGTTAAAAGTAAACGTGAACAGTGATTTCTTACTACATATTTTAAAACATTCCAAACTCTTAATATGGTTTTTTATAAAAACAATTTGTGTGTCCGTATACGAATATTTTCAAAAACAGTTTTATTTTAAGAGAAAGGTAAATGCATGTTGCTGTAAGTGCAATAAAGACAATGAGATTATTTGTATATTTTACACTCTAATTATAGTTGGTTTTTACACAACTAGAAAGTTGTTCTTTAGTTTGACATGCAGCACAAAACAGTAACTATCATGCATAAATCAGTGCCTCGAAAATGTTCTTTAAGTACAGATCTGGTAAGTGTGGTGTTAACCCTTTTATTTATTTACAGATTTTTAATTACAGTTAACATCTAAGCATTAAGTTTCTTTTAATATTAAGGCGTACAACATTCTTAGCGGACGGATGGATATTATTTCAATGCAGGTAAACTATGTTTTTTAATATGCGTTTTAGAAAAAACACAAACTGTTAATGTGATTAATTAACTTAATAAAAATGTTTTTGTTTCATTAGGAGTGTCAGTAATTTTTTTTTTTTTATACTTCACTGAGGATTTTTTTTAAATTATGACTATAAAAATAAGTGTTCTATAATTAAATTTTACTGTCATTCAAATTTCCCCCACGCATGATTAATCCTATCTGCTTATCTCACCTCCTTATTAGAAACGTTTTCTCCAATAGCATTTAACCCTTTTAAAGCAATAGACTAAATAATAATATCTTATTAATTACGCATTTTTTGTATGCGTGTGCAGTCTCCAGGGGCTAAACTATCAGAAGGACCTTAATACCATCAGAAATAACCCTAAGACTTATCCCTAGACCAGCCCCAAGCTCCAACCCTAGCTCCACCACCAAGGCCTGACTCCAACCCTAGCTCCACCACCAAGACCAAACTCTAAGACTTATCCTTAGACCAGCCCTAAGTTCCAACCCTAGCTCTACATACAGCCCCCACCCCTAAAATACAAGCCAAGACCAGGACCAACCCCTCACGTTAGCAAAAGTCCTGGCTGTCAAAAGGTCCTTAATACAGCCATAAGGTTTAACCAAAAGAAATAATAAAAATAAGGGTAACACGGTCCGTCATGTAAGCGAGTAAAAATAATTAGGGTTGAAAACACGGTCTCACACGTGGATGTGCAAAAATAGGGGTGAAAATACATGTCCTATACGTAAGCGAGTAAAAATAATTAGGGTTGAAAACACAGTGTCGCGCGTGGATGTGTAAAAATAAGAGTGGAAAATCCTGTCTCACTCGTACACGTATAAAAAATAATTAGGGATAAAATTTCCAGCAGGGGTTGAAAATACGGTCTCACACGTGGATGCGGAAAAAATAGGGGTGAAAAAACACGTCCTACACGTAAGCGAGTAAAAATAAGGGTGGAAAATCCGGTCTCACACGTGGATGTGCAAAAATAGGGGTGAAAAAACACGTCCTACACGTAAGCGTGTAAAAATAAGGGTGGAAAAACCGGTCCCCCACGTGGGCATATAAAAAAGTGAAAGGGGCGGGGCTTGTGACGTAAAAAAAGGAGTGGGGCAAGTGTCTCAGTACTACTTCCGTTCATCCTGAACCGTCATACAATCAAGCTGCGGGTTGAAATACGCTAAGGTTAAACTGCACGTAAGTTTTATTGCATCACATTACCTAAAAATTACACCAGACACCCAAAGAAACGACGGGCTGCAGAGCGCAGAAGTTATCTCACCGTTCCAGTACACAAATCCGAAGGTGCCACGACGGGCTGTAAAGCCCGGAGTCGTCTTTTACCAACATATACACAAACTAGGACGTTGTTACTGCGGGCTCTAGTGCCCTGAAGTAATCTTCCATTTACTCCAGTGGCAAGAAGGGTATTCACTCTAATTCTACCACTTCCTCCCGAAGATCCCTTTATTCAGCACTAGACGGGTTAGTACCAGATTCTTATAAAGGGCCCTTCATTAAACATACATTACACTTACAATACACCTACCACCAGGAAAAATTAGCAATACAAACAAGCGACGCCAAGACCTCAAAACCAGACGCCGTATTTTAGAGATCACCCGCGTGATCCTCCAGTTAAATAAAGACGAACTCGTGGTACGTTTACGTAATAAATTGCATCAAACGGGATCCAGCGTCTCGCGAACCGATTACAATTTGTTAGGTATCCTTCTAATAATATTTCTTAATAAAGGAAATCCAGTAAGATAAACATTCCTGTATCGCGAGTAAATTTTCACGCAACGGAAAACTATTTCGTTCTCCAAGGTCTAACTAATTTACCAGCATCATAATAAATTACGAACGTTATACGTGTAAATTCTCTAATTTTAACCAAGAGAATAATCGTATACTTAAGAAACCTGCATTCCATGTGAAATAATTCACATAATTGTTTAATTTCGATCACGGAGTTCTAAAACATCGTGTAAAGCTACCTCGGTTTAATTCGTTTTCAACAATTGATAATAGGTGCAATATTGTGTAAAGTGTGTATAATATACTCCTGTATAAGAGCGACTTTTAATAATAACCATAGCAAATAAGTTCGGGATCAACTCCGCCTTCCCCGTATTTAACAGTTAGAACCAATTTCGTTTATAGGCGATTTATACGTGTTTAACAATAATAGACGTTTTCTTATAATAAAGATTTAACGTGTCTTATCACCGGACATAAATAAATGTTAGGTCCTTTGTGAAGAATTCCAAGTACTGAATTCACATCTATTCAGTCTGAAAGTCAAATCACATATAAGAATAGTCATGCGCACCGATGTTACTTTAAGTTATTGATTTTATCTTTGACGTGCTTACAAACGCGAGCGCGATAGTTGTCGTCGGCTTATATAATACTGAGAATATTACGACACCCGATAACAAACATCGCTCCCGTTTACAGGGCCGGCCTAAGCGTTCGTAATAAATTACAAATAACAATCGTTATTGTTAGGGTTTTTGCCATAACACGCTCAATGAACCGCAATAATTTATATTTCCACAGAAACGTCTTAGGATCCAGTGATCCGACCACTATCCACTATCGTCCAACGGGAAACTAGTGCGGGCGGTCCAAGGCAAGAAGGATACTCCGGTTAGCCTTTTTGTTAATTTGTTTTGTTTGTTTAGTCTACATAGTTTAGTTGTTTTATTATTTAGTACTACATGAAATTGGAAATTACGTTTATACCATTTTATTCTAATTATTCAAGGTGAACAGTGTTAAGACCAAACACTCCGTCGATACGAACCACCCCCGTCTTGTTAAAACAGACCCAACTGAGCTAGTCCGAGGCACATTAAAATAAACCATTTTAATTATTGTAAACAAAGTGGCTTACAAAGGTTTGTACTGCACATTGATAATTTGAATTAGTGAACCGAGTATTCTTAACAAAGGTGGCCCGAGGTGGTATCAAAGAATGTAATTTAGTAGCGAATAGCCATCGTGATACCTATAATCAAAGAAAGAACTAAAACGATTCTTCTATTCTCAAGGGACTGTACGTGAGAAGTTAAATGAATTAAATCCTTTATAAACGTTCTTTTTTGAATGCGATCAACGATATCGAGAACGTATTGAGGAGCACCAACCCAAAGGTGACAATTATATATACTTACTTCCATAAAAATTGCAACACCTAGAATTTATTGAACGGTTTTATTGCAATTTTCGTCAACGTTGTCTTTCATTAGAACAAACAAACGATTAAAATTTGAAAACAAAAGAACAAAAACTAAAAATGTTTTTTTCAATAATGAGTTGCTCCGCCACGATTTGTAATGCACTCATTTAGACGGCGTGGCATGCTATCAATCAAGTGATTTATAGCTGTCTGTGATATATCAATCCAAGCTTCTTGAATCCGTAGCCGGAGATCGTGTAAGTTTTCTGGAGGGTGCGGTAAATTACCCAGTCGCCTACCGATCTAATCCCATACATGTTCAATGGGCGACAAATCAAGTGACCGAGTAGGCCATGGGAGGACGGCAATGTTAGCTTCTTTCAAAAAACGTGTTGTAGCCCTTTCCGTATGAGGGCGCGCATTATCTTGCTGGAAAATGGGATTTTCCAGCCCCTGAAGATATGGAAGCGCAACGGGTTCTAGCACATTGGCAATATAACCAGCGGCGTTTAAGTTGCCATCACTGAAGACCAATGGTGATCTGCTACCGTAACATATTGCACCCCATATCATCACTCCTTCCGGCCTCTCTCATGCCAATAATACGGCCACGTTCAAAATCAGTCAATTGGGAAAAATGTTGATATTGACGTACTCTTGGCGTCATAGAATTTTTGTTTTTTGAGAATGTATAACTCCCATGCCCAATGGAATAACTTCAAATACTGAAAGAACAATGTCCAAAGATGAGGATGACAAAACAATATTCACGCCATGGAAAGGTTGACAAGAAATTCCGCAAATCACTCCATTTAGCTGGCTTAAAACGCAACAAAGTCCTATCAGTGAGGAATTAGGGACAATAGAAGTTATTCCTATTAGACAATGGTCAGATAGACCATTGTTTTATAAACAAGTGGGTTTGATGTAAGAAAGATGTTTACAAGATGGGGAGTATAATTACGGTTATCAGGGAATCTTATGGGTTTCATTTGCGTGAGATCACATAAAATAGCAAATGTTTGTATGACCAGCAGGATTAGTAGTAGATGTTGGTGTCAATTAGTGTTGTGATCATTGAAGTCTCCCAAAATTGAGATATCGCAAGATGGAAACTGCTACCGAAGATAATCAACTCTCAATCTAAGGCAATAAAGTAGTCTTAAAAGTTACTGTTGTTAGGAAACCTATAAATGCAGAGTAGAATTTCACAAATTTAGAACCAGAATGTTTAAACCAGATCACGTCGAATTTTTTATTTTCCAAAGAATAAATCCTCTTGCATGCAATGTTAAGATAGACATACACTCCTTTGTATTAAAAGTTAGAGTGAATATTGTATTGGGGAAATTCCAAGTTGGGCGAATTGGAGCTTTTAGATGAGACTAGTGTTCCAGATAGAAACAAAATTTCAAGTTGTAACTGTTCAAGATATAGCTGTGGAAAGAACTTAGTAGTTCAAGCGTTGATAAAAAACTTCTGCGCAACCACGAAAAAGTTATATATATATATATATATATATATATATATATATATATATATTGGATTACTCAGTGGCTCAGTGGTAAATGTGTCAGACTAGTAAGTGAAAGGTACCAAGTTCGAATCTGAGAGTAGTTAGGTGCTTGGGAAAAAATTATATATAACATATGAATTCGACTCAAGTGCGAAAACAGTCCTTCTCAGGACTAAGCCTAATGACGGAAGCAGATTCCTCTTCCGAAACGTCGCGCTCAAAAAGTATAAACTATGGAAATAGGCCGATCAACTCCACTAATAGGAAACCACAGTTACAAAACACTTATAACACAGAAATACAAACATGTAATAATACGACTATTGTAGTTGATGGTGTTTTCAGTATATTTGCTTCACAATTTTGCATTATCATTTATATTTCCAAGTATTTAAAAAATCGCAGTTTATTTGCCAAAAGGATTTCTGAAATGGAAAGGTTAAGTCGAACTTACACGTTCAAATTCAATTTCATTTCCATTTCGTTTGGCAAAATTGTGGTTCTCGTGAATGAATAAATAAAGCTTTAGATTAATGCGGTTTGCTTTATCCTTATGGGTTTCGACGGATATGTATCTTGAATTCGCGTTAACGAGGTATGGCTTGTTCTTATCTCTAAATATTACTAATTCTGCACATTTTTAGCTACCTACAAAAATTGTACTTTAGATTTGGTAAATCGACTTCGAAAACTAAGATCTCCACATTTCTCTGTACTCATGCGAATGTTAACCAACAATTCGTATTACTACATGCCCTTATGTGAATACTGATAAACAATTTATACCTATTCTTTTCTCTACAGCCTGATTAGCTCAGGGTAAGTTTTAGAAGATAACGGTGTTAATTCGATTACCTTCAATAATTTCTTTTAGACCTTCGTGGATTTTGAAAACCAATATCTTCGTATTTCTCTGTGCTCATGTGAATGTTAACCAACAATTTCCTACTTCTACATTCTCTTACGCAATTATTAATAAACACTTTATAGTGTATTTCTTTTCTCTACAACCTGATGAAGTTCAGGGTAAGTTTTAGAAGACAACGGTGTTAATGTGATTAATTTCAATAATTTATTGTAGACCGTCGTGATGGTATAGTCCATCCACATATTTACTACCGTTTGGGGGATTCTAACCACCTGCTATTCGACTCTCTAATTACGCCGTGTTAAAATTTCTTTGTTTAAATATTATTAAGAGCTACATTGTGAAGAGCTTAAATCGTACAATCATAAAATACTGTACAACGACATTAACATTAATGATTAAATAATTTTTTTGCACGATATAATTGCGTTATATTACAATGGCCTTGTGTTCTTAATCTTTTACTAAAAAAATTCTTTTATCATAAAATAAAAATAAAAAGGGGTCTTTATAACCTTTTGTGACCACAGTCATACCAACATAAAATATGTTTGTTTAATTAAAATATTAGAATATGTTTACTGACAAGGAATCAGCCCAACTATATGTAATTTTTGTGATAGTTCATATCGGTAAGGTGTGCGGCCTGCCATTATTTAATCAGGTGTTTTATTGCGTTTATTTAGCATTTTACCAAATTCACTTTCATAAGTTTTTTTTTTGTTTTTTTGCAACTTAACTTAAAAACACAAGACGGTATTTGCTTTAATTTTTTTTTGTTCAATTTTAAACTTGGTACTGCAATTTGCTTTAATTTGTCTTTTACAATTGTGGGTCATAAATTTCTTGTTTATTTTCTTTTAATTTGGTAAATATAACTATTTAGTTGGCCTTCATTGTGTTTTTATTGACTATTGTGTGTATGTAAATTATATGTGCTCTGTCTTACAGCTTCACTTCCCCTTTTTTAGTTTACAGGCTGTCTTATCCTAAATTACGTGGCGCCTTAGGTATCCATGCTATTTGGTCTCACCACTCACGTGTTTAGTGTATCTTATATTCAATCTGTAGCGTATTTCGGGTTAAGTTCAAAAATCATTTTGAACACGTTACAAAATACTACATGTCCATCATTATACCATACATTACCCTTATTCCATACTCCCAGTTTCACCAAAAGTTTGTGGAAAAATTACGGACAAGCAGTTAAGAGAATTTTTACAACCATTTAAATCGATTACTGAATTCCTGTCAGGTTTTTGACCTAATTACAGCTGTGGTACTGCGCTTTTACACATCACAGATGGTATTATGCCAAAAAATGCTGCTACCTTGTCTTATCCACGCACACACGCACGCATGCATGATCTTATTGAAACGATTTAGCGTTAGTGAACAAAAGGTCGATTGCATAACTTTCTATACCATACATATGTATATCAAAATTGGAATTTAAAAATTATTATTAAAATGACTTAATTTAATTTAATTTCCACCAGACTTTTAATTACTGAGAGTAATTTCAAATTACACTTTTAAGAATAGGGATACTACAGATTGACGCCGTGACCAGGATGAGTTTGTGTTGCATTATGGGGAGACGTATATGAGGGTAAAGGGTTATGAATATTTGTTATAAGGGCAAGAGGGAAATAATTTCCTCTGAAGTCCCCAACAAATAAAACATATAAAGAAAGATTTTGATGTAATTATAGGGCACAAACCTTTTTTTACTTAAGAAATTTCATTAATTGGAAATTGTAAATAATCTGGAAAGCATTGACATCTTTATTTATGAAAGTACAATACACGATTAAGGGAGGTTGTATTATCTAGTAGGAACTAGCGTTTGAATTTTAATGGATTATACCACAATATTATTATTTTTCACGGAAGAAATTTCATTTAATTTTAGTTTGTTGGAAATTGATATTGGTTAAATAACACTAATTGGGAAAAATGTGAATATTTATTTAAATAAATTTATCAATTTTTCTGTCTTTTTCATTTTGTTATAACATTTTTAATTTATGATAATATAGTTTTAATGAAATTGGTAGCTTATCTTTGTGTTTAAACTTAATTTGCATGTAAGCTTAATTATCTTATTTTATTGTTAAATCTAACGGCCTGCTATTTTAATTTAGCCTTGAAAAAAAAATAATAAGATAAGCAGTAATATCTGTCGTTAATGAAAATATTTTTTTTTACAGACCAATGCTAATAGTTGTTTGTTTATGAGAATAATTATCAGAAGTTCGTGGAGTAGAGATATTTGGTACCCGCCAAGGCGTCGAGTATGGCCATAACTCGGTGATGGGACCTGCAGATGGCAGCCCGCAGGACGCCGAACTGGAAGGTCTAAAGTTATACGGAATCAAGGGAGATTGCTAGAAACTGTCCTTGGACAAAGTGTGGTGATGCAAGGACCATCGAAAAGCTAGTCACTACACCGGGAAACGGCTGTCTAAATGGTGCACAGGGTTCAGGTCTATCTGCGGACAAAGCATCTTCAACGGAATTTTGTGAAGGTCGGTCACTTAGTGTTAGAAATAGTAATTCTGTGCGCTTTATTACCTCTACCCCGTGTAAAGTGAACGGAGATGGCAATACATTCTCTAGATTATGAACAATCCTCTCAAAACGCAGATGTTAGCTTTTCAGGTACTGAATGTAGCAATATTTTGTTGGTGCTTTCCAATAAAACTAGGTTCCCTTTAAAATTGAAGAGGCCAATTTTCCGCGGTAACCATACATTACATCCCGCCGTTTTCTTGAGCAGTTTACGAAATCTTATCTTTTGTTGAATGAGGATTATTTGAGAGCGGGAAAGATGTGTCTAGAAGTCGGTGATCAAAGTTGGGCGTTGATAAATGAGGTCGATTGGCGAGATTACGGTTTTTAAGAGAAGCTTTTTAGGTATAAGAACCATAACACTAATTCACTTTTATGTGTTCTCTAGATTTCACAAATGACATAAAATACAGGGTGATTCATTAACTTCGCATGGCTGTTTTTTGTATGAACCTTGTATAATGTGCAATATTTTAAAATTGTACTTCAAACGGTCCCCGTCAAACACACAAAAAATCTTTTAAAAATATTCAACCGTTTTTAGTGGACAAAGCGTGTCGTCTGTGATGGGCTACACACACACACACACACACACACACACACACACACACACACACACACACACACACACACACAAGCGCAAACATTTATACTATATATATATATATATATTATATATATATATATATATATATATATATATATATATATATATATATATATATATATAATGTAAAAACGCAAATGTTACCCGATTTTTATGTTTTGAAGTTATAGCGTAATTAAGAATAAATAAAATTTCATACATTAACGTTTTGGTAATCATAGCATTCTTATAATAATTGTTCAAAAAGACTTCCATTCACCTCTACACATTTTCTGCTTCTTCTATGAAGGGCGCCGGTTGCTCTTTTGATAAAGTCATGTCTTTGTTTAAGACCAGCTGAAGCATTTTTAATACAGCCCGAATGTACACTTTTAGTTTGTATACTTTATCTTTGAACCAGCTCCATAAACAATTATCTAGTGCTGTGAGGTCTGTAGATCTCGGAGGACAACTATTAGGACCACCGCGACCAATCTAACGCCCTGAAAACCTATAGTCCAAATTTTGCTTAACCTTACCAGCCAAATGTGCAGCAGCTCCATTGTGCTGCTAGTACATTTACATTCTGATGTTTAAAACAACATCCTCTAGTAGTCCGTCTAATCCATTTTGTAAAAAATTTAAGTAGTTGTCTCCTGTGAGGCGATTCTACAAAGTGAAAGGGCCAATTAAATACCCATCGACCATACCACACCACACGTTTACCAAAAACTACTGCTGAAAATTACTTTCAACTGTTGTCGATTTCCGTCTGACCATACATGGCAGTTACGAGTATTATTAACGCCGTCACGAGCGAATGTTGCTTAATATGTAAAAAGTATGCGCAATACAACACAAAGGTTATTATTTACCCACCGACAAAATTCCATACGTTTAGGATAATCTTCCGGTTGTAGGTGCTGTACACTCTGTACATGATGTGAATGTAATCCTTGCGCACAGAGTATGTTTGTGCAATACCCAATTGGATACTAATTATTCGTAAGGTGGTCGTTGCGTCTTCTGCTACTAAATCCAGAATATCTTCTATCTTTTCTAAATCTTGTCAAGTAGCTTGTTCAGATGTTAGGTTAACACCAGGAAGCTTTCCGGTGTCGCACAGTTTGTTGAAAACTCTGATAAATACATTTTTATTAGGATGTCTCTGATGTAGAAACCGTTGACGATACTCTTCGACAGCAGCTGTAGCATTCCCATTGCAAAAACCATAAACAAACAGTGTGTTGCATATTCCACATTTGAATAAGTGTGTAACACTTTAATCGTACAAACTCAAAAATAAACATTAAATCACTGTCACAATACACTGACACATTATCAGAACAACAAAGTTATTTGAGCCTCGAACATGGCATACTAGATAAACATTTTTAATCACAGGTGCCCTTCGTAGACGAAGCAGAAAATGTATGGAGGAGAATGGTGGTATTTTTGAACAATTGGATTTTAAATATTATGATTACAATAATAAAATTTTCTCAGCCTGCCACCTACAATATATATATATATATATATATATATATATATATATATATATATATATATATAATAATAATAATATTTAAAATCCAATTGTTACCACGAAAGAAAGATCGTTAACGGGTTTACTACCTCGTTAATAAGTCCTAATTTGGTAGTGTTTTTCGAGAAATTTTATTTAGTGTATTTTATGCAATTAATATTTAAATGTATGTAATTAAGGATTGAAAAGAAAAATAAAAGGAAAACACATTTTGCGGTAGAGAGCAGATGTTCTTCCCTGTGATTCGAAACTGTAAACGAAAACGACCGTAGCAAATCAGTTAGCATTTGTATATGGTCAGAATTGGATAACATGTCACCGGTTGGTAATTAATTACCACGGCCCATACGGAAAAATGAAATGCCGGCTCTGTTTGAGAACGTTGAAATTCTGGGCCTAAAGGGTTTGCTACGGACCAATGCATATTTTAAAAATTATTACTTCTTTTAATAACTGTTACAAATTGGGATGATTTGGGAGTAAAACTACCAGATGCAGTTGGATGTTCGATTGAGTCGTAGCGTTCTTTTTTGTATTGGTTTTAATGTAAGTTTTTCGGAAAATTAAGGTGGTCGGGTAAACAAACGTATCAATAAATAATCACATAGTTTTGGTTTTAATCAGCGAAAAGGGCATGTAAACAACATATCTATAAATAATTGCCACCTCAGTGAGTTTAAACCGCGTATCTTAACCCGTTAAGTGTTGGTGATTAAGTGATTAATTGAAGAATTGTATTCAGGCGTAAGTAGGTATCTAAATGTAGAGTAAAGCTCGCAGCAAGCAATTCAATAAGCTGGTGTAACCAATTTAAAATCGGTCATTGCCTTGGAGGAAGTTATTATTAGTTATCACGAGATATTCAAACGCACAGAATTCTCTTTATAACAAGTACGCTTATTAAGTTGAAACCTGTTAAAAGAGAAAGGACACCGCGTCAGATAGTACAGCGCCCCCTACCCATTATTGCTGGAAGGAGTTGGCGTTGTTGACTGTTCACTAATATTTTCGCCCCCGTAGGGAATTTAATGCGTAGACAAACGTGACATTATAAACCTCGGTTAATTGTTGTTATTAACGATACCGGAGTTTACAGAAACATACCCGAATTCCATCTATAGTATTAAACTAACCCGTTCTCATTGTTTTTAAATGCAGAGGAATGTATAGATCAACGTGTAAGCCGAGACAGGGATGTTGTAGTTTCTAATGCAGCTACTCAAACTTTCGCGTGACTGCCTGTGGGTAGCTTATCGGTCACTTTGTTAACATAATTGATTGGTTTTTACCTTATTCTTGCAAGGCTTTGTTTTAATGTTTTTTATGTGTCTTTGATTCAGCCAGCTTATTTCGAAATGTTTGTCTACGAACTGATTTTTTTTATATATGTAATTTATTGTAATTGCACGAATGTATTTTTGAGCTTTTATTCACGATACAATTGTGTATGTGTAAATTACTTAACTATTTTCCATCCCTGGCTAAGTGCAGTTAAACTGCATTGCAAATGCCTTATTGCTAATTTTTTAATTTTACTTTTTGTTGTATTTTATGTGTAACTTGATCTGCATTCTTTTTTTCGTATTTACTTTACTGTTAACTTAAATGCCGCCATGATTGGTTGTATAACGGCCACATGTTTGGTGTTACAGCTTTAATTCTGGTTTATTTATGACAGTTGTGAGTGTGATTTCACTGTTTGTTTTTTATTGTTTATGAGTAGGTAAACTGCTTTTCATTTTTTTTACTGTTACATAATTTTACAATTTTGTACGCACTTTAACCTGATTTAATGGTATGTTGTTATATTGGCATATTGCACCTTTTCTTTGTATTGTTTTGTTCTTTGATTTATTAATGCACTTGTAAAATGACTTATTTATTAAAAAACTGGTTTTTCTTGGTGGTTCATTCCCAGTTTCGCAAATTAACGGGTTGAATCGTCATTGCGTTAAAGAATTTCGTAATCGCTTAGGATACTGTTTACAATGTCAGGAGGTCACTCCGAACATTTATTGCAATTGTTTTCCTATCATTTACATTAAAGTTTCTGCATTTATTTTGCACGCACTTAACCTACAAGTTCTGTAAAGGCTGGTTTAGTTTCAATTGTGAACTACGCATATCCTATAGGTTGACGCGTTTTTTTTTAAACTTAACATAGGGATAATTACATTGTGATGTGTTCGAATTAAAGAAAACGCAATATATATATATATATATATATATATATATATATATATATATATATATATATATATATATATATATATAACACTGCAGTCTAACATATTCGAATTGAATTTATTAC